>JBAMAX010003189.1:0-505813 GCA_037043745.1 Chymomyza amoena
CCAAAAGTCGAAAAATGGGGTTTAAAAGTCTTGTGAGCTGTGTTAAATATACATTTCGAAGAGTAATTCCTCCAAGATCAAATCCTATATTCGCCACTCGTATGGATGTCCTGTAAATACATTTTTTTGCGTATATGCAATACAATCCGAATATGAGAAGGAAACCCAGCACGTCGGCTTTTTAATATGGTCTATGGTTTTTTACGTGGATCCACCCACTGGCTGGAAGTATCGATCAGTTACGTTACGTCAGCTGAAATGGTAAATAGTAAAAAGCCTTAAGATTGGTCACAAGCGATTACTGAAACTGAAGCAAGAAGAATTACCAATGATCGCTACCGGATGACAGACATTCGCATTTTAAAATGGACACAAATTGGACAATAGATCTTAAAGACCCTAATGAAGGAGAGATGGACAAACTGAAGATGACGATAGCTGATCAGGTGAATGAGATGCAATAATTATATCATATGATAGCTTAAAAGAGAAGATCCTGTAACTCTATATAATAATCTGTCCCGGTTGAAATACAAAAGTTCTGGCAGATTAAAATGAGAGCTATTTCACATATGCCTTTTTTTTTCAAAGGGACGCACTATATGCCCCTTCACGCTGGAATTTCTTCATATGGATAATTATGTTGACCCCTGATAAGGTCATTAGCATGAAAAACACATTTTTTTAATTAAGCCGCAACGCGTTAAGTTTAAAAATTAAATTTGGTCTAAAATTGTTTTTTTCCCATTCTGCATCGAATTGCATCATTACTTTTCAAAAATGGCTGGGGACAGTTTCCAGTCTTTTATCCAGCTAGACCCTTTGCAGTCATTTCCCGAATGGAACTTCATAAATCTTAAAGGTAATATTCTTAGGGTTTTTAATAATAAAAATCTAAAGTCTTGATCAAAATTTTAATTTAAATTACGAACAATCTCAAAATAAAATTATTAAAGTCCATTACGAATCAAGGAAAATTAATTTTTTTTTTTGTTTTTAAACATAACAAACTTATTTAAATATTTTGGTTCGAACATAAGTTTTTATACCCTGTACCGTATGGTACTAAGGGTATATTAAGTTTGTGCAAGCCGAAAATGTATGTAACATATAGAAGGAGACGTCGGAGACATCCCAAAGTTACCTAAAATATGATCAGGGTGAATAGAGAAGTCGATATACCCATGTCCGTCTGTCCGTCTGTCCGTCTGTCCGTCTGTCCGTCCGTCTGTCCGTCCGTCCGTCCGTGTGAACGCCTAGATCTCAGAGATGGTAAGAGCTAGAGCTACCAAACTTTCACATTAGATCCCATATTATTCCATAGGAGGCAAGTTTATTTTATTTTTTTGATATCGGGGATAAATTATATAGCTCCCATGGGGGTGTTTGAGACGACCTCGAAAAAAAAAAGCGTTTTAGATGAATAATTCGTTTGTTTATGAAGATATCGTAACCAAATTTGGTATTCGAAAGTTTTTTATAGTTTCCAATCACTGTACCAAATTTGATCGAAATCGGTTGACTATATCATATAGCTCCCATAGGACCGATCGGCCAAAATAACTTTTTTAAAGAGAAATTCGCTATATTTCGTTTTTTAATAAAGATATCGTAACCAGATTTGGCGTTTGGAAATTTTTTAGACCACTTAAGCAATGTGCCAAATTTGAACAAAATCGGTTGACTATATCATATAGCTCCCATAGGTCCGATCTTCCAAAAAATCGATTTTTTAACTAAATTTGTTGTGTTTCGTTTGTTTGTTAAGATATTGGGACCAAATTTGACATTCGTGAGTATTTTATAGTTCCTAAGCACTGTACCAAATTTAATCCAAATCGTTTGACTAGATCATATAGCTCCCATAGGACCAATCGGTCCAAAAACACGTTTTTTATACAAAATTCGATGTGTTTTGTTTGTTTGTAAAGATATTTGAAATAAATTTGGCATTCATATCTTTTTTAAGGTATTTAAGCACTGTGTCAAATTTTATTGAAATCGGTGGATTATATCATATAGCTTCCATAGGAACGATCGGTCAAAAAAAAATTTTTGCTTAAAAATTCTTCTGTTTTTGGTTTTTTGTGAAGAAATCGGACTTTATTACAAGTTAGTGGTACAGGGTATCCTAAAGTCGTCCGCGCCCGACTTTACGTCCGCCATTTTTATATTATTAAGGGGGATATAAGTGCTGGACTGGAAAAGTCAGATCAATTTATTGTCAAGCTATATTTTCACTTTGAGAAAAAAATTTCTTAAATCTAAATCGTTAGAAATCTTTATCTTACAACTTTATCTCTAAAACTTAAATAGTAAAAATATTTTTGACTTAATTTTTGTTTCGAGGATAGAAAAAAGAGTTTCCAATATGTAATAGGTACATTATAAATATATTAATTAAAAACAATATTTTGTTGCAATGCACTATGGGGCAAACGACCACTTTATCTGGCCAAAACCCATATTCTAAAAGACGTTAAAAAATTTTTTTTTTAACCGCAATGCATCTTAGAAACATAAATCTGTAATGTTACGTACCAAAAATTTTAAAAGATTGCGCCGCTGTTATGTTATCAGCTGTCAAAAACAGATGTTCATAAACAAAAACAGGTGCTTGTCAAATGTAATTTTTTTGCATGCAACTTAAAACTGCTAAAATAGACCAATTAAGCAACAGAAGTGAAATTTTGAAGATGCAGCTTAACGAGAGTGGTTTGTATCATGTGTTTGTGAATTTGAATTGCTTAAATTAATTGTGCCGTTCTTCTAATTGAGTGTAATTGCTAACCATTCAACAATCAAAAAATTGTAACAAAAATTAGTTTTCAAATAGAGCTACAAAATGAGTCGAGCTCTTTCGGCCAATAGAGTTTGTTGATTGTGTTAGTATATTCCATCATCTTTCAAATGCATGTTATACTAAAGTGCAATTTTCCGCCCATTTGCGCAAATTTAACTTTGTAGGTCAACAACTAAGATTTGAAAAGGGAAAGTTGTGTGCAACGTGGAAGGCAATGGCGACGAAGACTACAAAAGAAGATGCCACATTTAATTGTTTTAAAGCGGGAATAACTCGTACCATTTCTGAAGATGAAACAAAAATTTTAGCTGATAAGGCCAAACGTTTCTGCTACCAGTTGACTTCGAATTGGGCAAAATCTAATAGAAATTTCAAGCAATTTGAAAATAAGCATGCAAAGTGGCTTAACTCAGAAACAATCATTTATATTAAAAAAAAAGAAAAACGCGTAGGACGGCCTAGAGTGCCATATACTTGCAAAAGTGGTAGAACACAACGTAAAGAAGCTGCAGATCTAGCACTATCAAAGAATTTTAATGTGAAATTGTTAATCCAAGCGGATATAACCGGCATTGACGTAGGCCTTATTATAAATTTAAGACTATTTTAATATGTCTGTCAAGTCAGTTGCCAATTAATGTTGAAAGATTTCAAAGCTTCTGTTTTTGTACTGCAGAAATTATTATTGATAAATATCCTTGGTTCTCGTGCATTCATGTGACATTATAGAAAATACTGTTCTTCCAGTAGGATACTTTGGAGAGGAGGGTGCCGCGTCCCGAAATAAAATTGTATATAAGTCTGATCGATTGCATCATCAAGGAAAAGTAGTCGATTAAATAATTTTTCGGATGTGTTTCTAAGAGTAGTAGATACATCGGATCCAATTGTTTCATCAATAAACCTAGACAGACACATACAAATTCAAAAAAAGCTGTGTCTTCCTTCAGAAGTAATACATTTATTATCAAGCTCTGTTAATACTTCAGGCAGCATGTCTGCCAATCAGTTTGGTGAGCTTGATATGGACGAAATCGATTTCCAAGGCAACATGGTCCTTGATAACGAAGAATATGAAGAGGAACAATAGGTGCGTGCATTACATATATTATTAACAATAAAATTTAATTTAATTTATATTTCAGCAAATTTTTTTATATATTTAAAAAAAAAGGGAGTATCCACGCCCACTTTTAACATATATACACATTTATTTGGATATAATAAGGCAAATGAAACTAATTAAACTAAAATATGTTGTTTTATTTTAAAGTTATTAATTAATGACACTTAAAGTGGTCGTTTGCCCCATAGTGCAATGGGATAGAAATTATACATATCATTTATTGGTACAAATTGTCTGGAATATTTAAATCGATTTTAGACACAAATTTTTGTTTAGCTAAAATCAAAAGCTTACATCTCTGCCTTTTATTATAATTTTATAACCCTTATAGTAACATTTATAAACATTATATACAAATAAATCGTTTTACATTACCACCCTCATGACAATTTTGGAAAACTCCAAAATTTTACTGACGTTTTTCATAATTAAGCAAAATCACCCAAAAACTACAACCGCAAACAGAAGTCAACAAACGGATTAATTAGCGCATTGTAGAAATTTCGAGTGTTACTTGACTCAACAAATTCTAATCATAATTTGAGCAGGCGTCAGAATACTGGGTGGGTTGGTCCCGCAGCCGCATTTATATGGTGGTTGCGGTCACTGGGTTACCCAAAAATGTCCTACTCTTTGCTGGCAAAGGATTTTCGCACATATGGACTGAAATGATGTGAGTACAAATGCCAAGTGCCACGTAATCAATTTAGCAGACCGCGTTTACTACACTTCAAATGTGAATTTAAGATGCCATTGTTACAGTCCCTCATGGAAGTTGTTATCCGGGGGGTGAGTTTTACATTCAGCCTACGCAAACAAGTTTAAGCCGAGTGCTTAGCACATTCGTCACCATCATTATCGGGCATCCTGGTGTAACCAAATATCACCAACATATGTGCAACAATTGCGATGCGTTTATGGACGAGTAAGTATAATGATACTATGTCAAGAGTTGTTGGCACTTCTGTTTAAATATCTATCGGATTTGTTAAGTTGGCGTACCAAAATATACTTCTAATTTACATATATATTCGTTGGAATTGTAGTTGTACCGATTTTGCGTACTAGCTGTCAAGAAAACTGGTTCGAATATCTTAAGAGCTGTCTTAAACGTAAAGTTTATTTCTACCAAAAATAACACAGGTCTACAAATACAGGGGTCATGTGAGTTGTTGGAAAGCTAAGAGTCATTTCCGAAGTAATTTGGTGCGTAGAATCTGAATCCGGCATCAGAACTGCCCCATCACTTCAGGATTTTGAGATATTTAAGGTTATGTACCCAAAAAACGGCGTTTTTTCCTACTTTTGAGGTTATGTACAGGGCGCAAAAAATTTTTGCGGTCTTTCTCTCCAGTTACATCATTTAGTACAACTCTTACCCTTTAATTTAAGGGTTCAAGAGATCAATTACGATTTTTTTTCGCAAAGTTATGGCTTTTCGAAGTTACGAGATATATTCCTTAGCATTTGCAATAAGCCTTTGAGATAACACAGGTCAACATGGTTCAGTTGTTGGAAAGCTAAGAGTCATTTCCGAAGTAATTTGGTGCGTAGAATCCGAATCCGGCGTCAGAACTGGCCCATCACGTCAGGATTTTGAGATATTTGAGGTTATGTTATTTTTTGGGTACATAACCTCAAATATCTCAAAATCCTGACGTGATGGGGCAGTTCTGATGCCGGATTCGGATTCTACGCACCAAATTACTTGGGAAATGACTCTTAGCTTTCCAACAACTGAACCATGTTGACCTGTGCTATGTAAATGTCAAAACATTATGAAGTTAAATGTGGGTAGTTCCATTAAACACGAAAGATACGATTATCGTAAAAACTCAAACTAATAAATGAATTTTAGTTATCAATCCGAATTTTGCATGGACAGAGAAGCAGAAATTAGCTTAAATTATTTCGGATACTTTTCCTTGTAGACTAGTGTAATTTTTAACTAAATGACAATTCGGTTTTTGCCCCGAAGAAAAATGTGTTTGTTCCGAATACATTTTAGCATATAATATTTATTTGATACTATTTCAAAACTTTTAAAAGCGGGAACTATAAGTTTGATTTGTATTGTTGATGGTGAAAATCTTGCAGTCACAGTTCGCAAAACTAAAGCATTTTTGGGTCGTCGTGAAGCACCTTGTCGGACCGCAATACAGAAATGGGTGGAAAAATTCGAGCTGTTGGGTCAAGTTAGTGATGTGAAGAATAAAACCTGTGCACGTCGCTCAAGAACAACTGAGAATATTGCTGCTGTAGCCCAAAGTGTTGAAGAAAACCCAGGTTTGTCCATTCCTCGCCGTTCTTTGGAATTGGGCATTCCACAAACGTCATTGCACCGTATTTTGCGTAAAGACTTGGGTCTTAAGGCTTATAAAGTTTAGTTAACACAAGAACTCAAGCGGGCCGATCATCAACAATGTCGTGTCTTTGCTGCTTGGGTCCTTAAAATGCATGAATTCCATTGAAAAATCATCTTGACTGATGAGGCCCATTTCCATCCTCGGTGGCTACGTCAACAAGCAAAATTATCACATCTGGGACTCGGAACACCCAAGAGTTATTGTTGAGAAGCCTCGCCATCCTCAACGTGTGACTGTTTGGTGCGGTTTATGGTCCGGTGGGGTCATTGGACCTTAGTTTTTCGAAAATGAGGTTAGATCAATAGTTACGGTGAATGGATTTCGCTATAGAGAGATGATTAATGATTTTATATGTTCGGAGTTGGATGGTATTGATCTGGACAACGTTTAATGTCAACAAGACGACGCTACGTGCCACACAAGCAACGAGACCATTGCTCTTTTACGGTTAAAAGTTTCCGAATCGTGTTATCTCTCGAAGAGGTGATCACAATTCTCCACAGAGATCTTGTGATTTAACACATTGCGACTTCTTCCTTTGGGGCCAGGTGAAAGATAAGGTCTACGCCAACAGCCCGGCGTCGATTCAAGACCTCAAAGATAGAATTCGTGAGGCTATCGAGGACATAGGGCAGTCACTTTGCGATTTGGTTATGTAAAATTTCATGAAAAGGATATGGTCCTGTTAGCGTGGTTGTGGTGGCCATTTGGCTGATGTATTTCATTATCAACTGCATACCTTCCTCTTTATTATGAAATAAACATCCGATAATTTATCTCAAAAAATTACATTTTTCTTTGAATACCAAAATAACACGTCTTATTGGAAAACCTTTAGTAAGAGCTTTTGGAGCAATCGAAAGGAAAACAGCTAAAATGGGGTTGGCATCAAATATGGATAAGACAAAGTTTATGGCGTGCTCCAGCAGAGAATCGCGGCGTCTTGATTATCAGCTTTGAGTCCGTAAACGAATTCATCAACCTTGGCACTGCCTGGAAATTAAGCGGAGAGTAGCACTTGCCAACAGGCAAGACGAAGACAACGCCTTACAAGACGCTTCTCTAGGAGTGTTCGAGAGGAATATTCTTCTCAAAATATTTGGTTCTGACCAGGTGTAGTAATAAAAATTTCAAAGGATCATATATTTTTTTGTTTTAATCTTTTAAGAGCGTAATTTTTGAGTAGTCGTAAATCGAATTATATTTTCACAGCTTGAGAACCTAAGTATATTTAGCTAGTTAATCAAATTCTTCTGCAATCTTTGTCTCATTTTTCAGTAAGGAACAAAGTCGAGACATTCCGATCAGCCAAAGAAAAAATGAATCTGCAAAATTAGTAAGACTAACTTTAAAATTTGGTCTTGTAGGAGTCATTAAACTCTTTAGACCAGCGCTAAAAAACCCATCCATCTTTATTAACAATGTACGAGTATAGTATATTACACTATCAAATTTAAGCTTTTGATTAAACAGAATCCAAAGTTCGGAAGCTCTAAGGTAGAGGCTTCCATAGAGTAAAAAGCCAAATAAAGCGAAATGTATAAGCAATTGATTGACATTTCAAACTCATGGTGGGCATAGGGAGGTGGACATTACTTATGATAGTTCATTTATATATAGACAAATAGGCAATAAAATTGAAATAAGGCAGGTTATGGAGATAACAGCATAGGTTGATTAAACACAGTCTTTCTGTGAACTCAGCGTGTTGTTAGTTCTAGAAAATGTTTTCGCAAACACATTTCTTAACCCACAACCCAGAACTTTCAGAAACTCAGCTAATATCAATACCTAGTGACTTACCACCTTTAACGATTTTCACTTTTGCTACTACTTCTGCTTTAAAAGACGGATTAGCCTTTAAAATATAGGTGCAATAGGTGGAGCATAATTGGTTGGCAGATCGCTCATACCAAGAGAGTTTGCCTACCTAAAAAGCTGGTCATGAATTGGAGGGTCACGGTGGCCCGATTTGCCCAAAAGTGTTTTAGTAATTTCAAAGAGACGTCTGGAGTTACCAAGTGCTTCTTTCATTGCCTCTTACCTCTTCAGAAGGCTTTCATGATATGTTTACAGAGGTGCGAATACTCGGCACGATAAGTTTCTTTTTGCTCAGCTAATCCATTAATACATTTTAGAGTTCCGAACCGAAGAGTCATGGCAATTTTAAGCCTTTATTTTCCCGTATCGAGTCCTTGTATGAATATTCTATACATGCCACTTTTGGACTTCGATTCCGATACCGACTTGGCAAAGTTATGTTCCCATTTATAATAGGGTTAAATGATGATTAAATAAAGCACAACTAAATAATCGAATAAATAATTGAAGCAATATTTTTAATATAAATTCACGAAAGGGGCTCAGATTAGTATATAACTGGGCTCAGATTTTTTGTATTCTGCTTCAGAACGGTTCGAGATGGGCAGCATTTGATCCCGAGTGGCTTGGATGTGCTTATAGAGCGAGTAAATGCCATTGTAGATATATAATTTTAGAACTAAAAAAATAACACATTTAGCAAATATGGAAACTGTGGAAAATGCATGAGCTCACCCAGCATAATAGTCCATGCAAATATGCGGGGCATCAAATTAAAAGTTTGCGGTTCTTGGGTATACATTATAGTTCCAGCTAAAATAATTAGCACGTTGAACATCAAATTGATGGCAGAGTTGATAAGCCAGGGCAGTAACATCAAATGACGTTTCTATATGAAAATAAATATGCAAATTACATTTTATAATATATATACAAACCTATATATACTAAATATTGACCTGAATCGTGCCTAGAAGTAGCATTCCAGATACCAGCAAATTGATAGTGGCCAATGCGAAATAAAAGCTGCCCACAAAAATGACCACTGCATACAAAAAAAAACTTTGTTTTTAAAGTAATCCAAATTCGAAAAACTATTTACGAACTCACCTGATCTTTTTGATGGGACGTCATCTTTAATCTCCATGAAAGTCTCGACAATTTCGTCAACATAGCCCAGAACAAGGCTTGCTCCTATTATGCATACGAATGAGACCACAACGCCTAGCCAGCCAATGACCACTCCAGCGGTTTCAAGACGCATTCCGCAAAGACCCTTCATCTTGGCTGCAATGAGAAATGGAACAATATAATCGCAACACTCATTAGTCTATAAATGTTTTGACTTGCTTTTAGTTCCTCGTTGGCAATTCGACTGATTAGAAACTGATTATAGTTGCAAGTAAAAAGTTCAGTGCGAAATGCAAACTAAGAAACATCACTGGTGTTGCCAGATGGTTTAAAATCTTATCTCATACCAGGGTGGAAGAATCGATGGAAATAGTGTTGTGTAAACCTCGTTCGAGTTAAGTAGCTCAATTAGTTTGTTATGTAGGGTTATCAGAAGGTGAAATTTTTTGTGCTTAAAAATAAGACACTGAAAGGAATGGGCCCATTTCTCCAGTGCTCCATCATAAGCGTTGAAAATTTGTTTTTCAATATTATGCCATTCAACATCTTGGCCTTCACTTCGGGTTTTTGAAAGAAAACTTTTAGATTTTACAGGCAAAAATTTGTGTTCGACAATGTACCGCAAAGACGAGAACATAATCAATCACCTCCAAGGTCCAAAATGCTTATAGATTCTTTTTCTAACGTAGGTCATGGCAAATTGACATATAAGAGAGGACTAATGTTTTTAGCATACATTCAGAAAATTCACTCGTAAAGAAATTTGAATGACTTTAGGGGGTCCCTATAACCGTATGGTACAAAGGGTATATTAAGTTTGTGCAAGCCGAAAATGTATGTAACATATAGAAGGAGTCGTCGAAAACACACCTAGAGAAGTCGATATACCCATGTCCGTCTGTCTGTCCGTTTGAAAGCCTAGATCTCAGAGATGGTAAGAGCTAGAGTTTCACATTAGATCCCATATTATTCCATAGGAGGCAAGTTTATTTTATCTTTTTGATATTGGGGTTAAATTATATAGCTCCCATAGGGATGTTTCCGACGAATTCGAAAAACAATAAACGTTTTAGATGGATAATTCATTTGCTTATGAAGATATCGTAACCAAATTTGGCAGTTTTTTAGAGTACCCAAGCACTATACTAAATTTGATCAAAATCGGTTGACTATATCATATAGCTCCCATAGAACCGATCAGACAAAATAACTTGTTTTATACAAGATTCGCTATATTTCATTTTTTAATAAAGATATCGTAACTAGATTTAGCATTCAGAAGTTTTTTAGAGTCCCCAAGCATTGACTATACCGTACAGCTCCCATAGGGCCGATCTTACAAAAAATCGATTTTTGAACAAAATTTTTTATGTTTCGTTTGTTTGTGAAGATATTGGAATTCATTTTGGTACTTGTAAGTATTTATTGGTCTTAAGCATTGCACCAAATTGTATTAAAATCGATAGACTATATCATATAGCTCCAATGGGACGAATCGGTCCAAAAAAACGTTTTTTTATACAAATTTCGTTGGGTTTCGTTTGTTTGTGAAGATATTTGAACTAAATTCAGCATTCAGATCTTTTAAAGGTAATAAAGCACTGTGTCGAATTGGTCAAAATCGGTTGACTATCTCATATAGCTCCCATAGGAACAATCGGTAATAAAATAAATTTTTGCCGGATTTTTTTGCAAGCTAGTGGTACAAGGTACCCCAAAGTCGTCCCGACTTTACGTACACCATTTTTAACCTTTAACAATTTTCAAAATGCACTCAACTGAGGGTTTGTTTTCGAGCTTTGATCCACTTTTGAGAAAAACATCAAACATCTTCACTTTAAAGCGGTCACATGGTAGCCCTGTCAATATCAGCAGTAAATATAATGATAAACACAAATATTCCAGTGAGTAACTTTTGTACCTTGACACAAAATGTTAGTTCTTTTAGAACCGCAATACATACAAATTGCTTTACTCGTCCTCATCATTTAGGTATTGCTCGGATCTTCACAAAGTTAAACAAATTTTATTGTTTATTTAAATAAGTGAATCTCTCTCCCTTCGGTAGAGGCTATATGGTAAAAATATTAACCGAATAGTACGGATTGGTTCATTTCTCAATGATATGCTGCTGCAATTATTTGAGCACAGTCATTAAATTTCTCAAATTCGCAATTTTAAAAAAATTAATCGTAGAAGGTTCTTGACAATGGGACTATTTTCACATAAAAAGAATATTTCTCCAAATAAAACACAAATTTGATATACTAGTGAGCCCGGCAGACGTCGTAATGCCTAAACTTTTTGAATACTCTTAAAGTGTATAAACATCGTAAGATTCTTTAGTTAGCTTAGACAATCATAAGATTTTTGGATAAGCCGTATGGACGAACTTAAGTATTCTTAAGAGAGCTCGCATCTCTAATAAATTCATGCCCCACAGAAACTACATTTCAACCCCTTTGCGACTACGCTTCTGTCTGCACTCAATGTCCAATGCCCGGTGTTGAACAATTTTGTACTATGGAATCTATGTATATTCAAGATATTCACAAAAATGCGTATATCTCACGAGCCAATGCACCCAATACATTAAAAGAAAATGTAAGGGGTGGCAGCCCCCTCCTTACAAATTACTCAAAACTTTTTGTCCTAAAACCTGCTACACACTATAACAAAAAATAAATAAAATAAATTAGGCAAATTCGTCCAGACGTTTCAGAGTTATGCGATCATACATACAGACTTTCATCATTATATATATAGATGTATATTTTCTTACGTCTTTAAACAATTTTGAAATCAATTCTACATCAACGTTTGAATAAAAGTTTTTATTCGAATAAAAAGACTTTTTTTACCTGCGCAGAAATAATGCGCTTATTCAGTTAAAAATTTGTGTACCTAAGACTTTTTGTCTACAAAATCTATGTATCCAGACGGCGGGTAAACATGCTGAAATTTTTAAATTGAAACACAGAGAGGGCTCTTAATCTTAAATTTTCCATACAGACTTGCTTATCAATAGAAATCCTTAACTAGAACTTCCTTTTATTTGCATATCAACAAGCTTACTGATATACCCCTATTTGAATACGAACCAATCTCTGTACTATCTCATCCATAAAACAAAATTTTTTCTAGCTCCCATATGTCTGTGATCAGCAAAACCCCTACATTAAGTACATAATTACTTAAACTTTTCTAAGCTCTTCATGGTCTTATCACAAGTTACTCAAGCTCAAAAATGTATTCCCACCACAAAGTTGACTGCAACGCCGCAACTACATTCAGCTTAATACCAAACATCTTTCGCAACTTCTTCCATGTGGTCCCTTAATTAAATGTATGCAAAACTTAGAGAATATTCGGAAAACTTTTTTTTTATTTTTGTTTTGTCATGACAAGTAAATTGACTTCATTCTTGCCCATACACATAAATATGTATTTATTTCTTCTGCTGCTTCTTTTCCATCTCTACGACGCGCTCCTTCTCAACAATGTTGACGTATTCTAATGTTTCATTACGGTCCAACATCTTGATAGGTTGGTCTTTCATCAAAACAGCTATTTCCAAATTACTCTGATCTGTTTGCACCACTTCCAACAAAGCGCGAACAGCCAACTTAATGGCTCCATGTACGGTGGCTACATCCTCATCACGATAGTGCTTCTCGAGAAATTCGAGTACAGTTCTGGATGAACGACCAGTGACATTGGCTTTCCAGCCATGGAAAGTGCCCGAAGGTTCAGTTTTATACAAATGTGCCGAACCATCAGCATTAAATCCAGCGATAAGGCAAGAAAGACCAAAGGGACGGCGTCCATTGCTCTGGGTGTACTTCTGCTTCAAGCCAGCGACATAACTGAAAAAAAGGGGTTTATTTGTTATGCCGCAAAATCAGAATTGACAAAATTCCATTTACCGGGTTATGCGCTCCACAGTTACTGCATCCTCAAGATTTAAGCGATGACTCTGACACTGAATTTGAGCACGTTCAGTTATAACACGCGCGTCTGCAATTAATCCGGCAAAGGCCATGGCTACATGCTCATCGAGTTTGCAAATTTTTCGCAATGGGCGTTCATCCTGCAGCACATTAGTCGTCTTTTTCTCGGCTCCCAGCACAATGCAGCTAGCGCCAAGAATGCCAACCTACAAAAATATCCAGACATTTGCACATACATATGTACATGCATATGTGCAGTACATATGTGCATACATATATACAAGGAAAATGAGCTTACCGCAGTGGATCCCTTCTGCACGGCTTCTTGAGCATACTCCACTTGCAGCAAACGCCCATCGGGTGAAAAGATGGTCACAGCGCGATCATAACTTGGCATGATTAATTTTTTGTTTTTACTTTTCGTACAGCTTTAAACGAGTGAAGAAAACGTGCAGTCTACTCTAAGCTTGTTTCTGGAAATGGTGATGGAACTTCAACGCACGCGATAGACCATTGAGCATTAAGAACGATAAGTTATCGTTTAAGTCGATGATTTGTTTCAAATAGGCGACTACTGTTTCTGCTATTAAGTATTCATTTCATTGTGTGTTTACAAAACTGTGCTATAACTAAAACTATAACTAAAACTATGAAAGAATTTTTGGTGGATAGTTTTGATTCAATTGGTTTGATAGTACTCACTGTACTGTGGTCGATTTGAACTATCTAACAGGTTAAAAACCCCAAATTTCAAAATGTGAAACATTTATTTATAATTTTTCATAATTATTATATTATAGATTTTTGCTTGCATATTAAATTTTTCATTTTCAATTAAATTACCCCATAATATTTTTGGATTTTAATAGGTAATGTATTTAATAATTAATAAATTAATAATTAATAAATAAAATTAATTAATAAAAAAATTCGTAGCCTTTGGGTAAATTGTCGTGGAAGCTTACAACCTTGGTGAACTTTTTTTGTAACATTTTTTCAACAAAGATCCATAAGAGCAAGTGAAGCTTCTACAATTTTTATACCCTGTACCGTATGGTACCAAGGTGTATATTAAGTTTGTGCAAGCCGAAAATGTATGCAACATATAGAAGGAGACGTCGGAGACACCCCAAAGTTACCTAAAATATGATCAGGGTGAATAGAGAAGTCGATATACCCATGTCCGTCTG
The DNA here is from genome assembly GCA_037043745.1 of Chymomyza amoena. Taxonomy (NCBI): domain Eukaryota; kingdom Metazoa; phylum Arthropoda; class Insecta; order Diptera; family Drosophilidae; genus Chymomyza; species Chymomyza amoena. The sequence continues at coordinate 14,388 of JBAMAX010003189.1, forward strand.
TCCGTCTGTCCGTGTGAACGCCTAGATCACAGAGATGGTAAGAGCTAGAGTACCAAACTTTCACATTAGATCCCATATTAATCCATAGGAGACAAGTTTATTTTATTTTTTTGATATCGGGGATAAATTATATAGCTCCCATGGGGGTGTTTGAGACGACCTCGACAAAAAAAAGCGTTTTAGACGAATAATTCGTTTGTTTATGAAGATATCGTAACCAAATTTGGTATTCGAAAGTTTTTTATAGTTCCCAATCACTGTACCAAATTTGATCGAAATCAGTTGACTATATCATATAGCTCCCATAGGACCGATCGGCCAAAATAACTTATTTAAAGAAAAATTCGCTATATTTCGTTTTTTAATAAAGATATCGTAACGTAAGCAATGTGCCAAATTTGAACAAAATCGGTTGACTATATCATGTAGCTCCCATAGGTCCGATCTTCTAAAAAAAAGATTTTTGTTAAGATATTGAAACCAAATTTGACATTCGTGATTATTTTATAGTTCATAAGCACTGTACTAAATTTAATCCAAGTCGATTGACTAGATCCCATAGACCAATCGGTCCAAAAACACGTTTTTATACAAAATTCGATGTGTTTTGTTTGTTTGTAAAGATATTTGAAATAAATTTGGCATTCAGATCTTTTTTAAGGTATTTAAGAACTGTGTGAAATTTTATTGAAATCGGTTGACTACATCATATAGCTCCCAAAGGAACGATCGGTCAAAAAAAAATTTTTGCTTAAAAATTCTTCTGTTTTTGGTTTTTTGTGAAGAAATCGGACTTTATTACAAGATAGTGGTACAGGGTATCCTAAAGTCGTCCGCTCCCGACTTTACGTACGCCATTTTTTTTCCTTATCTATTCAACAAAATTATTTACGACACTTAATTTTCTATTAAAAATATTATTATATACCAAAAACTTTAAACTCTTTTACCTGCAAGTGGAGTCATATAATTACAATTACTGCTTCGCATTGTCTTCATAAATTTTTTGCTAAATCTTTTGAAGTTTAGCTCGATTAGTAATAATTTTTGTAGGGTACTTTATTAATCCATTATAAATTCCATATACATCTAATTATATTTTTGAAAAAAAGAAATGGTGGAATGAAACACAATAGGTTCATACAAATATTTTTCTTTAAGGTTTCAATCAAACGGCTTTTTTTAAGCATGCTTAATCAAATAAAACTGTGAAAAAATATATTTTCTATTTCAAAAATATGTAAAAAAGGTTTTAAAGCAGAATTGATAACATTCGCACCTAAAATGCTATTCACACTGGGCACATTTAAGCGGAACGCATGGGATTTTTTGAAGATGTGAAACAGTGATTCGGGTGGGCCTGGCTTCCATTTGTACAGAGCAAAGCTTCTGATTGCTGTCAACCTGTCGACTGCCAGAGCGATCTCTGTCTCAAATGATTGCAAGTTGCCTCCTCGTGGCGCGTCCTGGGTAGCTATCTTAGCATCCGCTAAATAGTGAGCTAATGTGTGCAGCGAGTCACCCGGACGTTAAACGGTTGAACGCAGGGATTGGCACCCGCCTCGTTAAACAACAATCCAATGAAAACCACAACCAAAGCCTCGGATAAAATCCCCCCTTATGTTAACGACCACCGCAAAACGAAAAAGGACCTGGAGATAAAGCGGAGAATTACATTTGCCAATAGGTGTTACTATGGTCTCAGTAAGCAGAGGTGCAGCAGAGACCTCTCTCGAACGACAAAGTAACACTCTACAAGACGCTCATCTTGCCCGTGCTCTTATACGGCGTAGAAGCATGGGTTGTGTCACGGACAGATGCAGCTGCTCTTGGGGTGTTTGAGAGGAAAATTCTATGCAAAATCTTTGGTCCCGTACGTTTTGAGGAAGGCTATCGCATACGGATGAACCACGAGCTGTACGAGCTCTACGACGACATGGATGTTGTCCAGCGTATCACAATACAACGTCTGCGCTGGCTCGGCCATTTCGTACGTATGGATAATGATGCTCCAGCGAAAAAGGTATTCGAAGCGAAAGCCGACGACAGAAGACGGAGGGGACGACCACGACTCCGATGGAGAGATCAAGTGGAGGAGAACCTATCCTCCCTTGGTATTTCCGTCCAAATGAACGCCTAGATCTCGGAGACTAGAAGAGCTAGAAACACCAAATTTTACCAGCTGGTGCGCATATTTCCTCAGTTGATGAAGTTCAATATCTTTCCCCGATCCCCCGCGATTATCGTGGTTTTTGCCAACACCGTTTAATATTTTCATCTAAAATTTAACAGAGTGATGACTTATGGTTCCACGCGTATGTGTGTCAAAAATTTACAAAATTGGACAAATACAGCAAAAGCTATAGTCAAAAATATACAAATACATACGATTTACCGTGTTTTCTCCCACACCCATCAACTTATCAACTTGAAACTAGCCCATATACTTTAATTAGCTTTCGAGTTTCATCGCAATCGGTAAACATTTTCGGAACTTATAGATGTAAATATCGAATGTCACAAAAAAAAAATCTATTGGAAAGTTCTTATTAGGAATATGCAGAAAAAATATTTTCGATAGAAAAAGTACAGGTATTCCACTGTCAAGCACCGCCTCGACTGCACCACATTTTTCGATATGATTTTATCAGCCGATTTTGATAAAATATTGCATAATTTGCATTATCTTTATAAACAAACTAGTTATTCGCCAAAAATCTTTATTTTGGACAATCGTTCCTATGCCTTAAAAATTCTTTTGTATTTCTGATGCTAAAATGATAAAGCCCCTGGTACATACATTGTGACAAAAAATTTATTTTTTTCGATATGCGTGGTGTTGTGCATCATGAATACATTCCAGTGGGACAAACGGTCAATAAGGAGTATTATGTGACTGCTTTGAGGCGTTTGCGTGAACGGTTCCATCGTAATCGGCCGTAATTGTGGGCATACAATTCGCCATCTCATCGAACCACGATTGTGAACACATTTAAGGCAAAACACTCGATAAATTCCATCGACTAGGCATCGAACAGTCCGTATTTGGCCCCGTGTGGCTTCCCCGCCGGGAAACCCGTTTTGACTCCATACCGACCATAAAACAGAATGCGACGAGTCTGCTGAATTCCATCCCGGCCGACGCATATAAAAATTGTTTCGAAGATTGGAAGAAGTTTTGGCATATGTGTTTTGCTTTAGAAGGCGCATATTTCGGAGGAGATAAAATAAATATTTTGTGTTTTATTTAGAAATTCCTAATATTCCTATAATAAAACCCGATATCCAAATAATAAAATAAACTTGATTGGTTAAATAAGTGTCAGATTGACTGATAGACATGCCTACATCAATTTCTTCTGCCTAGAATTCTTCTGCTTAGAATTAAAAACTAGATGCCGTTTGTTACAAAAAAAAATTAATTCAAGACAACGCCCATTTTAACAAATGGGTAAAAATTGTATTGTGCAAATATAAAAAAAAAGTTTACCTCGCGGACTTGGTCACGGACTAGTTCAGAGCTATTTTCTAGTTTTTATACCTTGTACCGTATGGTACCAAGGGTATATTAAGTTTGTGCAAGCCGAAAATGTATGTAACATATAGAAGGAGACGTCGGAGACCCCAAAGTTACCTAAAATATGATCAGGGTGAATAGAGAAGTCGATATACCCATGTCCGTCTGTCCGTCTGTCTGTGTGAACGCCTAGATCTCAGAGATGGTAAGAGCTAAAGTTACCAAACTTTCACATTAGATCCCATATTATTCCATAGGAGGCAAGTTTATTTTAAGTTTTTGATATCGGGGATAAATTATATAGCTCCCATGGGGGTGTTTGAGACGACCTCGACAAAAAAAGCGTTTTAGATGAATAATTCATTTGTTTATGAAGATATCGTAACCAAATTTGGTATTCGAAAGTTTTTTATAGTTCCCAAACACTGTAATCGAAATCGGTTGACTATATTATATAGCTCCCATAGGACCGATCGGCCAAAATAACTTTTTTAAAGAAAATTTCGCTATATTTCGTTTTTTAATAAAGATATCGTAACCAGATTTGGCGTTTGGAAATTTTTTAGACCACTTAAGCAATGTGCCAAATTTGAACAAAATCGGTTGACTATATCATATAGCTCCCATAGGTCCGATCTTCCAAAAAATCGATTTTTTAACAAAACTTGTTGTGTTTCGTTTGTTTGTTAAGATATTGGGACCAAATTTGACATTAGTGAGTATTTTATAGTTCCTAAGCACTGTACTAAATTTAATCCAAATCGTTTGACTAGATCATATAGCTCCCATAGGACCAATCGGTCCAAAAACACGTTTTTTATACAAAATTCGATGTGTTTTGTTTGTTTGTAAAGATATTTGAATTAAATTTGGCATTCAGATCTTTTTTAAGGTATTTAAGCATTGTGTCAAATTTTATTGAAATCGGTTGACTTCATATAGCTCCCATAGGAACGATCGGTCATTTTTGGTTTTTTGTGAAGAAATCGGACTTTATTACAAGCTAGTGGTACAGGGTATCCTAAAGTCGTCCGCGCCCGACTTTACGTCCGCCATTTTTTTCTTGCTTCCGTAAATAAATTAACGAAATATCAAAATTTTAATTAACAGCAAATTAAAATATTGCCAAAATAATTACATTAGATTGGAATGCTCCGCAACTCTCTTTTCCTAAAACAAGAAACTACTTGTGAACACTTTTGTATAGTTCCGGCCAGTTCCAGTTTAGAAGCTACCTTCAGGCCTACATCAACTTATACACCAGCTTGTAGGAGGGTCTTTAAATTTGAAAAATTTTGAAGTTGTCTAGTGACCTTAATCATTTTTGCAGCAACTATTACACTTGTCATAATGACCCTACAGAGCAACCGTGAAAACATCGACATGAATTAGTTTTTTTTTTAATTCCAATTATTATGGTCTCCTAGATCCAAATGGTTTAATCGATGTCTTTTCAAATTGACAAGCAAAATTAGAAGAGCTTTAACAAGACTTTAATTTGTGTCGAATTTTAGGCGTGATTTGGATTCGGTGTTTCAAAACAAACAAATTAAGGGCAAGCAACTCGGATTTCTAAAACATATTAGTGCATTTCGTGGCAGCTGCAAGGATCTCTCTATTATTATTATTTTTTTTATTTTTATTGTTTTCACTTTTGTCACATAAAAATGACAACAAATTAGTTTTGACTGAAGCGGTTTCCCGCTGAGTTTTTGAAACACTTTTTTTTTCTCGTTTTATTTTCACGTAATACTTGAGTTCTCGTACTTGCCAATAAATTATGTTGATGGTTGTTGTTGTTTTTGTTGTTGTCGTTGTCGTATCCGTCGCCAGTATCATAGAACAACCCCTGGCCGCACACCCCGCACATTGAAGAGGGCGCGTTGGGCAGCCTCGTATCGTATTTGATTAGCTCTATTAAATATGCAAAACAATAAAATTTTGTTTTGTTTTTGTTAAAAAAGTGGAAATTTTTTTTATATATTTGATTACCGGAATTTCAATGAAATGCGTGAAAAAATATATATAAGTATGTATGTATGTAATACACTTTTCAGGTGGTCTTTGACACGGCTGCATATTTTAATTATTGGGCTACAAACCCTTCAGAAGTGTAAGGGAGGAGTGTTCCTAACAAAGAAAATCCCAATTGCCGCAATAAATTATAATCTTGCAGACAAATTAGAAATATATGCTAGATAAATCTCATTCACATTTTTTTGTCTAAAAGTAAATTTCAGTTTTTTGTCTCTTCATTAAAGTTTTTTTTGGGTATATAAACAAAATAAAAAATAATAATAAAATAAATAACATACACACTTTTCCCACCAAGTACACCAAAAGTCATTGGTTTGTAAGAATTATAAAAAAATGGGCCGTAACCAATTTTTTTTTCGTCTTGGGTATACGTAAAGCTGCAAGTTAAAAGCACCAATAAGAGGAAACTTTTAATGTTTAGTTGTTAAGAGCATGAGGTTCTGCCGAAATAAGAGAGACTGCGACTTAAAGAGAAACCTGCACTGCCTTATCGACGCGTGCGTACAAAACAAACAGTGTAAATAACTTAGTAGTAGCTTAGGAATTTTTGGAGTATGTACTTGGAAATGCATTGTTTAAGTTTCTTTCGTATTTAAAGCTTTAAATTACACAAATTGTGAAATTAAATTATATATCCCTACACACTAAAATTAAATTATTTGTTTTTCATGCAAATATGCACTCATAAATTGCTCAGCAACTTGCAATAAAAGTTTTAAAATAATAGAATTCTCTGAATTTAAGTTTTGTATTAACATTTAATCTATTTTATAAGTTGGAAAGTTTATGAAACTCTTCAATCGAATTCGACAAATATATGGACAAAAATTTCAAACATTTATGGTTTTCCTGAATATCTTCAGGGTGCGGATTAGTGAAACTAAAATATAAGGCATGGCTTGGCATAACGTGGCAAAAATACTTTTAAGCCATATTTGTAGACAGTTAAAGAAATGTGTTTCGATGAGCAAACTGTGGAGGATGCTCAGAAAAAAATATTTTATTCCAGATATTATTATCGAGAGACCCTCAACTTTCTAAAGTTTCCCCTTCTATCCAACTCTGATTGGACAGCGTGTTGGGACTCGAAAAGGTTTCTTGTTTCTTATTTTCAGACTTAACCAGATTTTTATACTATACTACAATAGATTAACGTCTCTGTATATTAAATTGATCCAACAATTTTATTTTGTTAAACCCCTTTTATCGAATATTCACCTTAAATTATCATATCATACCATAATTTAGTATTCTATAAAATTCTCTTATAAATAATATAACCTATATAAAGCGACGATCGTCTATTAAGAGAAATCAAATATGTTTGCGAAAAAGATATACTTTGGAATAACAAAGAAAAGCTTTTCTGATCTCTTCAGGCTATTATCGTCTTGTGCTTATTAGCACTATTTTGAACGTGGAGTATTCAAACGATATACAATAATAAATTTTGAAGCTTTTTTAGGTAGAAAGCAAATCATATATAAACTGCATGGAAATCAGGTTTTAGAATTAAAACTGTTAAGTCGGGTTTTCTATGCATAAAGCCTGTTATTAATTAATTTTTAAGAACTTGCATTAGTTTTTGGGCATGCACTCCAAAATATATTTGACATAATCCTACTCATATGCATAGAAATATGAATGAATGCACTGAATACTTTCTAATGAAATAAATCGAACAAGGATGTACGGACTTATTGATGGATTCTGCGTTATTGGGTGAGCAGAAGGCAGCTCATCATCTTCATTGCATTTAAGGTTTTAAAATGTAACCACGAAAGTAATTTGTACTATGTGTAGGCTTCAAAGCAATTTAATTTTGAGAACAATCCATTGGAACTATTGGATAAAATTTATCATAGAATATGTCTATCAACTGCAACTTCTTAAAAAAGAGCGTCAAATTTATTTTATTGATTCGGTAAGGATAAAGAATTGTGCAAGACTCGTACGGCTTTTAACACAATTTATATATTTGCAATGAATTCGTCAAGGCCAAGTAAATTTTGCGTCACGAGATGGTTAAAGTAGTCCAGTCAAATTACTGATACTATTCCTATGAGTCATTCTTAAGCACTACCAAAAAATGCAAAAAGAAAAGCTTTAGATCTGAAAGAAATCTTATTATTGTATTAATTATTGACTTTGGTAAATAGCTGATTATCTCTAGACTTTAGAAATAAAGCATTCAATAAAAGTCTAGATATAGCAGTTAGAGACCTCCTCGGACCCACAGTTCTTATAAGGTGCGCATATGTGTGATGTGTTGGTTAACCTTATACATGATGCTAAAAAGTGATTTAAGTACACAATTGGTTTAGATTTTTTACGGAGACTCGTTTCAAACGACACCTTTGCTGTCTTCAGCAAGCCATTTCCAAGCGTTGGAAGTGATTTTAAAGCAAGAATCTTGAAGGGATTTTACGAAAAGGGTTGTCAAGTATCGTTTTTTCGCCTAGGTAATAAAAAAATTTATTGACTGTATACGTCATCGGATCGCCCGTATATTCTGTGAAGAAAACCCTGTACATATAATTAGTATAGTTGGTGGGATCAAGTCGTAGTGATCTATTATAAGCTGTTAAAATCTCCGAAATCCTAACTGGTACATAGTAACGAATTCAACTGATGCGATTGCGTCGACAAGAGCAGAGAACCGTAAAAGTGATTCTACATCGTTTCTACTTGAAAAAGCTCAAATGGGAAGTTCTACCCCAAATATTGGGTCGGCTGTTTATAACTTGTTCCGTTTTATGGCATACAAAAATGGCTCTATTCGTGGAAAGATGATAGGAAAAAGTTAGCTAGCAATAGTTAATACTTTGAATGTTTTATTATTTTCACGAAAAATTTGAATTTTCAAAAAAAATAAACTTCTCAATTAAAAGCTTATTATATGACATTTCTTTTAGTCTTTTTTGGCCTTTTAAGAGATACAACATTCCTAGTTTGATGATGTTTGGGAATCCAGAAAACCCGCAGTCTAAACAACTAAATCTTTTAAAATTCTTTAATAATTTTCAACTAACCAATGCTAAACCCTACCAAACGGCGCTCTCTAGCTTTAAAATATAGCACTCCCCTAGGCCATCAACAAAAGAGTGCATTACCCTATTTATTTGCGCTCCTCTTTTAAAACACTGGCCCCTCCATTTGGTCCAACTAAACGCGCTGTTTGCATTTTGCAGCAATTATTCGAGCATCAGTCAGTCTTCATCATGACTTCGGTTTCTGGATTCAGGCTGCCGGATTTATTGCACAGTTACGTTATCCTAACTGCGCATTGTTTAACAATTAACGGAACAAGTTGTTTAACTTTACCTAAACGATTTAAGTCAACAGTAAGTGAAGTGTGCTCCACTCGGCTCACTGCCTCACAGTCGTTTCTACTGCCCCTTTTGGCCATTCGACGGCACTTAACTCGTCATCAGCTCATCACAGACCCGGAATGATGCTTCCGCTTCCGACAGCAGGGTACGTTTTTTCTCTACCTTTTTGGGATTTTGTTGTTTTGCCCAGTCAAACTGTTTTTACTGCCACGCCCGTTCCTGTAGTGAGTGCATTTGGGCAGCTCCGCTGAAATGGCAAAAATTTGTCAGGAACTTGGTTAGATGTTGTCGTTGACGACAGTTTGTTGATTTTCTTTTTTGTCGCTTCTCTTTCTCTCCTTAGCCATTTTTTACTTCAACTTTTTAGTATTTTTTTGTGTTTTTCTTATTGTGCATTTCAGTTTTAGCCAAATGTCCGTTTGTATAGGATTTGAAGGGTAAGACCCTTCTTTAAATTCTCTGTCGGAGTAGTTCATATAAAGCTTAAAATCACGTTAAATTGTCGTTTCTACAAAAACTTTATGTGTCAAAAATAGTTTTACCATTTTTGGGATTATCTTTTGGGTATCACCTTTTTGGAATTCACGTGAATTTAGTGGCTTCTACAGAACTTATTTCAAATTTTGTAAACGTCTAAGCGATACAATGGTTAAGGAAGAGTGGTCTTATTTGTAAAATTTGTTAGCAACAATTCAGTATCAAAATGTAATTCTTTATAACTTTGCCAGTGGTTAGGTTAGGTTATGGCGACAGTTGGGTCTAAACTTACGTAGGCACTGAATATGTCGATTGTGATAAAGCTTCCCCACTCAAGAGCTCTTGAGACGTGAGACGATTCACAGTAATGCGGCGGCCTGAATGAAACTCAAGAATTATTTTTGATTCAGTTCCGAGAGCTGAGATAAATCATAAAAGAAGTTTACAAAAAAGGAAACCCTCTCCTGCACAATCTCCCGCTCCATCGCCACAGCTTCTACATAAGTCATGGTGGGGAGCGTGTTACCTGGATGCAAGGATTCCCACCAGCCAGTGTCTGGCAATAGTACGGATGACGGTCGATCATTGGGCTCCATTAAGTCCGAAAAGATTCTTAGTTCTTTTTCTGCAGTAGTTTGCCGAGAGATCCTACACGTGTTCGATTCCACGTTTGTTTGCATAGAGAGCGAAGTGGTTTCGTAGGCTCAGTTTGCAGCTGGCCATGAGTATACCCAGGCCAACCTTGTCTTGAAGGATGCTGGTAGTTAAGAAAAAAATCTCCATTGCAGATTTTTTTTTTGAACAATTAGAAAAAGCCTATTAAAAATGTTATGGAATAAAAGAGAGAAACGACACAGTCTTCTCGATAAGAAGTTATTTGCCTGACTACACTTCCTACATATTGCTTTATAGAAAAATGGTGACCATAGGAGATATCAAATATTTTTGACAATTTGTATGAAATAGCCTCTGCTGATAGTGCTTATTGTCCACTTACAAATCTTTGATATAAACTTCCAGCGCACACACGGCGTTGTATAGACTTTCGGTTTCAATTCTTAAGCCAGCGAATTCAATTCTGCGGGTTGACTTTCTGACGATGCCCAATACAGTTGATCAGTTGGTCTTCCGATTCTCCTTGCCTCTACGACGTCCGAATTGCTCCAAACCGTATGCGGTCGCTAGCATTAGTAGGGCACCTCGTTAAGGTGGAAAATAAGAAGGAATGGCTGGAGGAGTACTGAGCGCAAGCTCATCATCATCCTTGGCGGTATATCTATAAGTCAGCTTTGGTCTTTCGCACCATATTTGTCCAATAATCTCTATCCATTGCAGCTTTCTCTCAGTTTAGGACGTTTAATTTCATTAACCATCTTTCCTATGTATTAAACGTCCTCGAGGTCGCCCAACTGCTCGTCTTCTCATCTGGTTGATTTTTCAAAATAGCTAAGTCTATTTGACTTGATATGGGCAGCTAGACTTGGGTCGTTAAATATCTTTCGTAGCTTTTCGTTAGTGTGTGTAGTTATTAGGATGTATCTTCATTGGACCAAGAGTTCTACTTAAAAATTTTCGCTCTGTCCTCTATAGGAGGACTGATTTCCTCAGAGTCCACGTCTCACATTCGTACGATAGTAATTTTCAGACCATTGTTTTATATTTCCGAAACTTTAGGGTTTTGTTGAGAAGGCCTGACTTGAGGAATGTTTAAGCGAGAAAAATCTTGAGATTTAATTTTAGTATAAACATTTTGTATCAATCATACATTCACCCCATAAATAACTAATTTATTATCGGCCAATAGGTTGCTAAGGCGACTTATCCTGATAATTGAATTATAACAATTGCTAGTTTTATTTTATGATACAAGTTTTAGGCCACTCCTTATACTCAGGCTGGGAGTTGTCCATTATAGGGATTACCAGCTTACAGACTTAAAAATGTAAACAAATCCAAATCAACGAATTCGGTTTATGATATATGTATCATGAAAAAAAAACTTGTAGGTTCTTAACTACACATGATCCTGTGAGAACTTAGGTGACGTATTTAGATACGGTATATTGAGAAGTACAAGTACTAACAAGTCTAATGTAAGTTAATTTATTTATATGTAATATGGATGAAACAAATTTTGACGTCCGATACTGTTTATATCACGATTTTGCTATAGGTCTAGAAGATATAGAAATCTTGCCTACTATCGACAGCAGAGGTCAATACAGCAAATTCGGAAATGATTCGTAGCCTTCGAACAACTGACATGACCCCGGTATTTGTAGACTTTTATAGGTCTTCTTCAGCTTATTTCTGCCTGCCACGTCCTCAACTGCATAGTACATGGACGCAAAGCAAAATGAAATCTTCAAGAGTATATCGTTGGTCCTCATTGCTTAGCAGTTTTGTTTGGAATTCCTTTGGAATTGCATAGCTGCTCCAGAAATGCTGCTCAAATTGCTTATTTTGTGCCACCCACGGTTGTGCGGTTACAATTAAAGTACCTAGTTATAATTAAATATCCGACATATCCAGCGCTCCAGCACAATGAAATTAACTCTTGTCAATTATCCGCACTTGGACTTGCCGCAGCTTTCATGCCTCTAAATAGCAAAAAAGTTCAATACTATGATGACAACTTGGGCGGCCCCGGGGCTCGTGGTGAAAGAATGAGAATGCATTCTGGCTGCTTGGTGCCGCCAATAAAATGTCACTTTGGGCACAATCTGAGACGCACTCGTGTCCAGCGACAGTCGGCGGTAGGTTTTGTGCTCTGAATTTGGCGTCTCGACGCGGGTTTTTTTTTTTTTTGCGTTTTTGCCCGTTTTGGTGCCGGCCAGGTGGCGTCCACTACAGAGTGCTCGAGATCTACCGCATTGCTTATTGGACCACACAAGATGTTTAATTTGTTGCGCTCCATGGCAAGTACAAGTTGTCTCCGCTTGACTCCCCATCAATCAGTGTGGCGGCAGTTCTCCAGCTTGAGGTTGGCGCTGATGGCCTGGTTTTTGTGTGCACATTTCTGGCTTGGCTTTTGTGAGTACAAGCCTTGTTTCATAAAAATTCAGAACACGGGTACAGCTATTTTTTTTGAGTATACTAAAGTATATGAGTGTATGTGTGTGGGGTTTCTACCAACCATTATAGGCATGACAATGCCATCAATTGGGCTTATTCTAGATGTTTGTTCCTTAGCGCTAATTCGAGTGATTCGGCAAAGTAAACAAAAGTTGGCCTCAATTATTTCATTCACAATAAAATGCCAATCTGCCGGCTGCACTTGGTAGTGAAGATAGTAAATGATGCAGTGCGGCATCGTTTTGAATGAAGCGGACGGCACTCTATGCTTGTAGCATATGTTAGTTCATATTTTTTTTGGAACATTCTTTATGGACATCCTATTTGGTGTGTTTGTTGGTGAAAAACAATTGTCTTCAAAGAAAACGGTTCATATAAAATAAATACAAAATCTTCATTTATATTTTGTTATGACTTTATTTTTTTTTGTACTATTTCCATGGTCATTTATGAAAGCTGATTTCCATTCTCTGCGAGATATTTCCAAAGGAAAGTCAGGTGCCGATTTGACAATAAATCCAGTTTGCAAATTTATGGGTCATCGAGTAAAATTTCGTTTAAAAATGTTTTTGAGGGAATTTTGGATCGAGATATTCGGAAACTACAATCGTGTTTTTAAAGCACAGTTTTCGAGGTTTTTTCGAAATACATGTTTTTCGCCCCTTTTTTAACCCCCGACGCAAAAAGAGGTCTGTCTGTCTATGGCATCGTAGCTCCCGAACGCTTGCAGTGATTTCAATTTAATTTTTTTGTATTAAAGGTGACTTATGTGCGAGTGTTGTTAGACATGTTTGGTGAAAATCGGTTGAGCCGTTTAAAAGTTGTGGGGAGTAAAAGTGGGAGAAAAACATCAACTTTGTCCGATTGGCTTAAAATTTGGTCCTATTGTAGCTGACGATGTCACTGATTCGAATCTGTGGTTATTTTTGCTCTATCTCTTCTCGTTTAGAAGTAATGGCCATTTGAAGTTAAAAACATAAACTTTGTCCGATTGGCTTAAAATTTGGTCCTATTAAAGCTGACGACGCCACTGATTCGAATCTGAGGTTATTTTTTCTCTATCTCTTTGCGTTTTTGCTCTATCTCTTCGCGTTTAGAAGTTATGGCTATTTGAAGTTAAAAACATAAACTTTGTCCGATTGGCTTAAAATTTGGTCCTATTGAAGCTGACGACGCCACTGATTCGAATCTGAGGTTATTTTTCTCATCTCTTCGCGTTTTTGCTCTATCTCTTCGCGTTTAGAAGTTATGGCTATTTGAAGTTAAAAACATAAACTTTGTCCGATTGGCTTAAAATTTGGTCCTATTGAAGCTGACGACGCCACTGATTCGAATCTGAGGTTATTTTTGCTCTATCTCTTCGCGTTTTTGCTCTATCTCTTCGCGTTTAGAAGTTATGGCCATTTGAAGTTAAAAACATAAACTTTGTCCGATTGGCTTAAAATTTGTCTGTCTGACTGTCTGTCTGTCTGTGGCATCGTAACTCCCGAACGCATGCAGTGATTTCAATTTAGTTTTTTTTTGTATTAAAGGTGACTTATGTGCGAGTGTTCCTAGACATGATGAAAATCGGTCGAGCCGTTTAAAAGTTGTGGGGAGTGAAAGTGGGGAGAATGCGTAAAAAAAAGCAAACGAGCTTGACCTTAAATGTAATCTATACCTTAACAAGAATCTAAATTATAGTAAGTATATTATAATATACTAAAGTCTAACTTAACCTAACCTACCTATAAAAAGTATGAAATAAAAATTAAATTAAAAATTTAAAAAACCCCGAACTTAAGTAATTTTCATTTAAAAAGTGAAAAATAATAAAAGAAACTTAATGTTAAAGTACCTAAGAATCTATTAATAATTCTAAAAAAAATACGTCGCGTTGGGGGACCGCTCCTAAACTAACAATTTAAATACAAATAGTCTAATTAAGCAACAAAGATTAACTTAAAAACAAAATTAAGAAAATACTTCAAAAACTTTCATAGAATTACTTCAAAAAATTTGCATGTAAGATACGACCGTCAACGACGTCTGCCCTCGCGTGTCCCCCAACGCGACGTATTTTTTAGAATTATTAATAGATTCTTAGGTACTTTAACATTAAGTTTCTTTTATTATTTTTCACTTTTTAAATGAAAATTACTTAAGTTCGGGGGTTTTTTAAATTTTTAATTTTTCAGTTTTTTGTTAATATCTCGTAAGCAAAAGCTGAAAGACAATTATTTTACGAACATTCTAAGACCTTCGAAATCGGATAGGAACTGTAAATGTAATTTAGCATACAAATTCATGAAGAAGTAACCGAACGCTAATTAAAATCATTGAGTGAAAAATGTATTTTTGTACAAAAGTGTGTTTGAGTGATTCTCAACCCATAATTACCCTTACACTTTTTTACGGATGTTTATTATTCGTTTTAGCTAGTAAAATCGATCTTATCAATTTCAATGGTGCATTATAATAGCGAGTCATAGCCCCAAAGCTCTTCCCAGTGAACGAAACAGTGTTCCTGTCGTCCTTCTCTTAAAAAAAGCCAAAGGTTCGGACGGCGTTAACAACATCGGCGGAACATCGTTTTGTGAATTTGGGACTCACACCTTTGCCTTCATAATCTTTAAGATTCCTGTTTTTATATGAACGATCCGACAACCAACTTAGATATGCCACGGCTAGGGCCGTAGTGGGCAGCTAGGGTCACTAACAGCACTGCCAGAGCTGGGTAGAAAAGTAGAGAAGATCTTTTCAAAGAGCTTAAAGGTTTCAAGTTTTTTTTTAATTGTATGGATCATAGCAGCCTAAAAAGCCATAATATATAGCGATAAACTGTGTATGCCATAATTATGTTTTTCGGCAATAGAAGATCCTTCTTATTGAATGGTATTTATTCGTAAGCCGCTTACAATCTTAATTCTTCTTGGCACGGTTTTTACTTATTTGACTCATACACATATGTCAAAAAGTAAATCTACTATCATTAAAAACTCTACAAAAAAAAACATTCTATTTGGATAAAAAGTTATAAAGACTCATATGGACTTTAGAGTACATTTCTAGTTTTTTTTTGGAATTCAACAAACCCAAGTCCAGGCAACATTGTTTCCCGGATTTTCCCTACATATTACCCGTTGGAACTGAATTTTTCTTATTGCTTGTTTTGAACTGAACAAAAACTGTGGAAATTAGGTTTTGAATAGGGAATATTAAAGCCAATACCTTTTTAAAACTTAATGAAAGAATCAGTTAATTATGCAATATACTAACCTTTAAATTTTGTAAAGTGATCCAGTTGTTACCCATATATCTGAAATATTTCCCATGAATCTGAAACTGAAATTACTCCCATAATTATTATTTCTTTTATGTTTATACTTTCTATTAAAATTTAATTATTAAAAGACACATCTTGTTCTTTAACATTTTGCAATTTCATAAAAACTAGTTACAAAAAGATTTCTAGCACGCGCCGTTCAAACAATTCTCATTTTAAATACTTACATATTTATATTTACATTTATAGCAAAGAATATGAATATTTACTAACTGCAATCCTTCTTAGATCTTCAAGAGGGTCACATGTCTTTGAGTGTGATTTAATGTCGTCGCGAATAAATTCATTACACTTTTCAAATTACGTGAAATACATTTTAATAAAAGTCAGTGCCCAGGAACACATTCTTGCCGTGGCGTCGTACAGTATGCATCTAAACGAATTAAACCTCAACATAATCAAGTAAATTAATAGCTACAAAAACAAGAGCCACACAAAAGTTACAGCAGCCAGAGATCAAAGTAATTAATTATAATAATTAAAACTTTTTGAAAAGCCTGCACGGCAAGTTGACTGAACGCTCCTTGCCGGTTTTCCCAAACTCCGCCAACCCGAGCAAAAGTTGTGAAAAGTTTTCACCATTTGCATGTTCTTCACGCGGTATGAGAAACTCGCGTTGACGCGGTTACTCCGTCGTATGGGTTTGTTTCTGACCTGCCAAGTTGGAGCATTTAGTCAACTTTGCCGGCGCCAAAGTGCGTGTACCTGTTGAGATTTGGCCAATTCCCCAAGCAAATAACATATTCATATCTTGTCGTTGGGCGTATGCTTCAAACCCACAATTACTCACAACCAGGCGGCTTCTTCCCATAAGCCCAACTACTGGGCATAGTTTTGTCAACGCCGTATTATGTAAGACATCTTCAAAGTGCGCTAGTTTTAATTTTAATCAGCATTAATGTGCAACCTCTTAAATTGTGCCTCGGAAGCACCGACAGCTGAGGCTGACTTTTCAAAGCCATCAATTCCGCTTGGTTGAACTAATTTTCTAAAAGCATTTAACAACACTGCCAACTGCCAGCCGAGACGTTGCTCATATTTCAACGTGAGAGCACAGTGTGCATCAACATTATACACAATCGACAGAGAGGTCCACCCAATACCACCAACCCACTAGCCCATGTCACGCCCACTCCTCGCATATTGTTTGTGCTCAACGGAGTCTGCGGTGCACTTTTTGCAAAATTAAATGCTAGTCGCCATAGCCAGCCGGAGCACAGAAGAGTGCAAGCAATCATCCAAAGTGTCTCCAAGCCGAAAAGAATTGGCATCAAATGCAAAAAAAAACCTCCGGTAACAATTTTTTTGAAATATTTCGACTTTTAAATGCTCTCGATTTTGATGCATTGCGGGGAGCCGAAGTATTCAAAGTGGCTCTAAGCCGAAGGGAATTGGAATGCCTAAAAAACTAGTGGGAACGTTTTAGATGCTTTTTAAGGATTTCTTCGAATTTGGAAGAATAGAAGTTTTCATTAGTTGGCATTGTAATCTTTTTGATCTACTTTAAAGCCATCGAAAAATTTATTTCGTGCCAGACAGAAGAGCCAATACAAGTTCCGTAGCAATTATGTATAGCTAGCACCTAAAAATGATTTACTCTTAAGATGGAAAAAATTGGACAACTATTTTAGTGAAGTCCGACTTTTGGTAGATGCTCTGTTATCATATAACAGAAATAAATTTGTTCCCTATGAAATAATAAAGGATTTAATATGAAATTTTTCTGTCTCAGAGATCTAGGCGTTGACAGACGGACATCCGAATATCGACTTCTCTAGTCATCCTAATCATACTTTAGGTAAAATTGGAGGTCTTCTTAGTCTTTCCTGCACAAACTTTATATTTCCTTTGTACCATAAGGTACAGGGGAAATTATGATCGATTTTCCGGCTCGGAGGTCAGGCCACCTTTACTATTGGTCTAGGAGTTCGCTGAATCCGAATCCGAGGTCTAAAAACCACAGCACGTCAAAGTTTTTAAAATTAAACGAAGTATTTTGGAAGCAATCTGAAACACTGAAGGGGCCACGGAAAGAAAATCTATAAGCCGCGTCACATATCATCTTGGTGCATATTCAAATACTGTTCCCAGTACAGGAATTTGGACATATGGGTACAGCTCAAATCGGTTGAAGTACATTTCGTCTATGCTTAACTTAGAGCATATCAAATCTCGTTACCAGAGGGATATTACTTCGGCATAGAAGTAAGGAATTTGATGTTCCGAACTTTAAACCTTTGTTGTATTTTGGGATGGTGTAAGGATTTATAATATCGAGCATAATGCAGACAGGCTTTTTTCATGGAATTCGTTCGTAAACCTTAATTAAAAGAGTATGAAATGAACCCATTTTTACCGGCTTCACGGTATACGCGCAAATTTTGAACTCAATAAATTAATTTACCGGTCCATGGCAAATGGCAAAGCCTTTGGCTTTACTTCATAATCAATAAAAATAATATTTAATGGACCTTAGAGGTAAATGGAATCATACAGTAATCTATGAGCCTAGTAATTAGTATTAGTATTAGTATTATAGGTATTCTTCTTAGTGTTGTAGTTCACGTTGCCAGTCTGATCGATTACGCCATGTGTAGTAGACACTTCGCCCTTGCCGGAGGAGTCAACATGGCTGGATGAGCTGACAACATGGCCAATTGGAGCGCCATAGCTGCTACCGCTGCCTGATGTGGGTGAGGATTCTCCGAAGCGGCTACTAAAGCTATAAAAATATAATAGAATGATTTTTTTACAATTTTCAATAAACCTTAATTCTGTTTTAAAACACGAGTTATTCTTGCAAATCCTTTGAAAACTTCGTAATCCAGTTTTTTCATTAAAACTTACTCGACTCCACCAGACTGGGCTCCTACTCCGTTATTCTTGTTTGTATATTTGACATTGCCAGCACTATCGATAACGCCATGGGTCGTGGACACAGTTCCCTTACCACTCGAATCAAATATGCCGGAAGTGTGTACAACTTGTCCGACTGGAGTGTTATAGTTGCCGCCGGATGACGAAGAATCTTCCCCAAAGCGACTATTGATGCTGTGGAAGTATAACAAAGATTAATTAGTTGGCTGACATAAGATAAAAAACAGGGCGACTTACTCAACACCACCTGAATGCTGTACATGGGTGGAGAAGTAAGTTGGTCCTCCGTTTGAGGAGGATGACGACGACGATGATGATGAAGAGAAAACTTGACGACGCAAACGTCTTAGCAAATGGGGATTAACAGGATGTACATTCGATTGATGGCCTTCGGAGTCCAAGGTGAAAAATGCCTTGGGCACAAAATGACCGGCGTCTGTAAGATAAGATGTTTCAAATTAGAAGAGCATTTCGCGAAAGTATAATAAAAAAAAAATGTTACGACTTGGAAAGAAAGCAAAGAAAGTAAACCAAATAAACATTCTCACTTAAACTTAATATCGTATAGGTGGGCCAACGCTTTACAAAGCGCCTTTCTAAAGTGCCCAACAAGCAGTAAAATTTATATTATGGGGTTTTCCCTTTATATACAAATATAGGAAACGGAACAGCTTGAAAAATCTTATTTTCTCGGACAATTTGAAGCACTATTAAAGTAATTTTCGAAAATAGGAAGATTGCCTAACATGAATTGAAAGAAAATTATTTCGTATATGCTAATTCACGTTGAAAATGTGGCGGAAAATACCACAGATCTATACATATATTGTATATCTATCAGCTACAACAGGTAAGTTCGTTAACGATCTAAGTTATGCAAAATCAAATTTTGTTTTAGAAATGTATAAAAATGCACTAGATCTGTTTATCTACTGTATAAAACCAAGAGATTTACAGATGCCTTTTTTTTATCCTTCATTCTGAGTATAATAAAACATTTTTAAAAATAATTTCAAATTTACTTCGGAAGCTTCGCATTCAGCTAGTTTCGTTTTAATGATTTATTCATTCATTGGGTCGTGATTATTAATATCCTTGCTCGTTGCAAGCTTAACATCAGTTTTTTAGGGTTTTCACGGTTAAGTTGAGGTGTTAAGTACTTTTGCAACAAAAAAATTTACAGTTTAACTTTTAACACTAATTTTCCTAAACTCATAACCTATTCACGTTTCGTGCTAAAAATATTTTTTGGGTATTTTGGGTGGAAAAACTCGAAAATTACAACCTTTTTTTTTCTTACGCACCGTTTTCGATATTTTTTTCGAAAAACTTGAAAGATGTTTAGATCAAAAGATTGACTCTTTACAGTCATAAATGATATGTACAGAATAAGTAGAAGAGAATTATTTTACGAATCGCCTAAGGTCTGTTAAATCGGGTAACAGTTGTACATGTTATGGAATCAGTCCTTGTACAAGAACAGTCTTCGGTACTCTACTCACTACTCAATTTGAAAAGAGCGTTCACGCTCTAGCCTGTTGAGTTTGATAATCTAATTAAATCTGCCATTTGTTTTGAGTTTTTGATTTCTCCATTTTTCATATATGCTTTAATCGCTAGAGGTATTCCCAATGATGAATATACGAAGTTTATTTAAAAATAGAACGCGTTTTAATGTTTACCTATAGAGGGCGCAAGAAATATTAATAGCGGAACCCAAGAACATATTGAAAACGCTAATCGAATATGAGTATTGAAATAACACTTTCCCCGGACTTAAAGCTTTCTAAAGGACTCAGTGATTTGAACCAATAAGTTGACATTTGAATTCCTCGGGAAAAATCAGTGCGCCCAGAGCACGGAGACCTGTGATAAAAGAAACCGCATAAAAATAATGAACTTTCGTATGGGACACGAGAATTTTTTTTAAACAGTAAAATGTTAATTTGGACTTCCAAATAAATAAGCTTTTTACTCGATATAATGAGCGTCAAAAACAGGCTAGCGAAAAAATTTCTAAATGATAACCCAGCAAAAAGATTAGAAAATAAAATTTTCCTAACTCCAATATTATTATAACGACCTGATTTGGCCTTATAGAACTTCATAATTTTTGATTTTGTTCAATAAAAGAAATAATATAAATTTCGCCATAATTCAGAATTAAAAATTGTAAGATTCCATTTTTGAATTAAGCACTATATAATTAAGAAACATGGAGGATATTTTTCATTATAAACTTATCTACTAATATAAGCCATAGTTTGCAAAAATTAATCCTGTATAGCAGTAAAAAAATTTTAAATGTAAAATGTACAGAATTTAATTATAGTTAATTTTGTAAAATGATCTGCTTAAAATTTAATGATCTTATGTATGATATAAGACCAGATTAGAAAGTGTGGGTTTAGCTCTGTAATTTACCCATTGTATTAAAGTCTAAGTTTTAAGTAGGCTGATTGCCAATAAATTAAAAAAGATGAAAAGTTTTGAACCAGTGTATACATATCGTATTCGTAAATTTGTGGCCTTATTGTCAAGATTACTTAAATGACATTACTATTGGACTTATTGGATTCAATGTAGAGGCTTTCAAAAAGTGTTTTTATTTCAACGTAAATTTTTCTAAGCTGCTTATAGCTTTGTGACGTCACAAGGCGCCACATTATCTAGGCTTTGAATATAATTATTATAATTTAAAACAAACAAGTTGTTTAACTGTTATAGTTTGCCAATCAGTTTGTTGTTTTGTTTTTCTGATAGTAAGATAATTAGCCGATCAAGTTTTGTCGCCTACCAGTTATACATAATAATTTGACTAATACTATTCATGCCAAGCTATAAAGAAGTTATCTAATGCAAAATTAGATTTGACATTTTATGAGCATATGTCTTAGAAAGTTTTAGACTGATATTATATTAACATACACGCGCTACGTTTAAATGACGCTAAAGACAATATTAACGATAATTTTATTAAAATACCTTAATAGTCCGTTATTTGTAGTTAATAAGGGGAATTTTTTTGATTATAGTGATGATGTAATACATTGTTGACTTTAAGCTTTAAACACTTTTGAGATATACTTAGTTTTAGAACTAATTGTTACTGACGCATGCGTCATAACTATATACTATATACCAGAAGAATTAACTTACCGGAAGAGGCAGAGACTACGATGAGCAGCGCAGCCGCTACGCAAAGAGCGAACAAAGTGAATTTCATGATGGGATCACACGTATTCTCTAGAAGACTTCAAAGATCTGTAATTACACACACACACCAAACACAAAATACAAACGCACGATAAGTAAACAATAGTCAAGGCAAAGAGTAACGATCTTTTGGCGAGATACTCACAAAACGAAAGACTTAGGCAAAAAACTTTTACTACCGACAGCACGTAAATCCAGAAACCGACTAAACTTTCGGCGTCGACGCTTCGCGCTTTTATATGGAAATTTCAGCGCTGACGTAGTGCGAATAAGAAGAAGAAGCAGCAGATGAACAGACGAACAAACGATGAACAAGTAAACAAAAGAACAACAACGGGGAGTCGCTGATCATTTTGGTGATCTTGGTGATGATGGTGATGATGAGCACCTGGCATTAAGGTTTGGCTTTGCTGTTTGCTGCAGAGATTAAAAAACAGTCATTAACTAAAGTTAGTTGTCTGATTCACTATAACTTTGGATAATATGCCATAATGTATATGGAATTCGTGTATTGTACAAAAGATTCGCCTTTCTTTGGTTCTCTCTCGACTTGAGGAAGCTCAAGTACAACCGCATTATGAAGTTGGGTGATAATAAAGCAAACGTGCTAAACAAGGCACTGAAGCACGTCTCATAGGCTAAGTTAATATGGGGATTTTGTTAAATTTAATTTGTTGTGAAACTTTATTTATTTTATGACAGCTTTTTGGCTACTTCATTTGCTCGTGTCACGAGGGCTGCTACTACAGTTGCTAACAATTGTCAAACAAATGTGTCTTATTCAATTTTTACTTATTCATTGCTACTTCTAAAGTGGGCCAAGTGACTCTTTGGACTGCTGCGGGCTATGATTTTACTATATCTGACCTTATTAACGTTTTACTGCTGGTTTCTCTTAAGCCAACTTTATTTAGTTTTTTTTTTTGCTTCTTTTCGAGTTCGTGAAGTTGGAGCTGCTTTGTTTTTAGGAGCAATAACCTCATAAGAGACCTTGCCAATAGTAGCAAAAGAAGCGCATAAAACTCTAACAAAAACAACTCCTAAGAATTAAAAAAATACTACAAAACTAAAAAAAAAATAAAAATAAGAGAAATTGGAAAACACGCACTTGGAATATAAAATAACATCTTCGACTCTCTGCAATGAGCTCTCACTTTTAAGACTTCACCTCTTACAATCTTTAGAAAATTATTTTATTTACTTTTCGTATAAAATAAAGGTAAAAAATAACGCAAACTAGCTCAAGTTAAATACAAATACAGTCTAGCTGCCCTATAACGAATACCTCTACAACGAATTCTTTTGTAGCTCTGCTTTTTCGTGCAAACTAAGAAATAATATATAGGTATATTTTTTTTTATAATAATTTTAAGAGTTACGATTATTTTGATCTGTAAAAAAAGTTAAATTTACTTTTTATAGATTTTAGCATCGCGATTAGGAACTTATTAAATATTCGACATACCCAAGTGCATGGGGGCCCTTGTTTGCAAGGAGTGTAAAACAGTCTTAATATAATTAAAACCTATTCTCTATACTCGGTGTTTTTTTTTTTTTTGGGACCGGTCCTTCAAGTCTCTTAAAGCTGTTCCTATAAGCTATCAGCATCTCATTGTATCTGCTGCATAAAAAGATTTGGTCCTCTCACGACACTCTAAATGAAGTCACAATGCAAAGTTAGTTTACTGATAACCTCAGGTAGGTGATATGATCTCCTAATAGACAAATCGATCTGGAAGACCCAGAATATGAAATCTATTCAGATGTCTAACATCAATTCTATTGTCTAGTAGGTTAATAACCAGCGAGTTTTCATGGTTAGAAAGTCACTCTAAATATTTTCTCGATGTTTTGCCTATTTCATCTTTGACGTAAGAAACATTCAAGTCTTTATGTATATCTCGGTTGCTTAAATACCAAGGAGCACCTGCGAAGATGATAACCTCAGGTAGGTGATATGATCTCCTAATATACCATCCGTTTTCAGCGAAGGGAGATCTTACTCCGTTTATTAGAGTCGATCTCTTTTGTAGTACCATACCGCCGCGACTTTGATAAAGTTCTATTGTTATGAAAGTATTTATCTCGACGGTTTTGATAAAGTAGTGGGTTTAATTTTAGACCGAAGCCTGAAGCATACGTTCACAGATTTGCTTCTATTGGTGCCAAGGCTTCAAAGTCTGACCGTATTTTCAAATTCGGGGAGGTACTCGTGAATTTCGTCCTCGACTTCGTGCACACAAGAATCTGATTGATCCTCAGCTTAAGCGGCTCAGTTCCAAATGCCAGTTTCTGTCAAAGGCCTGCTTGATGACCACATATCGCAGTTCTCTCTATCTTCAAACGAAAGAACGGTTGAATATGGAATATAAGTGACGAGAGTAGAACCCAAATTGGGGATTCGGGATAGACTTTCCTTGGTCCCTAAGGGTGAAAGATCTTGGTGATCCTAAATTTCATTTGGTGGGTAAATTCTGCAACCTTAAACGCCCTAAAAAATTAATTTAAAAAAAAAAAATGGCGGACGTAAAGTCGGACGCGGATGACTTTAGGATACCCTGTACCACTAGCATGTAATAAGGTCCGATTTCTTCACAAAAAACCAAAAACAGAAAAACAGAATGTGTCAAATTTGGTCTCAATATCTTAACAAACAAACGAAACACAACAAATTTAGTTAAAAAATCGATTTTTTGGAAGATCGGACCTATGGGAGCTATATGATATAGTCAACCGATTTTGTTCAAATTTGGCACATTGCTTAAGTGGTCTAAAAATTTCCAAACGCCAAATCTGGTTACGATATCTTTATTAAAAAACGAAATATAGCGAATTTTTCTTTAAAAAAGTTATGTTGGCCGATCGGTCCTATGGGAGCTATATGATATAGTCAACCGATTTCGATCAAATTTGGTACAGTGATTGGGAACTATAAAAACTTTCGAATACCAAATTTGGTTACGATATCTTCATAAACAAACGAATTATTCATCTAAAAACGCTTTTTTTTTGTCGAGGTCGCCTCAAACACCCCCATGGGAGCTATATAATTTATCCCCGATATCAAAAAAATAAAATAAACTTGCCTCCTATGGAATAATATGGGATCTAACGTGAAAATTTGGTAACTCTAGCTCTTACCATCTCTGAGATCTGGGCGTTCACACGGACGGACAGACGGACATGGGTATATCGACTTCTCTATTCACCCTGATCATATTTTAGGTAACTTTGGGGTGTCTCCGACGTCTCCTTCTATATGTTACATACATTTTCGGCTTGCAAAACTTAATATACCCTTGGTACCATACGGTACAGGGTATAATAAGCACGTCTTTCAATTTCATTAAATTAAAGAACGAAAATACCAAAAATTGTATATTTTCCTGGCTTCAATAATATGAGTAACCATTTTTTTTGTGAAATTAATATTCTTTATAAGTTATTTGAATAACAAGTTTGCATTCAAATTTTAAATTGTAATAAAAAATCTAGCAGCCATGTAAAAACGATTATTTCATATCATAAAATGATATTATTTTAGTTGGATTTTCAAACGGAGAACCAATCCCTTTTTATAAGGATAATGTTTTTATTAACGCGAATTTTTTACGATTATTTTTAGGCGCATATCACCATTTTTTGTAGGTTGTTACGTAATACGTAAAGTTTCAAATATAGTATTAAAAAGATAATGAAATTTTGAGAATTAATCACATTATCAATAATTTACAAAAATGTACTAATACAAAATTTTGAAGGGACTATAGGAAAAAACATTTAATTTACTAGTAAAAAAAATCGATATATAGTATTTATTTTGTTTTCTGTACCTAAATGTTTGCTTAAACTCTGTGTGATTTACTTTACTAAAAACCGGATTAATACCTACATCTGTATAATTTTTTTACCTTAAATAAAGATAAAAGTAACAACTCAAAGGGGATCCACAGCGCGCCTTCAATCGTAATAGATTGCCGTAAGTCAAAGCAAAAAATTATAAAGAAGAAAAGTGTAAAAAAGAAAGGGTAGACGAGATCTCGAATTAATTAAGATTTTATCTTAATGGTACATAACATATTCTATTAGAACTGACATTTGGTTATACAGTCTATCCAAATTTTCGGTGTAGCATTTATGGATACTACCCATTCAAAATAAAAATCACATATTTAAATATTATACGATGAAATTGTATTATTTTTTGAAAAGAACATAAATTTGTTAGTCTTAGTAGATATATTAAATTTTTGACCCATGCGCTATTTACACTGTGGCACATCTAACATCTGACATCTTATGTCAAAGATGCTACGTATGAATCTGCCGTTTCTGAAGTTTCAATATCATTCCAACATCTTATGGAAATGTTTCTTTCTTATTGTGCCCCGATGAAAGTATATTCGATAATTTTTCTATGCAACTCTAATTACATACAAGGTTGGAGCTTCTAGTTTGATTAATGGAGAGTAAAATCCAGTATTATCGATTTATTTCGTATTTTTAATTATTGCATTTTAATAAACAATAACAAAATATGGCTCTTTAAAATATCAGTATATCGTTTTGCAGTGGATCCAGTGTTTTTAACATCTTCAAAAATACCATGCGTGCCGCTCAGATGTGCATAGTGTAAAAAGCCTATTATGCCGAAAAAGATTTGGGTAATAAAATTAATTTAATCGAATAATTTAAGTAAAAATTGTTTTATTGAGATGTCTGCATAACGAAACCAAATGGAAATGAAACACAAGCAAAATAATATTCGGGCTGTCTGGCAACGCTTGGAAGTTGCCAAATTATCTTATTGCGTCGTCTTTTATCACTTTGTGATCGCTTGGTTTTAATGCCGGCCACTTTTTTAAACGTCACACTTCACCATATTAACCTAAGTATTGTTAGAGACAATTTGTTGCATTCCATTAAATATACCAACAAAAGGAGACTAAGAAAGTCCTGACGGTCAAGGCAAAGGAATGTGATGGAAAGGATATTAGAGACTATAAGAGGAAGAATAATTGGCGGCTTATCACCGGAATGAATATAAATTATGACATAAAATCTTTGTAAAGTAGTCGAGCTAGTGGAGGAGCTGCATTACATTATGAATTTGAATATTAAAATAATATTTGAAAAAAATACATTTTAGCTCGATTTATTATTTTTGAGGTATTAGCAGGTTATTATGGGCTCTAATATTTTTACATTTTTTGCACGTTTATTGCAAAAATTAAATGAAATCCATTTGGCAGGCCATGACAAGGCATTTGCAGCTTTATCGAATATTCCCCCGTATATAATTTTTTTTTGCAAATCTACAAATGTCGAAAAAAACAATTTGTTATATGTTTGTACGTTGCCCAGAACTCAGACCTACGTTGCGACGCACATTAATCATTTGTATGTCCGACTTGTGGACACTGGCGAATATGTCGACATTTTGGCTTCCAAACTTTTTGGTGTTGATTCAGTTCCGAGGCAAATGCAGCCCTTAGTTACTGACCGTTGTAACGTGTTGAAATTACAAAATTTCTAGAAAATGCTAAAACAAAAAAAAATCGGATAAAAATGAAAAAGCCGCAAAAATAAAAAGCTAAATAAAATATTTCATTCACACAGATACTACAGACACATACACACACATACAAGCCACTAAAAACATAAATTTCCTTTGAGAATAGATTCCTTTTTTCCTGAGACAGACGTTGCAAAAAACTTTCTAGCTGATGAGAGGGCAGTGGAATTGTGGTATGAACGATGAGGGGGCGTCCACTGGTGGCACAAGGTGATTATGTTTGACAGCCGACCTGGGACAAATGCCACTAGCCGGCCAATTCGACCACTACGGGACATGGGTACTAAGTGTGAATCTCTCATTTTATGTGTCGAAAATGTTTCTCGCATTTGTGATTTATTGCATTTAATCTAACTTTGGAAGCCATTGCTTAAATTTAAAAATTGAAAACATTGGATGCAGGATTTTTAATTGTACTGCTACGAAATCAACAAACTCTTCCAAAAATAAAAACAATCTCTCTTTTTTTTCAAGTCACATGAATTTTTGTCACACTTTATGCAGACACTAATGAATGCGCGATTCCCTTGAGAAATCATTTGGCATGCTTCTTGATTCTCAATTCAAAAATGAAAATATGAATAATTGAGGTAGCTTAATGCTTAAGAGCAGACAAATTTTAATAAATTTAATTTTAAGTGTTTAACAATGAAAGTATGTTTATATGTGAATGCAATCGAATATGGTTTAAAAATTAATCTTTTATTCTTAATACCAAACTAAACGAATTGCTAGTTAATTAGGCTTTTCGAAGATAAAATAAATAATAACAAAAACAGTGTTGCCCCATGATTTAGTGAAAACCATAAACAGCTGTTTAGTTCATAAAATTCTTTGGTTATAATTTTTGGTTTATTTATTACTATTATGACTGGGAAAAACAAAAAATAGAATTATTTGTACCAACTAAAATTCCATTCCAAAAACTCTCCTCTCTGTCTGTCAAATATGGGTTCATCCAGACACTTTGCCTTTTGCTGAGTCACCTTTTGGGTAAACCCAAAATAATGTTAACCTGTGTGGGTGATGTGATAATGATTTGTTGATTCATATTTTTATTTAGCACTTTCCCATTAAAAACAGCTGATCTTAGTGTGAACATTTTTAATTCAAGCCGAAGTGCCGAAAAAAAGTTGACCATATAGAATTTGATAATAGGGTCACACTGTTCGATTCTGAAGTAATATTGTTGTCTCAGTGACTAATAGTCTCGTATTGATTTCAACAGGAAGATTGGTGCGACGAATACGTTTCGGCCTTCGTGTCGAACCCAACTAGCGAGAAAGGGCTCTTTATGAGCAATCGCTATTAATGCCCCCAACAACTTAAGAATCTTTCCAATACCTAACGAAGATGAGAAAGGGTTTTTTGTATAATCTTCATATAACTACTTTTTGTTACACAATTTTCTCGGATATGAATTACAAAGAGAAGAATGATGATATGATAAAATGCCCCTGGCTAAGAACTTTATTTCGCCCTGACATTGAGCTGTATACTAATTGAATGCAAACGGATGCGCATTTAGTTTTAAAAGAAAGTAATATGAAAAATTTCTGATCAATAGCTAATTAATTACTTCGCAAACACGCCGATAATTTCGTTAGAAACAATAGATGATCAGCCCCGACCCGTCGCCTTTTATATACTAGATGTCAAACCAATAAATTGATTTATAGCTATTATTATTTAAAACGTATTATCACATGGTTCTAGTTAAGAACTGCTACGTTAGCTGGAAATCAAGCCAAAAAGGCGTTTTTTATGCGATTTTGTATACTTATATAATAATTATACTCTGTACCGTATGGAACAAAGGGTATATTAAGTTTGTGCAAGCCGAAAATGTATGTAACATATAGAAGGAGACGTCGGAGACACCCCAAAGTTACCTAAAATATTATCAGGGTGAATAGAGAAGTCGATATACCCATGTCCGTCAGTCCGTCCGTCTGTCCGTCCGTCCGTTTGAACGCCTAGATCTCAGAGATGGTAAGAGCTAGAGTTACCAAACTTTCACATTAGATCCCATATTATTCCATAGGAGACAAGTTTATTTTATTTTTTTGATATCGGGGTTAAATTATATTGCTCCCATAGGGGTGTTTGAGACGACCTCGACAAAATAAAAAGTTTTATAATATAATTATATTATAATTTATAATTCGTTTTTTAATAAAGATATCGTAACCAGATTTAGCGATTGGAAATTTTTTAGAGCACTTAAGCAAAGTGCTAAATTTGAACAAAATCGGTTGACTATATCATATAGCTCCCATAGGTTCGATCTTCCAACAAAATTTGTTGTGTTTCGTTTGTTTGTTTAAATATTGAGACCAAATTTGACATTCGTGAGTATTTTATAGTTCCTAAGCACTGTACTAAATTTAATCCAAATCGGTTGACTAGATCATATAGCTCCCATAGGACCATTCGGTCGTTTTTTATACAAAATTCGATGTGTTTCGTTTGTTTGTAAAGATATTTGAACTAAATTTGGCATTCAGATCTTTTTAAGGTATTTAAGAACTGTGTCAAGTTTTATTGAAATCGGTTGACTATACCATATAGCTCCCATAGGAACGATTGGTCAAAAAAAAAATGTTTGCTTAAAAATTCTTCTGTTTTTGGTTTTTTGGGAAGGAACAGGGTATCCCAAAGTCGTCCGCGCCCGACTTTATGTACGCCATTTTTATTATTAGTACTGGGTGTTAAAAATATATATCGGACCAAGTGGATACCCTATACTTGTAAGTAAAGGAGTAAAAAACGTGAAGCAGGGCATCATTTAGTGGCTTCTCAAAGATTTTAAAATATTTTATTTGTTTTTATTTATTTTTTTTTAATTAAAAAAAAATGTTTACCACGTTCACAAATCATTTTTTACATTTACTAAAATATTATTATTGATTTTCAATATTTTTTTGATAAATAATAAAGTTTATTAATATTTTTTTTCATGAGTGGATGCAATTTTGAATTAAAAAAAGTGAATTTTTTATTTTTTAATATAATTGTTTAACAATTTTCGTTTTTAATTTTAAAAACTCAAAACAGATCTCAGCTTTGCTCGAAAATAAGAACTAGAAACTATCAGTAATATCACAACAAGCAATGCCAAAGAAGACAAAAATTGTTTTTTTTTCCCAAAAAAAATTTCATCGGCGATATGTAAATAAATGCGCGAATTTTTCGCACCTGTGATAGTATTTTATATTAGTATATTTTAAGGGAGGTGTATGTATATAAAACTAAAATCTATATAATTTCACAAAAATATAATATAGTATAACCAAAAAAAAAACCAATTACCTCCAAGGTTACACATTATTTTTTCGGAAATACTTCTAAAGTCATGAAAACTACAATCTGTTAAAAAATACTATAATTATTTTGGTAAAACTAGAAAAAAAAAATGATTTTTTTAATGTTTGAATATAGAATAAGAATTATCTTTTTTTACAAAGCTACTACTTTTGAGAGATTCTCCTTTTTATAAATTCAAATACTATATAAATATAAATATATGTATTTAATAAAAAAAATGATTAATAAATAACTGAAATTAAGTAACATCACGCTAGATACTAGAATATTACAAAAATTATTTCAAATCCAACAAAAAAGTGTTACACAAAAACATATTTGATTGTATCGCAGAATTTAGCGATTATTTAACGCCAAGATAAGATCCATTGTAAAAAACACAAGACACATACGATGCAACTGGTTGTACAATTTGATAATTTGTCGAAAAAATAAAATTTAAGTGCTTGTCATACAACTAAAGAAAACTTTATACATCGAAAACACAATCGATGCATCTACTATAAAAATATTTTTTAACAAATTTGTCTTCACCTTTGGTATACTTTGTCCTACAATTCTACGCAAAAATTATTAAAATCGACTGGTTAGATTTTAAAAGTTGGCTAAATAAGGCTTTTTGTCCAAACAACATTTTTTATGCAAAATTTAACTTTAACAAATAATAATTTCCATTTATATTACAACCTATTTCAAAATTGTCAATCAATCTAAACACACATAAAAGTGTCTCTAAATAAATTGACATTTGCATTAAAATAAATTTGCAAATCTTTTAGAATCCTTCCAAAAAGCCCTCAAACAAAAAAAAAAAAACGGCAAATTGATTTTCAATGTTTTCATAAAAACATTACAGACTAAAATGCTTTCGAAAATGTTGGCATAATGTGACGTCATCTGTTATGGAGTAGGGTAGTCTTAAGAGTATAACCTGACAACCTAAAGCTAGCTGCAAGTTTTTTCCGCAAAAGTACAAAATTTAACAGATAGAAGGCGTTAAAGGAGTCTTGGTAGGGAGCACTTTTTGGTGCACGCACTTTGCTTGATTTCTCCAGTGATTTTTGCAATCAGGAGATGTGTATAAAATAACATGTTCTTCCAGTCAGTCGGACATGATTAGTTTGTGCTTGCTTGGCTGCAATATGAATAGGAAATGCCAAAGGACGCGGCAATGCTAAGTTCGCCTTCTCGCATGTCAAATGACTTGTAGAGCAGTCAGGGCTTTATGAAATGAAATTTTAATGAAAGCAGGACAATGCCAATGCCTTTTGCTACGTGCTGGTCAAAGTGGAGCACAGTGAGGTAAGTGAAATACGCGTACTGAATGACAAAATGGAGTCAAGCTTGACGTAAGGAATAGAGACAATACTTAAGAGAGATTGTGTTTTAAAGTCGTACCTATAAGGTATCTGAAAAGAAAATTTGGATTTCGTTCCGAACCAGAATTTTTTATTAAGTTTAAGCCGCCTCTAGAGGAGAGCACTACAAAAAGAAATTCATTAATGCAGACGCTCTATAGTATGTGGCAGAGTTTCGGGTGAGCTGGAATTTTCTGATCACACCGAATATTTCTTAGTCTTTTACCATCCTGCCCACTCTACCAATAAGCATGTCATATCTTGATGTTCTGCCTGGTCAATAGCTTATTTGCTTATCGTCTATATAGGAGAAAACTACTCTATAGAAATGGTTTGTTGATGCCTATCCTTTATTGATATAGTTTCGGATTAACGGGAATTTCAAGATCAAGCGGAATATTCCCTAATCCTTACCGTCGCTTCCACTCTACCAATAAGCATGTAATATCTTGATGTCAGTCAAAACTTTGCTACAACAAAAACTTGTTGTAACAATTATCAATATCTAAATCATCCATGATGCACTGAAGCTGCAATTATTCATCTTCGACAAGCTACTTCTTTTGTTGCTTTTTGTCTTCCTGGGAAAGACAAACAAAGATTGCTTTGCAAACTGACACACGTCTGGACATGCTGGCATACGCCCAGAAAGCTGTTTCCATTGCTTCTCAAAAACAACCATACTTCCTTCCTGTACAAGCTACTTCCGCTTGTTATTGCCGTAATGCCTCGCCAACGATATCATCCGCAATTTTCACGCCCATTTTGTTTGATGATGACAAATCTTGTTGCGTGTTTGCCGATTTGCGCCGTTTATCAGATTGGCTTCTCTTCTGTTGGCCGAATTATGCACCAGCGCAGTACCAACTAAACTGCAAAACGGCAGTAGCGGCGTAATTATGTTTATTTTCAGATACTGCTCTCCGGTTCCCATTTAGGTCACGTGGCTCTAGTAGGTCGTTGGTATGGCTTCGGCGCAGGGTAACCGAATGAGCGGCACGTGTTAATCGGCGGTTGCAAGTTCCAACCCCCAAAAGCAAGATAATTGAAATATGCGAAACTTGCTAAGCCCAGCATCTAATCGAAGTGGCTTCATTTAAATGCCCAATTTGGAGGCACACAGACCTTTCATGCGCTTTACTCTGGGACATGCGATTTGGTCATTTGTGAAATGAGAGATGAGCAACAGCACTTAGCTAATTGTTGTGAACATTGTCATGTGACTTATTAATTGTATTTGGAGTCAATATGTTGAATTACTCCAAGTTTTTACGAAAGCAGTCGTGTGGTCATTTATTATTAACCTATGGGTACAAAGAATGAGTTTCTCTAAGTTGACCGTTATCGCTGGTAGACCAAGTTTTTTCGATTTATGTCCATAATTTTCTTCGTTCACCTAGTTTTAAAGGCACCCGTTTAAAAATTGGCATAAGTTATTTAATTTAATTAGCCAAAGTTCTTAACTACAGTCCGCACGAGCCGAAATTTTGTGGAATATTTAGAAGTCCCGCATAACTGATCGTTATGAAAGAGAGATGAGTGGAATGTGGGAATACCGGGCCCGGCTGGCTTAAGTTGGACGGCCGCGCGTCAACATCGTGGAACTCAACGTTAGAAAATTCAGGGAGGAATAATAAGAAACACAAATAGGTAACAAAAATATCTGTATGTACTCGGATTACCAGGCGGCTATTAAGTCACTCCCTCTTTGACATCAAGCATTGAGAAAAATTGCCGCTCGTCTCTGGAGGAGATGACAAGGATATTAGGCTTTCTTTGCGGACGAACTGGGAAGACAAGGAACTGCCAGCATTCTACTCTAGGACAAGAAGCGTCTGGGTATTACTTTGGTCAACTGCAAATTAAACATAAAAGCCCATGTCCCTCACACTGCAAACCAAATGTGAAATCCAATACGTGCAGGATCTCACAGCAAACTTTTTTACTGCAGGAAAGGAACCAAGATGCTTTGCTGTCTAATTAGAGCAAGTTATCCGAGCAATCAACGGACATTGGCTGGTGAGAACTCACACATCAAGGCTAAACGCTCCTCACCAAGACTTCTGCAGAAGTTGTGGCGATGAGGAACAGCTGGAGACGGTGGAGCATCTCTTCTGCCTGGGATTGTGTAAAACAAGGTTCCGCTTCCTCAAGTCATACTTTCTAAACGGCTTATTCCAGCTCTCAAAACAGAGGCGAAAATGCAGCTTAAGGTTACCACCGGATGACTGTGAAAGATAATATTTAAAGGGCCTACTAGTGGGGAAGGGTGGAGAAAGTCCACCATTGCGGTATCACAAGAAACCTATATTTTGGCCTAAGTGTGTTTTTTGGAGCTGCCACCCCAACCTAACTTTATCTATTCCGATAGTGTCATTGAATAGCTAAATCTGAGCTTTGAGACCGGATTCTTTAAGGTCATTTGCTTAAAAAATTTGTACTTTTAATGGAGCGTATAAATATTTAAAAGTGAGTTGAAACTATTAAAATTGAAGAGTTAAAGATGGATTGCCACGGAAAAAGCATCGTGACAGGCAGTCCGATGACAATATAACCGGTGTCTTTCCGAATTTTATTTCTTATTTATTCTTTCAGGAATAAAACCACGGCGTTCAAATATGCAACTTGAGTGTACATACAGTACGCGAAAAAAGGTTAAAGCCACTTGCTTTTTTCAATAAAACTCGAAAACTATCAAATATTTTTGGATGACTTTTTGCATATTAATTAAGCAACTATTTTAACGTATATAAAAAATAAAATTTGTTTTAATATACATGTTTAAACACTTTTTTTTTAGGTTTTTTGATTTTTAGTCGCTTTTTGGTGCGAAATAAGGTTAAAGCCACCCAATTATTTTCACACGAAAATCAAATTTTTTAAATATTTCGTGTGTTTACCTTTAGCGTCATACAAAGCAAGTATTCGATGTGGTAGACTGTCATAAAATATTTTTATTTGGACGTGAGAGATGTTTTCCCAAGCCGCCTCGACGGCCACCTTAAGTTCGTCCTTGTATTGTATTGTCGGCCCTTTCCGTACATTGCGCATGCCAAAAGTCTCCAAATATGATTTCGAAGGCCAATTGTTGAAAAAATGGATTCCATTCTCACGAAAAAAGGCGTTTGTCGATCTGGCCGCATGAATCGGTGCATTATCTTGCTGAAATTTCCAGTCCATTCTAGCGCACTCAAAGCCATATGCCGCAAAATAGTGTCGAATAATTTGCTGGTACTGTTCCGCATTCATTCCTGTGGAAATTAATGATAAGGGCATCTTTTTGAGGTACCCAATGGCACCCCCAAGCATAACCAATCCAGCGCTAAATTGGCGCGAAAACAAAGTTTTTGGTTCGTTACGCAAATCGTGCCAATAGTGAAAAAGTCCGTTTGGGCCCTCCAATTTAATCTTTCTTTCGTCAGAAAATATTATTTTTGGCCATTGATTTGTACAGCTCTGCTAGTCCATGGCGAATTTCGGACGAGTTGCTAATTGTCTTTTGACAGCATTGTCTTGCGGTTAATTTTTATACCCTGTACCGTATGGTCCAAGGGTATATTAAGTTTGTGCAAGCCGAAAATGTATGTAACATATAGAAGGAGACGTCGGAGACACCCCAAAGTTACCTAATATATGATCAGGGTGAATAGAGAAGTCGATATACCCATGTCCGTCTGTCCGTCTGTCCGTCTGTCCGTCCGTGTGAACGCCTAGATCTCAGAGATGGTAAGAGCTAGAGTTACCAAACTTTCACATTAGATCCCATATTATTCCATAGGAGGCAAGTTTATTTTATTTTTTTGATATCGGGGATAAATTATATAGCTCCCATGGGGGTGTTTGAGACGACCTCGACAAAAAAAAAGCGTTTTAGATGAATAAATTATTTGTTTATGAAGATATCGTAACGAAATTTGGTATTCGAAAGTTTTTTATAGTTCCCAATCACTGTACCAAATTTGATCGAAATCGGTTGACTATATCATATAGCTCCCATAGGACCGATCGGCCAAAATAACTTTTTAAAGAAAAATTCGCTATATTTCGTTGTTTAATAAAGATATCCTAACCAGATTTGGCGTTTGGAAATTTTTTAGACCATTTAAGCAATGTGCCAAATTTGAACAAAATCGGTTGACTATATCATATAGCTCCCATAGGTCCGATCTTCCAAAAAATCGATTTTTTAACAAAATTTGCTGTGTTTCGTTTGTTTGTTAAGATATTGGGACCAAATTTGACATTCGTGAGTGTTTTATAGTTCCTAAGCACTGTACCAAATTTAATCCAAATCGTTTGACTAGATCATATAGCTCCCATAGGACCAATCGGTCCAAAAACACGTTTTTTATACAAAATTCGATGTGTTTTGTTTGTTTGTAAAGATATTTGAAATAAATTTGGCATTCATATCTGTTTTAAGGTATTTAAGCACTGTGTCAAATTTTATTGAAATCGGCTGACTATATCATATAGCTCCCATAGGAACGATCGGTCAAAAAAAAATGTTTGCTTAAAAATTCTTCTATTTGGTTTTTTGTGAAGAAATCGGACTTTATTACAAGCTAGTGGTACAGGGTATCCTAAAGTCGTCCGCGCCCGACTTTACGTCCGCCATTTTTTTGTGTTGCAAGTGTTTTGATACTCCTAAAATTTTTGAGCACGGCGAACGCGATCAGGTATTTCATTTTCACTTTTTAATTGGCCAGCAGACGTAAACCTATTGCTATCACTTCGGATTAAACGACGCTTTTGGGCACTTGTGATAATAGATGTTCGATCAGTAATGTAGTTTTTGCCATAATTTTGGCGATTTCTTAGAAAATTTCTAACCAAATCTTTGCTGCGACCAATTTCCTTTTCTATTTAACGATTAGACATTTTATTATAATCTTTTAGTGAGGAAATTTAGGATTTTTCGGCCTCTGTTAATTTTTTAAGTAAATTGATCAATGTTTGGATGAAAACTGTGCAATAGATATTGTGAAATTGCACTTACAGATCCGAGAAGGTGAATAACAGTGAAATATGAGAAACACAAAAAATAAAAATGTAAATAAAATTGGTTTTCGTGTAGTAAACGTCAAGTGGCTTTAACCTTATTTCGCACCAAAAAGTGCCAAAAATAAAAAAACCAAAAAAAAAAAGTGTTTAAACATGTATATTAAAACAAATTTTATTTTTTATATACGTTAAAATAGTTGCTTAATTAACATGCAAAAAGTCATCCAAAAATATTTGAGAGTTTTCGAGTTTTATTGAAAAAAGCAAGTGGCTTTAACCTTATTTCGTGTACTGTATAACACAACGAGTCTGGATTAATGCACCAACTAACGCCCCTCAGAGCAATCAGCCGAGACTGACTTTCTTTGGTACCAATTTGAAAGCATGTTGTCGGGCATGCAATTCCCCTTTGGTGAGGGGCGAGATGTATCTATCATCTCTTCTGCTTTATGGCTAGCAGCACCTGGTTGAGATCGTAACACCACGCCGAGCCAAGCTGACTCTACCCGCAATTTGGGTTTCAACCACAGCCACCACGATACTTCCACAAGGGGGTCGACGTCAATGAGTACGCTTGGACGTATAGTCAACCCGTGGTAGCGAAATTAAGGGCTTTGTTTGCCCTCCCCTTTCAGTCCCGACAGACTCGGATTTGGGGAACCCAGCCAGTTTTGGCATCAAATGCCAGGGACTGGTCACCCACCTGCCATACGTGTTTCAATCATCCGCCGACGCCGACGACTTCCTGCTAGCATCCTCTCTCCAGTCGAATGTGGCCAACATTTACGCTGTCTTGTCCAATTGAAAGCATCTCGCCACGCACCCATTTCCTGACGATCCCCATTTAGTCGCCTCTTACGACAAGCAGGGGAACACTGAGGTGGATATCCTAATCCCGCCACCCCACGGACAAGGCAGGCCGATGACAGGGGGAAGGGAGGATTTCTCCCGGGCCCGGAGTTTTTTTAGGAGTAAAACTCAGGAGTTTTCTCCCCGTGTCCGGATTTTCTTTTAACGGCCCTGATAGCAGTAGTTGTTGCAGCTTTGGAGATAAAAAGCAAATAGAAAGCATCGATCATCAGCTATGTTGCGTATGCGGCGCTCTTAGGAAACCCACCCAAGTTTTGGAAAGCGCTTCGACGTTTTGAGCTGCCTGGCGAACCTGCATATAACATAGCGAACCTGGCTCCTTGTATTGAATCCTCAAAATGGTTCAGCAAGGAAAGAGAATATGACGTATAGCGCGCAGGCGAGCTATGGTACACCCAACCTACCTGGTTATGCTACGCCCACACTGAAGATCAAGTGATAAACTCTTTTCCAATCCTAAAGGTTGTAGTCTAAGTACTTCTTGCTATCCAATTAAAGCCGCTTTAATTGCAAATGCTCCAAACATCTGCTTAAATTTAAACCACACATTAAAGACTACGCCGCATAAATTATAAATAAAAATCTCACACACGGTCCTTAAATGAAACTTGCCAAGAAATATGCTAAATATTTAAATACTTAAAACCATAATCCCGAGTATTTAGAAATTAAGTTGAACGAGTGTGTATGAGCATGTCTGACCCTTGGCAGAAATATGCCGACTACTTCATTAGATATTCTTACTAATGTGCCTGACTTAATAATAATCAAATTTATATGCATGGTTATGTCCTTTAAGTGATCCAGCCGTGCAGGAAACAAACAACCATGCCAACTTGTGCACTTAGAAGGCGGTTTATGACAAAAAACCCAAAACGAGCTACAAAAGCAGGCAAAAGAGGTTTTAAACTGAAAAGTGTCAATATCCATATCCAAAATGAATACTTGGCCTAGAAGTCATGTTGGCAAAATCTTGTGGCCAGCAGCGTGGGTGTGGCACACTAAAGGACGACTTGTACTCTGACTGTGTCCTAATGCATTGCGGTAAGTTATAGACAAAGGTCCTGTAGCAGCATCAGCGGCAGCCACATGATGGCTTCTACGAAGGCCAAGTTGTAGGCCACGCCTTATCACCGCCTGCACCTTTAGGTATAGAAAACAACAGTTAGGTTTGAGCATGTCCCAGTATGTGAGTGTGTGTATGGGTTTGTTTGTTTGTTTGTTGCAGCTCACAGACACACTAAATAGCCAAAAGGTTGCTCTCCTGGGAGACAGACTGTCCCGGACTAGCCTGGACTTGTACAGAAGCTATCATAGCTGGTCTTGGCAATGATGAGTCTTGAAATTTTCACAAAAATTAATTATGAATACCGTAAGGATATGTGCAGTCTGCTGCACACACACTACAGTGTATTTTTGCTATTTTGACAAGCATTTTTTATACACTGTCTTGTGGGGGTCAAAGGTATCATAGATTTTTGCAATATTTGTTACAATCATCAAAATGACCGACGCGGGCTTTACCATGTAGCAACCAAAACAAACAAATGAACCAATTTCTATCCAATATTGTCCAACCGATCCTGTAAGGGCTATATAAGATATGATACGCCTCAAATTGTGACTCTCTTTTGGTTTTTTCGAGTATCTGCGTAATGCCCCTATGGGAACTATATTACACCATATAATCCCGATATTTAAGGAACATGGTATAAAAAGCTGTTCAGTTTCAGAACTTCTGTTTTTCTAGAAACTGCTACTAAAAGGTATCCCAACGCCGTTCAGTATTTCTACAGTCGCATATTTTTTTATTTAATTATTTTTTGCCTATGGAAGGAAACCTTTGTACACTTTTGGCCAACAATAGATAGAGGATACTCGCATATATTTTTGGGCTTAAGAGATTTGTAAGCTCAGCTGCAGACAATTTTGGACACACCCAACCCAGTCTTACGAGATATTTTCACTTTTCCGACACATTTTGCATGCAAAATTGAGAATGATGACTGCAGAAACAACAACAACAAAAAGCACACAAAAGACAATAAAAACAAATTACAGTTACAAACAACACATATGACCACTTTTTTTTGTACTTTTTTTTTTGCTTGGCTGGTGCCATCCATACTCGTAAATTAACATTTTCACGAATTTTCTGAAAGGCACACACATGGCCCAGGAGTAACCCCTTTTGCTGTGTTAGGAAACATCTACAGCGAGGGGTGACAGCTCCGACAACGACAACTTTACCTTATGGAAGGAAACACTCGAATCGAGTTGGCAGCTTTGGATGAAAAAAGAAAAAATTGAAATAAATTACCGAAACTAAAGGCACAACTGTTCGCATAATGAAGTCAAATTATAGTATTTGCCGGGACCGGCAAAATGAGCAGGTCCCTTCTGCAACAGCAGCAGAAGGGTGCGTCCAATGCGTGTTTCGAGTGCTCTTTCTGTCCAAAGTTATGCAAATCGCTAACAACAAAAACAACAGAAACAACAACAATAACAATTCGTCCCGATTTCTCGGCTCGACTCCGAAAGTCACTCCCAACTGTGCAACAGGGCGTAAATAGTGACATTAGCGTCAACAAGCATTTCCCAATCCATTCATTTTATTGGCAGCCAAAAAAAATGTTATGTGACATGCCACCGTCGGGCGTTGTCTGGATCCCACTCTTGGTATTAATTCCAACTGATGTTATCATTTAATTCGTTGAAATTAACACGAACATTGTTAACTCTAAATGAGCTAATTAATCTATAAGTACTATATAAAATGTGTGCCACAACATTGTGGAACTCGCCGCATGCGACTTCAAAGATGTTGCCGTGGCCGCCAACCTTTGCGTGGTGCGCTACCTCATGCTTTTGTGGTTCTCCAGAGGATCAGACATGCTACCCAACACACACACAAACACACACAGTGCAGCTCCACCACACCATACCATACCAGGCATACCAGAACATTTGTACGACAAACAGAGCGCGCTCCCCGAGGACTTTGCTTATAAAACTAAACTTAAATGAGATGCATGAATGTCCGCGCGTAGCACATCGTAAACTTTATTATCGTATAACATAAATTATTTACTAAACATATCAACTAAAATATCCAATTCAAGAGAAGAACACATGTATTTCTATCTATAATATGAGTTTTAAAAATAGAGTATACTCAATTTACAGGACATGAACATTTGACGGATTTTTGATGTTGTTTCAAGCGTACTTAGCAATAAGTTCCTGCAGCTAGCAGATGGACTTAGAATATTCAAAACTTATGCTTTTTACTACTAATCCTTTTAGTTAACATTCTTCTCCACAGAGGACAAGGAGCTTGTACCTTTATCCAAATCCAAATTCCAATATCGCACACGTTGCTCCATGCAGAAACGACGACGTTGCAAATTAGTTGCACCTCTTAATTAACTAACTATGAGCGGCCATGGATTGGGTATGTAAGCAGGCACATATTCCCCATCCCAGTTTTTATCATTGTCCATAGTGGCAATTGGCTGTTCGCCATCCCGGGATTCGATCCAGAACATGCAGTATTGTACAAAAAAAAAAGATTATCTTTACACAGACATATACTAGAAAATTTGCGACCCAACATTTTGACGAACATTGGGCGGCCCAGGATTGGGATTGTGAGCTGAAATATATTCTCCATCCCATCCTTGTTATCGTCCACAACTGCTATTGGCAGTTGAATCTATTCAAAGTTCTTCTTTATCCTTGTTTCTTTTTTATGACAATTCCTTAAAGTCTCCCGCATAAAACTAGAGAAGTGATAAGCTTTTATACACCTATATTATCTTTGGTGTCTTAGATATATGAAAGATTTTTAATATTCAAGCCGTAGGCTTTTAATAAAATTATTCCAAAGCTCTCAATACCGAAATCTATAAATGTACAACGTATGGCATAATTAGATTTCTGAAAAAAATAGTTGCGAAGCCGAAATTTTGGAGAATGCTCAAAATATATCCAAGCGCGATTTACAATCTAGAAATCATATTGCAATTAGGATGGAACAACTATATTTTAAAATGAAATGATAGATTAGTTTTTTAGTGGTAAGAAAGAAACTTTTTACGAAACTAAACTTTACTATAGCGTGTTTTTTAGAGGTTCATAACTTTGAGATGGCAACACTGCTTTATCTGACAACCCTTTTAATAGCTGATAGTTTGGTTTGACATTTCATTATGGATACTCTTACACAAGAGCAATGTTTACAAATTGTTGAAATTTTATAATAAAATAATGGTTCCGTTCGTCAAAATTATTCAAAATTTTGTTCTCAGCAGAATTGTCGCATTTGGAGTGAGGATAATAATAGAAAATTACAGTCACTTGTCTACGTCGATAAATAAGAGACAATTGAAAACCTGGAAATCTAAATTCGAAGTTATTGAGAAAATACCGCCGCAACTGCCATGATGGCCGAAAGCATATTTAAATCTTGTCATAAAAATTCTATCTAATAAATTGAATTCGCTGACACAACGCTTCACAAATGCAGATACTTCGCAACCTGGGAGCACACAAAATCGGAGTACGACTGTTCCTGACGAAAATGGTATTATGGTATGGAAATCAGCCGCATCCAATCGGCTGAACGCATTAAGGACCCAGTGGATTTGGGACAATTTGGATGATGTAACTCTAGTTTTAGAGTGCTTAGTATCCATTGAAATTCTAGCCAGGGAGATGCGGAATTCATATATGTAGAAAACTGAACGAATACCTCTTTAGATTTAAGCACGAGCCCGATTTCCACTACGTGCGCTATTAGAACAATTTCGTTTTACAATTCCAATCCACAAACCTCGTATTATTTTTGGTGATGACAGTCGCGGTGATATTGATAAAAATATAAAGCTCTCGTTGTAAGCAATGTTAGAATCACTCGTTTCTTAGTTCAATCTCTTTTAGGAACGACTATTTTTTTTAACATCATTTCGAACGGAGTTCCGTTGGCTCTTTAACATAAAATTGAAGATACAAATTTTGAAACAAAAATTGAAAATAGGATGAAAGCGAATTAAAATTATTTTTTATTTGGAATAAATGTGAAAAAATTAGTCTTATATCTTGTCTTTAAACTTTGTAAGGCGAACAACGTTGGAAATGTTTTACCAAGTTATTGATCTCTTTATCGACAATCTCTTTCCATTACCTATGAGAGACCTAGAGCAGCATGAATAATTGCTGTTGAGTTTAAACACATTGATTTGGAACTGGACTTAAAACTATTTTAGGCACACTACCGATTAACTTATACAATACTTGTTGGGGTAGCTGAACTCCATCCTAGAAATGCATCAGTCTGTCAGTTGTTAGCAAAGTTTCTTCACATCATTTTGCTGCACTTGCATATTTGGAAAATTTTACGACTTTTACGAATTTCGGATTTATATACATACTATACATGGAATGCCAAATGCTGTATGCCCATCTTGAACTGTGGGTTCTTATCAGTTCAGGATCTCTGCCTCACGATCGTCGGACAAAACTCGTAAATATTTATTAAATTGCCGTTTTTGTAACCTTTGCAGTTGATTGTCAAGTGTTTGTCTTTATGTTTTGCGTCAAAACAGGTCTCGGTTTCGTCACAGTATATTTTTATACCCTGCAGTCACAGTGTAAGGAGTATATTGAGTGTAAAAAAATGTTTGTATTAAAGAAGTTCTAAAAAGTTTATATCAAAATGATAAGGAGTATAAAATAAATATAAATAAATTTTGTCATGTCTGTATGGTATTTTTTTCGATGTCTCAAAACAAGAGCATATTGAATGACTTTTGCTCCAGCCAAACAGAATGTGGGGGGTTATGGTCCTTAAAATGCCGACTCGATTCAACAAATTACCGACTGCATGAATAGTAAATAACCGATTCTGAATTTTAATTGCTCGAATATAACGTAAAATATACGAGTTTGGGGGGTCACACCTCCATACCCCCCTGGCTATAGCCCTGCTGCCAGATAAATCAATATATAGCGTGAACGTAAATTAACATTTCTTTATTATTATTTTGGATAATAATTCCCACCCACGGAGCTCCCACGCTG
The DNA here is from genome assembly GCA_037043745.1 of Chymomyza amoena. Classification (NCBI taxonomy): domain Eukaryota; kingdom Metazoa; phylum Arthropoda; class Insecta; order Diptera; family Drosophilidae; genus Chymomyza; species Chymomyza amoena. Next base: position 58,459 of record JBAMAX010003189.1, read on the forward strand.
ATGGAGTTAGTTAAATTATTAGTGTGGGACCTGAAGAAGGTTTGTGCACAAATGCAAAAAGTGGCAACCCCTTTTTCTTAATAGCACCTATTGAAGAAGTTCTCAGTCACTTAAAAGAGTTTATAACAATTTGTAACAGCAAGTGTAGACAGGTTCTCCTCAACATGGGCATTTCTTCAAGAACGCGATCTCCCTCTTCTTCGTCTACCACTCTCGTTCCGAACACCTTTTCTGCTGGATTTTCTTCGTCCATACGAACGAAATGTCCGAGTTAGTTCAAATGTTGTATTGCAATTCGCCGGACAACATCGAAGCAAAACCGAAAATGTCGCGAAGAGTTTTTCTCTCGAGCATTCCAAGCCCTTCTGCATGCGTCTGGGACTCAACCCATGCATCCTTAAAAAAAGTACCGGGAGTTTTGATCCCGAAACAGTTTTCCGCTGTTGTGTGCCAAAAGATTGCAACAGCATGAAATCTGTGAAAGTGTTCAGAGTATTAAAAAGTCGGTTTATGGCGACTACAAGCAGGTCTCCTGTTTTTTTATGATTATTTCTTTTTTTTGTGAGTAAAGGAAGTGCCGTCGTTGATCAGTGTTGCAGACAGTGACTGCATATAAGTGACTTGAACCTGGGAAAGAGTTAACCAATAACAGCTGAGTGATCCATCCGCAACCTTGTTGCACCAAAAAAAAACCTCAGCTTGTCTTGGGGCACCTTAAAGACCCTTATGGCAGGTTAAAGCGGCGTTTGGCAAGCGCTTTGTCAATATTTAAACTGGTTTCAATTGTTTCCCAAAATCGTTGCATTTGGTCAAACACGTGTTTGGGATAATTTAATTAAATTTATTTAGCTTTTGTTATGTAGTGTTGTTTTTTTTTTCTTTTTAAAGCGCACTAAACTACTTGCCAAAGGGTGTCACGTGTCGGGTAACCCAGTGCTGAACTCATCCTATGCTGCTCCGTAGCAGCTACAACAATTGTACTCCACTCAAGTGGCAAACACTTCAGCACGTGGTCGCTGGTTTATCGGTAAGGAGTATGGGTAATACCCTGATTGAGGCAAGTGCAACTCGCGCCCAAATATTGATTCAAGTTTTGTTGGTTTCCATTTTGCCAAACTTGTAACTAGTGCCACCAAAAGATTGCCCACAATTTCTCATGGTGGTCCTGCTTTGTGTGGTGCGTTCATTGTTGGAAAAACTGTCATATTTTGTCATTTCTTTGGAAGTCATGGCCTTCATCAATATCATGACACATTTTGTCAAGATTTGTAATCTATAGAGAATATTTCACAATATAAAGCATGATGACTTGTAGAAAGTCTACAAATAATATATTGTTTGGTATTCAAAGCCTTCCGTAGTCTTAAAAAAAATTAAATAAAAGGAATTCCATCAAAAACAACGCACAAACATGTGATTTATTTTAGAGCCTTGTGTTGCTGCTTCATGTCCTTTAAACACTGCTCATAACTAATTTGCATTTTTATCTACTTCGAGAAGTCCTGAAGCAGGAACACACTTGAGAAACTGCATAAAAGGAAACTAATTAAAATGTTCGCGCCTCATATTTCCATGTTTTCCAGGGATACATTTTATTTATGGCCCTGTGAATGTCTTGCATATGGCAAAGCTAAAATCATTTTTTGTTTATGACTGACAAATGGGTAGATATTTACATATGCCTTGAGATTTCTTTTTGTACTGCACTGCTTGCTAGAAATCTAACCTAACAGATATAAGTAATGGATATTTAATTATTCATGAACTTTGTATGATATTTTAAGTGCACCTTTGTTTCAGGAACAAATTATATGCAGAAAGTGTTCTTTTTTAAATACTATAACGAGTACTAGCCAATAGTAACCACATCAAATATTATTGCAATGTACCGATTGTTTATCGAGTTATCGATTATAGAATGATGAATTTTTAATTTTTACACTCTTTCTTGAAAAGCCTTATCTCCTAAACAAATAATGATATTGACACATTTTTATCATGATAAATTAAATGCTAAAAAAAATTTAATTAAACACTTTTAAATTTTTTTAAAGTGATCTCCAACTTAAAAAATAAAAATGTTATTGTTATTATGATATGATAAACAAAATAAATAGTTAGTAACTCCTAGTATTCTAGAAGTTCTGCATATTTTGGTGAGGATTTGTCGAAAAACTACAAATAATCATAGCTCCTCGGAATCGAAGCATAGCAAGTTCAAACTTGACATCAATACTGGCTTTGACATTTTAAAATTAATTTTGGAAGTAACAATGAATCGACCAGATATTTAACGTTAAAGTTAAAAAAAATCCGTCGTTTCCAAATTAAACAAATTAAAAAGCTTTAGAGCATAAAATGCTCTACAAAATCGTCATAAAACATTGTACCTACAGTGACCATCACGAAATAAAGTGTTCCGATTACAACGCCAGAAGCCGCATTTTTATTAAATTTCCGCATTAAAGCATTGGCCACTTTTTAAGATGTATCTCAAGGGCGGTTATCTATAGAAGATTATGTTGTTCGGTTGTTAAACGATCATTGAACAAAACTGAGTCATTTTGAATTTGACATACGAGATGTGTTCAAAAAGTATCGCGAATTTTGTGTTTTTTAAAAATGATTTATTTATTCATGAATATCTATTTTGTCCCCTTCAAAGTTATCCTTGTGCCAACGGTTTTTCCAATCTGCGAAGCACTTCAAAAAATCTTTTTTTATCTTGTTCAGCTCCTCCTTCGATGCCGTCTTTATCTCGTCAATCATAGCGTAGCGTCGTCCTTTCATGGGCCTCTTCAGTTTGGGGAACAAGAAAAAGTCACAGGGGGCCAGATCTGGCGAATACGGTGGCTGCGGCATCATTAGTGTGTTGTTTTTGGCCAAAATGTCGCGCACAAGCAACGATGTGAGCAGCGGCGTTATCGTGGTGCAAAAGTCAAATTTTGTTCTTCTACAAATCCGGGCGTTTCTCGCGGATTGCTGTTTTTGGTCGAAATTGAGCAATTTTGGTACGAATTTCGCGGCGATTCGTCTCATGACCAAATCATTGATAAAAATCGAATGGCACTAGCCAATCGATATGTCTAGGTCCTCAGCAACTTCTATAACAGTGATTCGACGATTGGCCAAACCATTTTCTTCACTTCATCAATTTTTTCGTCTGTTGTTGAAGTGCTCGGGCGTCCGGCACGCTCTTCGTCGTTCACATCTCCTCGGCCTTCTGAGAACATTTTGTACCACCGATAAACGTTGATTCGGTCACACGTAGCTTCTCCGTATGCCACAGTCAACATTCGGAATGCATCCGCGCACTTAATTTCGTTTTTCACACAAAATTTGATACAGGTTCTTTGATCCATTTTTTTGAATAGTTAAAAATCGGAGACGAGCTAAAACACGTGTAAGCAAAGCAGCTGCCAACAATTAAGGGTACATTCAAAATGGCCGAGGTTGTCGGCATAAGTGAGAGACATGAGTACCAATATAACGCCACAAAAAAAAAAATAATTCGAATATACGTAACCCCCGAAAATTCAAAATTCGCGATACTTTTTGAACACACCTCGTATGTCCAAGAGCCTCCATCTTAAATGGGTGTGTTCCCAGTTATGAGTCTTTAAGAACTAAACCAACAGATGACCCACCTTATATAATAGGTAAAAGTTTGTAAAATGTTGTTTTAAGGCTTATCAAAATCAATTAATATTTTTTTTATTTAAAAATATGGAGTAGAAAGTTATTTTTACTTTTTTTACAAAACAACCGATGGAAAAATTATTTTTTTTTTACTCTAAAACCTTTCTACATAGCAAGTTAAAACTCATACATACCATCCGAGTTCTAGAAAAAAATTCCAATTTGGAATCCCTCTTTCTAGAAGAACCATTTAAAATTAGCCATTTCTAAAACTTTTTCTGACGCTACATCCACTAAAATGATGCTGACTCATATATTCTATAATACAATAATTTTTTCTTACTTTAATGTAATTTAAAGAAAGAAAATTGTAATGTACTCAAGTCTATATATATATTTTAGGAGCGTTCCCTGGACAAAGATTAGAAACGAATTGAAGTGGCGAACTGAGTTGAAACAGGACATTTTAGAGTCGGACAATAGAGGACACAGAAATTTGTTGCTTAAAGCCACTGATAGGTTGATCCTGCCTTATTATATGATATGGCCATTTCAAAATATCTGTTTTGGTATCTTAAAGTATTTCGCAAAGGTAAAACAAAGATACTTGTACGTAGTGCTGGGTTTCGTTTACTCGTCTGATCGAATACCAGGAATTGAGTTAAAACCCATCCACACCAAAAGTCAATCGTTGTTCTCAACATACCGTTTTAATAATCTCTTAAGCTGCAACACCCAACCAAAAAAAAAAACTCTTGATAGTTGAAGGGATTTAGATGTCAAATGAAACAAGTTGTTTGCAACGAAGAGCCGGAATTAAGTTGCCACCAAATTATTAAGTAATTGCAGCAAACATTTGTTATGCGCTCTAATCCAATTGAGAACAATTCAAAATTCGTATAGCTAACAAAGCAATCAAATACTAGCACATAAATATGGGGCTTGGCAAACGGACACCGTGTCCTAGCTGGAGGTCGAGGCGTTCCATGACAGCTGTCATAGACGGCACAGAGGCTGAGGTGACGACGAAGTCTCGACGACTGCACTGCCGCCGCCCCGTGGAGAATTGCGCGTGATAAAAGGGGTTAATCGAACGTTGAGCAGCAGCAGCAGCCCCGACAATACGCTCGGGAACTCGCCAGTGGCACGGATTTTGTGGTCGACGCGCTGCTAATGACCGGTATAACCTATGGACTAGGGCGACTTTTTTCACCCCTCGTTTTGGAAATTCAAATATACTTGAGTTTTGCGGAAAAACAAGATATTGGGTGTAAGGGTTCTGGGCTATGGCAGACGTTCAAAAGTTTTCTTTGGTATTTGGTTAATTAGCGCCGCATTGGGAAAACTTTTGTTGCTCTTTTGATTTGAAAATTAAATATGTAAGTACTTGGAATTCAGCGCCTCATAATTCCTTGGGGTAACATTTAAAATGTCAACAGCCTGACAAAAATAGCCTAACCCGAAAAATTTTCCAAATAGCAATAACTCAGGTAATAGATTTCTGTAGAGTTTATTAAATGCTTTGCTAAGATACGCCCAAAAGTATGCAACTGGCAGCTTCTAATTCCCTGCCTCGAAATTCGTTGACTTTTGGCCTTTCATGCAAACATCGTAATGAGATTAACACTCCTCTTCAATTAATTCATGGAAAAACAAACACACTTCCAAACTCGCTCTTAAAATTGCACTCCATGAATGGACATGGTCGTCATGGTGGGAAACCACAAATGCGGAAAATGCAAATTGTTGTCAGTTGTTGAAGTCACTTTGTTCCCGCAGTTTTCCAAACATGTTCGTGTCAATGATGAAGCGTGAAAATTTGTGGGCGGATTCGGGTTTGTTTGCAATTTTCATGGCGTGACTCTTTGTATGGATGGAGAACGTTAAGCTAAAGACTTATTTATGCAAAAAGTATATGGAAACATTGCTTTCAAAGAAGATGCTCTTAAAGTCAAGATGACATGTTTCTACATACATAAAATAATTCTTTTGAAGACTTTTGCTTTGAAAAAAATTATTCTAAAAATTATTGAAAGCGATTTATCTATCCACTGATAAATTTAATTGGAGAGTACTTCATTGAAGAAAGTTGACCCGTTGCTAACAGGTAGAAAATTAAAAAACAGATAAGGTAGGATTTTATCATAGTTACTTGTTTAAAAATAAATTATTTGGATGCTTCTAAAACTGACATAACATCAAATACCCGCTTAAAAAAAGGAATTTAAGAGGATATTTCAGAACCCTGAAGTGCTGTTTTAAACAACTGATCCGGACCCTAAAAATATAATATAAGAATATCGTCAGGAATTTAAGATGATATTTCAGAGCCCTGAAGTGCTGTTTTGAACAACTGATCCGGATCCTAAAAATATAATATAAGAATATCGTCAGCAATCGGATGCGAAAAGTTTTATTTAGGGGGAGTTTTTGCACCTCGAAAGATTCAATGGCTCTGACTGTTTTAGCTAAAATGCTGAGTCTTTGAATTCCTGAGTGTCCAAGAATTGAGTTGAATTAATTTTGATATGAGAATAAGTTGAACCTGGCCATGCACATACTATTTTCCTCTAAAATTCGAAGTTATAATAGTACTTTAAATAAGTCAGGATTCAATAAAGAGTAAGAGTGTTAGACAAGACCGAAAAGTTTTACCTTATTCGCTCCACGTTCAAAGTGTTAGATCTCAACTTATAAATAATCTTTTAGAAATTCGAAAATTGTTTCTACTTTTTAGAGGCTTATGGTTGGTTGGTTGGTTTGGGTCCCGTTTGAGTGACAACATATTCAAACTCAATTAGCGCTAATGCGCTATTTTGTTACACCACTTATGGGAACCACTGCTGTTCGGTTTACTCAAACCATCTCGATCCGATAATAAACCTGCTGATGTCGTCTGTGCTCTGTGGCGTAAGGACCCCAATCGTGGGCACTCACATAAATAATGGTAAACTGTCTCTTCTGTGTTCTCCTGGTCACAGCTTCGGTGTCTGACGTTGTAGGGCCAGCCCATTTTCTTTGCATGATCTCCTAACGGCCAATGTCCAGTTATTGTCGATGCTATTCTGAAGATCATTGTTCTTGGCTTGCTTAGCAGTTCGGCCGTTCTACGCTTGTCGTATCGCGGCCAAATTTCCTTTGCAATCTTGCAAGTGCCAATATTTTTCCATCTGGTTTCAGCCTTGTTCTGAGCTCGCAGAAGAAGTTCTCTCTTGATAGCGCTGAGTGGGTATTTGACAGCTACCTCCGCTGCTTCGCCATCTAATGCTCCTTTTCTCGCTAGTTCATCAGCCTTTTCATTTCCGTATACGTTCCTATGTCCGGGAACCCATACGAGAGCGATGTTCATTCTGCTTGCAAGGGCATTTAGATATTTTTTGCATTGTTTGATGATTTCTGAGTTCACGGTTGGCGATTTGATCGCCAGCAGAGCTGCTTGACTGTCGGAGAATATGCACACCTCCGCCAGCTGACTCGGATGATTATTCAGCACCTTACATGCTTCTCTGATGCCAAAGACTTCGGCCTGGAAGATGCTGTTTCTGTTGCCTAGGCGATAGGAGAGAGATACTTCGAGTTCGTCCGAGTAGACCCCTGCTCATACACCGCTATCCCTCTTGAATCCGTCAGTATAGATTGCAGCTGCGTCTGCTCTTATTACCCTGTTCATATCCCACTCCTTTCGCGTCGGGAATCTGACGTCGAACCTCTTCTTGAAATCCATTACTGGTGTTATGTAATCTGTTGTTTATAGGCTTTTTTTTTGTCTTATAGGATCGTCGGTTTGCTGAAATCTTAATACAGGGTTAACTTACATTTTTTTACTAAGAATTTTCGCCAAAAGGTCTTGGTAAAAAGCTTTGATACCATAATTCCAAACCTCCTCTCCTTATACTATATAAAACGAGTACATAGACGAAGTGCTTCTTTGTTATAATTAGATTAAAAGAGACATTAACGCACGGATTGTTGGGTTGAAATGCGGTTAAAATGGAATTTCTGAGCGCACATCATTATAAGGACCTCCTCCTGGATTTTACCCTGAGAAGAAAACGAGTGTTGGTATGCCGGAATCTATTGTAGGCAAAACCATATTTACTTAAAAGTTCGTGGGCTGTGATTAAGCATTTATCTAAAATTATAAATAATTTGCTGCTGTTTTCTTATAAACGAAAAAAAAATAACTTAAACTACGCTTTGTTTGTTCCACGTTTTCCAGTCGTTTCATATTGCTCTGCGCTGCACTGCTTTATCGACATTCAAATAAGAGATTATTACGCTCTCGTTGGTCTCTCTTTGACTTGCAAGTTCAACCCATACCCAACTGTTTCGACCAATCGGCGCAGGGCACACATTGTCATTGTGTTTTAAATTCCCAAATGATTTTAATCAGGGAATCAAACCGTAAAAACCGAAATTAACCGTTTTCAATTTTGAACTGGAACCGTGAACTGCTTTTATAAGCCGAAGTATGCAAAATGGTATTAACATGGGTTTTTGTTTTAGTAATTTCAAATAAAAAACTACTTCTGCATAAAGTGTCTTAAATATTGGTTTCTATTCTTATTGAGGTTTTTAAACTAGTTTAAAAATAATAATTTTAGAGCTCAAATATGAGTAGTCAATTTTAGAAGTTCATACAATATTCGCTGTAAACATAATTGGTCTTGTTTTCAACTTTATTTCTTAAATAGGTGTGAAAATTAAGTCTTTTAAGATAAAAACGAAAACAGAACGGATCAATAAGACATCCAAACGAGTGGATGTGCGTTATGTATGGGCTTCCTAGAAAAGGGAACAAAACTTGATTCAGTGCAGGCCGCGCCCGACAACGGTTTAACCTTAAAACATTTTCACAAAATTTAGTACATAATTATGTATTACAAATTAAGGATGAGGCTTAGCATTGTAAGCGAGTTTAAAGGAAATGGGTTAAGGGAATGTTTTTTAAAAGCTAAAAGTTATCTTGGCGTCTCAAGTTGTTTGTAAAGTCTAGTACTATTCGCTCTAAAGGACTTAATCCGTAAGTTGAGTACTACAAGTTTCGACTCTATTTCGGTTTGTGGTGACGATCAAAGTTTATAGGTGTTATAAATGTATAATATATAATATTCGTCTTTTATGGCGCATAATTTGTCGATCTCTTAAAAAAAAAATTCGTTTGGCGTAAAAAAGGTGAAATAAAGATATTTATATACATATATTGACTTAGTAATAATTTTTAAGCAACGACACTAGGCACTAGGACTCATGGATCTATGCATATAAGTTTGAAGCTTCATAGTAATCGTTAGAGGACGCAAAGGTTGATCTTTTTTTGCGTGTGGATCAAGTTGGCACCGTAACATTAACAACTTGGAGCATGGTGAACTTAAATGTTAAATCTTATATATAAAATTCTCGTGTCACAATGTTATGTTCCTTCTAAGCTTATTGACTCACGAACGGCTGAACCGATTTGGCTAATTTTGGTCTTGATATGTTCGTGGAAGTCCAAGGATTGTTTAGGGTTGAGAAAATATAACAAAATTGCGACGCAAATACTAAAAAGGACAATTTGATTTTCCAATACAATTTTTTTTTAATTTAGGTTGGCATTGTGTACATTGTCAGATTAACTAATATTTTTTAGTTAATTGTTTTTGTCGAAAGGAATCACAAAAATTATAAACATTATAAATTTTATTTTATTGAAGCACACAAAATTTCATGAGAATCGGTCCAGCCGTTTCGGAGGAGTAAGGTAACTAACATTTTGAAACTAGAATTTTATATATAAGAAGAAACTTATGTTTTACGTGCTATCAGGTGTTCTCATGAACGAGTCGATGAATTTCAAATCTGATTTTTGCGTGTGTTAGAGGTCAATGCGGAGGTTTTAAGCCTATTGCGATGTGTTTGTGTGAATTGGTTCGTGAGATATACGCATTTTTGTGAATATTGGTTTTTGTGTGAACATACTCCTCCGAAGCGGCTAGACCGATCCTCATGAAATTTTATGTGTTTATTGGGCATGTCTGAGAATCGGCCAACATCTATTTTTCATACCCCTAAGAGATAAAGGTTGCCACTCCTAACATTCCTGGCAAATCAAGTGAATTTAAAAACTCGGTAGGATAATTTACAATTTCATCAATTTTAGAAATTAATATTGATTTAGTTATTCCTTTCCAAGAAAGTAATTTCTTAAGAAGAAAGGAATTCTGCGATTTTTGCTTACAATTCATGTTTTGATTTCTGTATAAAATACATATGATCAGATCAATATTTGCATATTATGCAATTTCGTGAATTCGCCACAAAAATAAATCATTGGAAGAAAATAAAGATCTAGACGAGCGAGCGAAGCGACCGTGCCGAAGGCCGGCTAGTAGTTTATATAGATTTCAAGAAATAAATAACTTGCGCAAATCCAAAACGTTTTTTTAATGTTGTTAAAGTAATTCGAAATTAATTTGAAGAAATAGTAAAAAAAAATTAAATAAATAAAAAAGGCAGTACCTTTAGCAAAGATCTTAAGATCTTGACAATCGACAGATCTTTGATCTGTGCCGAAGTGTTCAAAGCTAAACAGTAATTGTGCTACCGATACGATCTTAATATTGGCCTAATGTTGAATCACTAATTATATTTTTCAAAAAGAAGGAATCCTTTCTTGTAGGATGTGTCCAAAGTGTTTTGAAAGTTGGTTCAAGCAAATAAAAAAAACTTTTTGTTTTGTTGTCTCTATTAAATCAAAGCCAACGGAACCGGAACACCAGCAGCAATACGTTTGAGCCCCTGTGTTAAACTGATTTTAGTTATGCCCGGGGAAGGCGTTGACACTTTGGTAGCAATTGTAGCTGCCGCCATAGCCGTCTCATTGTTGGCTTGTCTGAGGTTCCCAGCAGCCTCGCAAGCCCCTTGACAGAGCTGTAGTATGCCAGGGAATAGGCATAGAAAGCCGTAGAGCATAGTAGCTGCCCTGGGCAAACTAACCAAAGTAATACATAAGCCGAACCGAGCTGCGCCAGCCAGACCACAATTTAGCCCAATGGACAACATTGGGTGGCGGCCGCCTTTTGGCCACTGTGTCGCTGCTGCGGTGCAACATTTCTATATAGCCACACCGTTGCGACTGTGCCAATTCTCAGTGTTCCTAAATCCCACACCAGCCATGCCCATGTGTACAAGTTGCAAGTCCCGTGCGTTTTCCACGCCAACCCACATGGACACATAACGCACACACACTGAGCAGCACACGTAAATCCAGTTCAATTTCTTGGCAAGTGCAAGTGAGTGCGTTGCTGAACTGCGGCGTTAAGCACTCTCGCACTCTCTCTGTCTTGCCCATAGCGTAAGCCGAAAAAAAAAAACTTGCCCAAGCAACCTGCCAACGGTGGATGTTGGTTGCTCTGTTGCTGACAGTTCGGACGCTCTCAATGGACGCGCATATGTTTCCCTTTGGTGTGCGTGTGTGTGTTTGTTTGTGTGGGAAAAACCACCACTCCCAGCGATAGGTTAGATTTCCATTCGTCCGCAGAGCGCACTGAGCCGTTATATCTTATTGTTGTGTGCTCCCTCCCTCCCAACACTTGACGGCTCTATGCTCTCGCTATGAGCGCTATGCGCCTTGCAACTGCTTGCTGCCTGCTGCCAGCCATTGCTCGTTGACTTTTCGTTTCGTTTCCACCGCTGCTGCTGCTGGATAGTCAACTCTCGTTGGTCGTTCCGGTCGTTCCTTTGACTGTCGTCGTCTGCGTCAAAGTCGCTGCGCAGTTGCCGTTCGCTCGTTCACATTCGCGTGCACAGAGCAGCATCGCAGCGCGGGATTCAGTTGGGGTTTAACAGCCACTCGGGACGGTAGCGCGCGCCGCTTTAACTTGTTGCGAGACCAATTTTCCGAAAATCCCAAATTCTCCGCGGTGCATTGGTAGAAATACATACGCTGTCCACAAGGCCGCAGTTAGCTCTGGGCCCCATTAACATTTCGTTGATACCTTGTCAATTCCGTTTACGATTTGTAAATTGTGCGCGTCGCTGTTGCTTCTTCTTGATATCGTGTGGTTTGAAAAAAATAAAATCAAACTTTGTGACAGCAACCCACAAAGATTAACCCGTGCTTGATTAATTGGCCATATCTATATTCGTGTGCGAGATTCCGCTACATAACAAGTGACACAGACATAGACAACGTGCTTTTAGTGCAAATTTGTGTGACATCAATTTTTCCAAAGTTTCTCTAAAAAAATAGCCATCACGAGCACCGCCACCACGGCTGCCGAACTAGCTATAACACCCGCTTCAAATAACTATACAAAAGTGAGCGAATACCCGTACGCTGATCTCCACCAGCATCATCACTTCGCTAATACAGCGCCCCTGACCAGCGCGGAAAGCTTCAAGCTGAGATCGGACGAACCGGTGCCGGGCTTTAGCTCGGCCTCGCCCTGGCCCACGTTGGAGCTGGAATGGGGCCGCAAGCTCTATCCGTCGGCGGGTCCACGTTCGGCGGGTGGGCTAATGTTTAGCCTACCACACACGGCCGCCGATATGAATCAGCCGCGCGGCCCCATGACTTCGCTGAAGGAAGAGCCGCTGGGTGCGCGTGCCTGGATGCAGCCCGTCGTCGATCAGTCCAAGTAAGTTTATAGTTGATGGAATGAGGCAGTATAACTGATGATTCGGGAATGTTGGGACAAAGCTTTAAGAAGTTACTGCATTGTTATTTTCAACAGCAATAATGTTGGGGTATTCTTTGTACGCTTAAGGCTTAAGCTCTTTGACACTTAAATTTTACATTATAAAAATGGAAATAATAGTTAATGTGATCATTTCTGTGAGTTAGTGTCAATTATGGATTAAGAAAGCCATTCCTTAATACTTATTTTTAGATTCGATAAGCATTGTTTTTTTATTTCATATCGCCCTTAGAATTGCACATTCCCATATGAATGATTTTTGCCATATCATAATTCCAAGGATTTACGTGAAATTAATATTTCTGCGGCCGACTTGCTTTTCCGCAATTTTAATTTGAATCGATATCGATATTAAGTACATGCACCTATAATATGCGATAAAGATTTACTAACGTACTAAAGGAATTGTATGAAAGAGAAGTTCTTCTTAAAATTCGCTAGGATTATATTACAAGAATTGTGGTGCGGGATAATTTTATTATCTAGGCAATTTTAAGGCTTTCATTATCCATACCAGTATTTTTTTAATATTATGACCATCCAATAAGTTCTGGGATATAGCCTTGCCTTAAGCGATATGTGTTCTTTAAGTTTAAAAAAACATCCTATAGTTCCCTACAGAGTTTCTCGAAAGTTCAAATTCATCGTCAAATTATGATTTTAAAAAGCGAACCACTCACAAAAAAAAATGTTTTCGACCACCATAAAAATGTGTTTTTTTTTTAATAATCATTACTGATTTTTAGATATCCCTACAGAGTTTGTCGAAAGTTCATTATCTAAAAAAGTGGTCCAAAATTATGATTTTAAAAAGTGAGCCGGTCATAAAAAAACAATTTTTCCGATATTTGTGTTTTTTTTTAGTATTCATTACTGATTATTAGATATTTAAATTATGTTAAAAAGTTTATAAAAATTAATCGAATGCAATGACGTCACACGTTCGATAAAGTGTTTTCAAAACTGAGTTGTTACGCGGTTTAGAACTTATCTCCTTTATGTTGAAGCACATCAATTTTGTAAAGAAAATTGTTTTCATAATTTTCAAGTTACTTAAGACTACCACTATATGGATTAATTAATAAGCTTCAAATTTGTTTTTTAAGTTAACACCTTTTCAACACGTCGTAACTTATGCCATTAACAAAATTTCCAAATTTACTGAAGATTTATGTCATCATACCTCTCTCTGCAACATATCATTATACATTGGCAACATATCAAATGTTGCTGCAACATAGGTAAAACCTAAACCCAAAACAAAAAGTCTCCAAAAAAGCGTTTGTTTACTTTTGCGAAAAGCCGGCATGTCCAATACAATTGCCCCTGGGGGCGAGTTATTCGCAAACGCAGTCACTTAGTCAGTCAGTCGGGAAGTCAGTCAGTCAGTCAGTCACTCAGTCAGTCAGTTACTCACTCGTGGGGCTTTTTATGGCCGGCTGTCCGCTTTCCCCCTCAAAGGCCGGCCAAAGCAAAACAAACTTTGCCGTCACCTTCTAAGTGGATGAACCTGCTAATTTCACTCAAATTTTCACTCAAAAACGCTCACGCAATTTTTGTGGGATGCTTTTTGGGGGCAACGTACGCACTTTTGGGGTTGACTTTTGAAGCGTAGTACGTAATGACTTTGCCAGGATACTTGCCAGGATATGGACGGCACATTGCGTGAGCGCCAGAAGCAGCAGCAGCTTCACAGTCTGTATTTCTTTGGAGCGTCCAGCTCTCTGTCCGTCGTCTGTCTGTGCTTTGGCTACAACTTGTGCTTTTTTTCGGTTTCCATGTTTGGTTTTATGCTCAAAGGGATGTTTTTGTTGTATCTTCACTTTTACTTTTGCCTTGGCTTTGGCTTTGGCGCGTTCATTTCAATTGAATTAGAAAAAGAGCACCCCATGTTTGGGGTTTTTATTTTTTTTGCTCCCGGTGGTGGTGGATCTGGTGGTGCCTCTGAGTCCTTTGGGCTAGAGCACTTCTCGCGAAAAGCTTCTTGCCTGTTTGTTTAGTTGTATTTGAGATGTTTCTAGCGTGAGATGTACGCGCCGAGAAGGAGTGCGCGAGTTGCCGAAATCGAAAGTTCCGCGGCGACAGTTCTTGTTAAGATGACAACGGGTTTTTTGCATTCAGCGACGGCAAATCAACAACAGCAGCAACAGCAACAACAAACACATATCCCTAATCAGAATCAGAATCATAATCAAAATCCAAATCAAATCCCACAACAGTTGCATTTGCATGAAATATCAGATAATCTGAATTCAGACATAAATCATAATCAAAGTTTAAGAAGTGCCAACAACAAAGCTATGCGCTGCGATACGAGGTAAAGATAAGAAGACTCCATTAAAATTCCATATACCTAATTACTTTTAAATAAAATACTTATACGATAACTCGTATACGCCCCGTTGGTAGATATGTTAGGCCAAGCCAATGCGTAATTATAAAAAGATAATTTAAAATTTATATGCATATATGTTTTTAAGTGAAGTTTGTGCTGACATATTTCTGAAATAATGATATGGAAGTATGTGAATGTGTTTAGTTGCGTACAAAAGTGACTCAAATGCTTAAGATTTGAATGTTATCACATTTGTATCAGTGTGTGTTAATGGGAATTACACTTTAAAGACAAATCTTTACTTAATAAGCTATCTCAGAATAAATTTTGATACTTAATTATTAAATTTGTACAAGTGTTTTTAATGCTTAATTTTTATTCACACTGCATTTAGTTAACTTTGTAAGAGTAAATCCTAGTCACCTTATCACGCCCATCAAACTAGAGACGCGGATAAGTTCCGAGCAAACAAACTTTTTACTCGATTCTTTTTTTTTTCAAAATATTCCTTTTATTACAATCTATGCAATCTTTGAATAAATAAATAATAATTTAGATATACTTTCAAGAAATCCACCTTTATTGGTACTTGTTTCTTTCAAAGGCTGAACTATCAAACATTTTTTAAATTGATTAAGTTAATAATGCGGTACAGTTGAGGCGGTGCCCGACAGTGGAATACCCTGTACTTTTTCTGTCGAAAACATATTTTCTGCATATTCCTACTAAGAACTTTCCAATAGAATTTTTTTTTTGTCAAATTCAATATTTATATCTATAAGTTCCGAAAATATTTACCGATTGTGATGAAACTCGAAATCTAATTAAAGTATATGGGGTAAGTTTCAAGTTGATATGTTGAGGGGTGTGGGAGAAAACACGGTAAATCGATTGCGGGGGGTGGGAGGTCCACATCAATAAAATTTGGATGTGGATTTGTTTATAAGAGCCAAATGAATTAGCTTACCAAAAATTGTTATTCGAGGTCACTTGTAACCATAATTAGTTAGAGTCAAATATTGACGCAGTTTGTATATGTTTGCTATATTTTTCCGATTTTGTTCACTTTTGACAAACAGATGCGCGAAACCGTAATGCATCACTCTGTTAAATTTAAGATAAAAATATTAAATTATTAATGCCAAAAAGCGTGAAAATCTACTACGTGGGATCGGGAAAAGATATTGACATGATTCAAGAAACTTCATCAACTGAGGAAATATGCGCACCAGCTGGTTAAGTTTGGTGTTTCTAGCTCTTCTAGTTTCCGAGATCTAGACGTTCATTCGGACGGACGGATATGGCTCAATCGCTACCCAAGGTTATAATAAGCATTTTGGTATTAAGCACTTGACGTCACAGAGGGGGCCAGTGTAATTACTGTCGTGAGTCAAGCTAAAGTTGTATTAGAGGGGCCGGCACATTTTCCCCACAGGCCCGGGTTTTCTCTCTTTGGCCCTGAGTACACGGTATAAAAATATTGCTATTCAGTGTAAGTTTAGGCCTCTTAAAAATAAAAATCAAGAAACATATATATAAAGTACAATTTTCTTTTGTAAATAATTGCTTTGATTGATGTTTTCTGTAAATATGTAGCAGCAAGATAGATAGATGAATGCCAGTTTTTCTCAGAAAAGAAAAATTTAAATTAAAAAAAAAACGTTTTTCGTCTACAGATCTGCGTTAATGCTATATGAAATCGATTTAATATGTGTCAGAAGGTCAGAGCCGTCGAGAGAAAAGTACGGGCCACCACTGGGACTGTCATCGGGCTCCGAGTTTTATTTCTAAAGAATTTGAAAGTATAATTTTTTTTCAAAATTCCAAGCCCGGGGGAATCCTTTTCTTCCTATCCACCCTGCCGAGTGTAATTCTTTACGATGAATTTCTTTCCCAAATTTTACCCGAATCTTAATATCTCAAGGTTCTCTAATCACGAAGCTTTTTTTTTCCGTAACCTCAATTACGTAGCATCTCCTTTATTTCCTTATTTTTTCAGCAGTGCCAACAGCATGATATTATCACACACACTTTACTTATATCTTTATTCTTTTTACCGAATTTCTGTAGAAAGTTTAGTGTGTTATTAGTTTTTAGTTAGTTGGTAAGTTTCTATAAAAAGTTCACTCTCATATGAATTTTTAGTTAGTTAGTAAGTTCACTTATTTTTTTTTTTTAATTTTTAAGAATTGCTTAAAGCGAGCAACTGAAATTAACAGAGTTAGATAACTAATCTTTTCAACTGGAACATAGTATGGCATATTATGAATAATTATTTTAGGTATAATATCTTTAAGTAGACAAAGGAAAGTATACACAAAATCTTGGCCCAAAAAACAAAATCACGTCTTTACATACTAAAGAAACTGCAATCTGCCACAAACTGCAACTCTGGGTTAGATGGCTTTCATATTATTTGAGCTCACTGAATTTTAGTGATTTTATCAAATTTATCATAATTTATTTTTGAAATAAACCAAATCGGTCTATAAATTCAAAAAAACAAAATCTTTATGTATACAATATTTTTTCAAAATATATTAAAATTAAGAAATTTTATTGATTAAATCAAAGCGAAGGAATAAAACTATTAATGAGGGAGGCTGTGTCCTTGCTAAGCGACAAGAAACGGTCGTGGGACTGCGTAAGATTCCGACGAATTTTAGTCCGTGTATCTTGGACATACATGCCTGCTTTAAATTCAAGCTTGAGGCAGAAAATTTAATAAATAATACTCTTTAAAACCCATTCCAAATCAGCATCTCTTATCAACAAGTGTCTAGCCGTTTATGGCCAAACTCAGACGCTGCAAGCTAATATATCAAGCCCATATAATTTGCAGCTTTTATTTTTTTAGCTAGTCTTCTACCTTGAAATTGCAATTGCAGTTTAATAAAACTTTTATATCTATGCTTTGGTTAGACACTGCCAACTTTTGCTTTTAACTACAGTCATCAATAAATTGCTCATTTATCGGCCATTGCAATATTTGTAAACATTTATTTATAAAGTACATATAGTAAATGTATGTATATATGGCACATAATACATAACTACAATATCAAAATGCACAAAACTGCAAGCAGTGCAAAATATTTTGCACATAAATCAAGTATATATTTGAAATTTATTTCAACAAAGATTGTCGCTGGAACCACAAGCCAAAGACAACAATGGAGTACAATGGCCATAAAATGAATGGAACACAAAAAATAAAAAAAAAACCAACACTAACCAAGTACATATATAAACTGTCCTTTAAAAGGACACTTTCAGCAGCATTCTATACAATGGTAAACAGTTCAAAAAATGCACGTGCATTGCTACAAACGACACGGAAATAGACTAAACGTGACCACGTAGCGCCCTCTACTCCGGAACTTGGCCACCTGGGCATCGATTTCCAACAATTAAATGTTGGCATAATAAAATCAACAGCAAAACGGCCACAAAACGTTTTTCGCAAATTGGCGGCAAGTGCAAACAAGTCAACTGCAAAACCATACAACGACCAAAGGCCTCTTCTCTCTAACAAAAATCCACTCTTGTCCGGGAGTGCTACGGAGTACTCCCATAATAAAAAAATAAAGAAAACAAGTTAAAAGTCAAACAGCGGGTTGAAGCCCTAGCACCAGGAATCCGCACTGTATCTGTAACTGTGCCTGGTCCTGGCCCTGGCCCTCTACCTGCCCGCAATATTCCGCTGTCTCCTCCCCCCGTGTGGGGAGCACTTGGTACTTGGTGCCTCCAACGCAGTATTTTTTTCTTTTTTTATATGCCGGCTTATGTTATTTTGCTGCTCACTTTTGAACACTGCCATAACAATAACCTTTCACCGGAATGTAACATGTCTGGCATTTATGTGTCGTATTTCTCCAACATCATGTGTCGGACGGACGGCTATGCTGTCTGTTGCAGCCGGATAACTTCATTGGCAAGGCATCCTCCGCCGCCTTGCATCGCTTTCAATTGTTACGAATCAAACAGTCGTTTCCTGTCCGTGTTCATGACTCGTTTAATTTGGTATTTTTACATACTCTATATGGTATGGTATATCGACAGCAATTCACTTACAAAATATGTCAGCCACAAATTGCCGAATTTAATAACTTGGTCTAAATTTAATGATATTTTAGGTTTATTGGCTTAAAATTAGAATAAAAGACGTAGGGCCGTCCAAAAATGGGGGCAGGTGGTGACTATAGTTGGTCCCTAACTAACCTCTCCAATATTTTTGTTTAATGGTATTTGTGAAGTCTACGAACCTGGCTCTTGTGTTTGTTGCAGATTTTGATTACGATTCCGACTTGCCAAAATGACTGCAATGTTATTCGAGATCTAAATTCTAAATTCATTGGGCGTCTATACTAGAAGAAGAAGCTAGGCATAGGATTAATCAGTAATTTTTAAGCAATTAACTGCAGAATTAGAGGGGGTTTTTTTTTAGAATTTAACAAGCTTAAAAAATATATTTTGAATATCCATGAAAAGGGCTTTTATAGGTTAGAAACTTTTAAGAAATTTGCGGCCATATTTCATCAATAACTCTTCGATATTTGATTTCCAGGTTGATTTCAATTGTCTCTGGTTTATCGACAAGTTTGGCGAAAGGAACCAATATTTTGATACAAAATTTCAGCAATTTGCAAACGTTATTTGGTGTCAACAAAATGCTACTAGCAGCTGTTAAATGGGTTATCAGATAAAGCCAATTCAAAGTTATGAACCTCTAAAAAAACACTCTGTATATGAGTAAAAGCTGCGCCACAATACCAGTTTGATTCCCGTAACAAAAATGATTATGTATAATGGTTCAAATCAGGATACAGAAAAAATGCTTCTCTTCTTATTTAGTATTAGGGTTAGGTTTTCAGATTTTTTGAAGGGATTTCAGATTTTGTTTTTAATTTAATACTACATTTTGGGAACGCATCGGCTCTTCATGATATAAAGATACATTCTATTTGTCTTAAATGCATTAGTTCTGTTTGTTACATCGTCCTATTCAAAGTGAAATGAGCTTTATCGATAATATTGATTTTTGACGAAAATCCAGGACCAAATAGGTGATTTTTTCTCAATTTTGAACTTTTTTCAATAACTTAATAAACTAATCAGGGAGACGGCTAGAGCTTTGATCCAAAGCGAACATCGCAACTCCTGCGCTTCCATAAAAACAGGACTGGGATGGTGGTAGGCATTGTAGCGGAGCACTGCACCTTAGGCAGTATGGCTGAGAGGTTGCACGTTCCCTATCACGATTTCTGCCGCAGCTGTAGAGATGTCTTCTTAGAAGACGAACCAAGTTTCTGCGTAAACCATTCTTTAAGGATCTGGGTAGTCTAGCCTACGTGCCCATAGCGGATCTGGCTGTTTTCGTCGAATCATCAAAATTTAATTATTACACTAAATAATGTAAACAGAACCGAACTAAAGGTTTTGAGTAATATAAAACGGCTCTAGTCTAAAACTTCACAAAAGCCCCTTGCTTATATGATTTTTGAAGTCGCTGAATACTCGATCTAAGAGACATCCTCGTTTTGTAGGATTTCTTAATATTATGTCAGAGCCCTGACGTGTTGAGGTTTTTCAACATCGGACTAGGATTCAGTCCTCTTATCTTTTCTAAGTTTGGTTGAGTTCAAGAAATTTGTAAGATTTTTCGTTAAAAACGCTATTTTAAACAAAAAATATAATTTTGTTATACTTCGGATTATGAAATCAGGCAGCTTGGCAACCAATCTATGTTCTCCTGCACAAGGTCAAACACAACTTATCTCTCTCCCTTGGCTACGCCCTTGTTTCAACAATTTTTCTTCAACCAAAATCAATCCTCTTAAGAAAAAAAAGCAACTAATACTACCCCTGAAAATATACAAAATGCGTATAATTTTTATAAGGTTTCTCTCCATTCCTAATTATAAGACGAGTATGTGTAAGGCCTATACATCATTTTAAGATTATATAATAAGCAAAGTAGAGAGTGAGTAATTTAAGGAATTAACCTGCTTTTTTAATTAACTTTTAATAATCTACTTTAGAGACTTATTATTCATTAGCCAATGTGCTGATATTTACCATACAGCACTTTTTAGATATTTTCATCTAAAGTCCTTTGAGATTTTATTTGCTGCTTATATGCAATATCTATTTATAATAACAATAATAACTGCTTGTCATTCCAAAACCCGCTAGAGAGCAACAAAACAAATTTAACAAAATAACTTCAGTGTAATTCAAATTGATTCGTTTCTTTCGAAATTATGTATTTGCATTGGGATAGTTTTCAAGCGATTTATCATTGTGGCTATCATTATATAGAAAGAAAAAAAAAACAGCGCTGGGCACACGCGTATTATCCTTTGGCAAATGTGTATATAATTGCGGTAAGGTAGCAGCGCCCCAACCATTTCCATGTACTTCTTGACATTTCCTGAATAAATAATACAAATCTGATAAAATCAGCATTTTCTAAATTAAATTGTTCGTTATGCATACGAAACAAAGTACGCGTAGTGAGCCAGGACACGGTCGGGGGAGTCGAGGGTGCACAATGTCTAGGCGTACACTCTTATCTTTTAGTTATAGGTACACTTGTGAGTATGTCCGAGTATGTGTGAGTCCTGTCCGGTAGTTAGCATTGTCCGGTAATTGCGCTGACATGCCAGACACGAGCTCTTGGGTCGTACCCACCAAAAGGTGAGCAGCGGCAGGATACTCGAGTGTTGACATTTACCATATGCGGCGACAAGCCTTTTTGCCAGAAGTACACTGAAAGAAAAAACTTGGGTGCTGAAAATGTATTGTTCGAATTGAAATAAGTGCATCGGAAAGTTTTCAAAATAAATAAATTGTTTTCAGAGTATGTACTTGACTTTACAAATCTTCTGTCTTTATTTTAATGAACTTAAAAATATTTATAAAATAATAGGTAAAAGGCTCGGTAAAGATTTGAAATACTTTTGCGGGAAATTGGGAGAAGCTTAAAATATTTTTGTTTCACCTGCAAAAAGGGATTCTTACTTTTTTTAAGCAAAAGAAAAACTTATATACTGTAAATTAAATTATTTATTAAAGTTCAAACCTTTGAGTTGCAAGTCACGACCGAATACGCCAAAAGAATTTATATCAAATTTTTTTTTTTAATTTTTTAACGAACAAATATTTTGTTATGTTTTTAATCTTAATTTTCCTACTGTCTACTTGGTTGAAACGACGATATTTTTGGTTCGTTATCAAAAGTAACATTAAATGAGTGGATTATTTGTTAATAATATTTCCGAATTAGGTGGGCTTACACATTAAGCTTAAGCGTTTTTCTTACTTCGAAACTAAAAAATTACAGAATTTTTTTAACGATTTAAGCGACACTTTTTCTAATTTGTTATCGTATTACAAATATGCAACTATTTAAACATACATATATGTCTTTTAAGGCGCAATCTTTAATAGAAATAAAAAAAAACCTGAATTTCTTTTAAATTAAATTGGGGTGTTCACTTAGTCGAGTTCAAAAGGCCAGAATTCCCGCTTAACGATATGAAGATAAAATAAGAAGTGAATAAAGATAATACATAATAATAAATAATAAATAATCAGCTGCTTATAACCGTTTTTTATGCAAGAATACTCTACTTTTGATAGTCAATAGCTGGATCGGAGACAAGTTTATTTTATTTGTTTGATATCGGGGATAGATGGATAATTTGTTTATTCATGAAAATATCGTAGCCCAATTTGGTATCCAAAAGTTTTTTATAGTTCCCAGGCACTGTACCAAATTTAATCAAAAACGGAATCCCATAGGAACGATCGGTCAAAAAAAATTTGTTGCCTAAAAATGCTTCTGTTTTTGGCTTTTTGTAAAGGAACCAGATTTTATTGCAAGCTAGTGGTACAGGGTATCCCAAAGTCGTCCGCGCCCGACTTTACGTACGCCATTTTTTAGTGTACATTTTTGTTGCAATCTTTGCACTGTTACCATTTTGCAATTATTATAGACAAAGGGAACACCCAAAGTCATTCTTTTTTATATAATACTAAAAAGCGAATTAAAGTATGGTCACCCTAGCAGACATTGGCGCTTTTTACACACTCTTTTGATCAACAGTGCCTTGTATTCGTAGTCATACCAAATAGTTTTTGGATACTTTGCCTTTATACCATAATGTATACATTCCAGACACAGAAATATTTTTTTATATAGTCATTAAAAACTTTTTAATTTATAAATTTTGTTACTATTTGTTGACCTAGGAAAATATACCTTGAGAATATACATGTAATATAAATATAAAATTCTGAGCGTTCATTTTTAAAATTTTTTAGTTTGTTTCATTTTTCTCAGTGTACTAACGCGTCCTTGTAGTACTCCCACATGTGTGTTTGCCTACGTGTGTACGTACGTGAGTTTGTGTTAGAGGCGACCTTATAATTACCATGTTTACTTGCCCCACATAACATAAATATTTGTTTGTTGACCAAGTCGGTTCAGCGTCTGTGTGCATCTCAGTGTATGCGTGTGTGTGTGTTAATTCCTTTTATTCATCAGGATTATTGTGTCACACTGTCAGTGTGCCCGCGTCCAATCCGAGGACAGAAGGGTGCGAGTGTAAGTTCGGCTGCCGCCGCTTATGCGGTTTTAATGATAGTTGTCGCTGCTCCTTTTTGTCATCGGGTCCCTAGTTAAATGTCACTCAAGTAATTGTCCTGTCAAAAACAATGCGGCATATTAGTTTGCTGGACCCGTCCGGCCGGCCGGCCTATGCTAATTAGCAGTCCTAGATGTCTGTTTACACTCGTAATAGCATAATTAGAGATAACAAGCCTGCTCAAGTAATGTTCTTTTTTATACTCCACTTGCAGTTTGGGCATTGGACGCGCCCATTTCGAGAAACAGCCGCCCAGTAATTTGCGTAAATCGAACTTTTTTCACTTTGTGATTGCATTGTACGATCGCGCCGGACAGCCCATAGAGATTGAGCGCACTGCCTTCATTGGTTTCATTGAGAAGGACTCGGAATCGGATGCAACCAAGACCAATAATGGCATACAATATCGACTGCAGCTACTCTATGCGAATGGTAAGCTAAAGCTCTAAAAAGATTTGAGAACTTTAAATTTATGCAGTACTTTGCTTAAAGGTGCGCGACAGGAGCAGGACATATTCGTGCGGCTGATCGATTCGGTAACCAAGCAGGTAAGTCATCAGCACACTTTTAATCCTTTGTTACTATCGATAAGTATTTTTGCTGGCAACAATTCGTTTTGCTGATTCGAACATAAGTTGCATTCGAAATTGATTGTCACGGCTAATTAAGTGTGTCCTGTGAGTCCTGCACACTCGCAGTGCCAATAAATTGAGTCGTCAAATGGTCCTCCAGCCAGGCGTACCAGCAAACAAGCAATTCATTCACACGCTGCACAGAAGTCAGTCACTCCGTCAGTCGCGCCTCCGAAAGGGGTGTGACCAGAGCCAATCCAATTGAACATTGTTAATGCGCTTTGTTGTGGCTGCCTGGTAGCCGTACCTCTGCCCGGTTACTGTGCTACTATCCACTGCTGCTTTATCCTTTCGCTCTGTACGCCCCCCGTTGCTGCATTTGCTGCATTGGCAGAACGCAAGCACCATATGTCACCTTTTGCGTGGGTCGGCCTAATGCGTGCCTCTGACTTTGGACTTCCTTTTTCAAGGGCAATTAATTTCTCGAGTGACAAATTTTTATAGACGTTTGTTCGTTTCTTCTTTCTTCTTTGTCTTCCTTCTTTTCTTCCTTTTTCCGCATGTTTTGGGCGTATTTTTTTACGTGTTTGCTATTTTGAGCTGCAGACAAACGGGTGTGCAATAAATTTATCCACAAATTATCGGTAGAAATGTTCTTAACCCTGTCCTGTCCTTTTTGCGCTCTCCAGTATCAAAAATCCATTAAGAGAGCACTCTCTGCTTTTTTAGCGAATAAAATTTAATCACCCGAATATTGATTCGATAGAATCCCATAAAAGTCATATGTCAGTGTTTCATCAAAGAGTTCAATTGGTTTTGAAAGGCAAGTTGTTTGGAGCGAGTAAAGGGTGACCTTTAGCCAGTAGTAGAGGGCGTACCAGACCCATTAAAGTATATGATACATGCATATGTTCCTTTTGGGCTTTACGAGGTGTATCTGCGAACCCAAGAAGACAACATTTCTGGTGTGGACAGCAGGTGTTAATGAGCTTCACTTATTTCAACATTGTAGTTTTTTGGCTTTTGTACTGTATGGACAATTTTTGGGATTATCATTTCCTGTATCCCTCACTGGAGCAAAGGGTTTCAATTATTGGGATATGGCTAAATAAAATTTCAAGCTTATCCAATCATCCCAAGCCGTCCTTATAGAATTAACACAAAGCTATTTTGTATGCCCTGTAACGAAAGGGAGGATTAAGTTGCCGAGTACTCATGGTGTGTGTACTTCAAGGAATCCGCAAAGAACATTTTTTTCCGAGACAAAGAAGTAAATGCAAAAAATATGGCCAGAAAGTAGGTCTTTTGATGAGGATCGTCTTTTTGTATTGCAGCTCTCTCTTCCTAAAAGAAAAATCTGGTTTATGACAATATTTTTAACTGGTGATTGAGACACAAATTAGGGACTAAGCTTCTGATTCCCAATTCTGCAACAACCTTATTTTTTGTAATAACTATAGGGCCAGCGCTAAAATAGTTAATAAATTTAAATATAATTGCAACAAATTATTGTACTTAAACAGAAAACTTAATTATTTTTTAGGGTATTCACGCTTTAACCTGTTAACCTGAGGAGTTGAAAAGTTGCACAAAAACTTAGCTGGGTAATGCGTGAGCGCCCTTTTTGATGTGTTTTCTTACATTTAAAAAATTTTAATTTGGTTCTATAGACCCTAAGTATGTCAGTCACTTAAAAATAATATTTTCTTAATTTAGTAAACAAGGTGCAGATATCTTATGCACCACATCCAGCTTAATTTATGAAAAGCTCCCTTGTTGGACTTTTCTCCGCTATAAACTAGAACTGGGATGAGGAAAAATTATGTTGACAGTTAAAATTTATCATTTTCAACTTCGCTGCTTGCGTGAATACCCTTTATTTTGAACAGAACTTTAAAACTGTTTCGTTTTGCTTATTTGTCATGGTCAATGTTTGACAAAACTCTTCAATTGTCTAATATTTTGGCACTTTAGCTTATTAAACCCCATCTCTAGTACATTCTTCGATACATTGTATATCTCACCCCTCTTTTTGTAGCTTAAAAGTTTATGACACTTCTTGCTGTAACAACATTATCTCCACAATAAGTAGCCGCCCCCTAAACTCTTGAAGTGTAGTTCACAAATCCATCTCTATTTAAAGTGTAAGTCCAGCTAAGTGTGCCTTATAAGCATTTTAAAACCTTTTTTCCCAACTATATTACTCTAATCCTTTGCGTCCTTAGCTTACATATAACATATCCTGCCAATCATGTGCAATCATTTGATCGGATTAGTCTACTTTTGGATGATTTGAAATTGTCGTTTCTTGACGGCAATTCAACCCAAACCCATGCACAAACATTATTTAGCATACGCGTGTCTGGCAATGCGTACGTCACTTTATCTGAGACTCAAAATTCTCGTAACAGGTAACATGGCGCTTATCTCCGGCGCAGAAGTTCGGGTTCGGGTTGTTATTGCGTAAAGTGAAATTTGAAACTGTGCGGCATTCGATTAAACTACAATTGAGTTGGCTGTGAAACAATGTCGAGAGAAGGCAGCTACCTTTGTCTAATGTCTGTCCATTGATTCGAAAGAAATAAAAACAGTAGAACCAGGGGCAATTGTCACGTGCCACAGCGCCGCCCGCAAACAAACCCTTGCAATTGCCCAGGGCTGCTGCAGCCGCCGAAACGATTTTTATCGGCTACTGCGCGCCCCTTAGACCATGTTAGCCCTTTTGCAAAAGGCTGGCAAATGTAGCAAATCATCGTCATAATCATAATTACATCCGATCAGATAGCCAGAAATAGCAGCAACAACAACAACAACTACAACCTCTAAGCCAGTCACAGGATCGCAGGGCACGAGCGAGGGGTCGGGATTCGAGCCAGCATTAAACAAAAGAAATGGCCGTACTGCCCAAAATCCTTTGGTTGCTGCCAAAAACGCTTTTATCGCGATTTACACGCATTATGCGGCGAGTTGGGAAAAAAGCGCAGCGAAATTCTAAACCAAAGCCAAGGGCGCGCGATTAATGTATGCAGATAAGCGCGGCAGGAACGGGTGCGCATAGAAACCATCATCTATGGAGCATTATACAGTTAGAACTGCTCATATGAAGCCTGCAACATGCATTACGCACTTTTGTTGCAATAATGTACAGAGCTAATGAGCCGCTTTGTGAGCGAGTTTGCTGCAGTTAGAGATGAGCGATGTTTACCTGTTACGTGTCATAATCGCTTCAAAGAATAAATGCGTTTATTTAGTCACGGAAAAAAAGTAGGCGTTTGGCTGTATATAAGTATGTACTAAGAAATATAATAAAGGGTGGTGAAGATGATTTTTCAGTAAAATTCGGCATCATCGGCCCAACGATCTTCCGCCCAATTTGCAAATCGTAGACGGTTTGGATGGTCCTCTGGCATAAATGTCATAAAACAACCTTTTCAATAAAAGTTCAACCATTGAAAAATAGTGAGCGGTTTTTTTAGCAAAATGAAATTCCAATTTTTAAATGGACCACCCTGTATTTCGTAGCAATTGCTACATAGTTCATATCTAGCATTTATGTGTGTATGAACTAACGATGGGAAGAGGAATTATCATTCCTGTTTTTATACAGCAAGACAAAATTTCCATGAAAGATTAAGTTTTAAATAATTAACTATAGTCCAGATTTAAGTTGGGTATTAAAATAAATTGTTGTTAGAAGTTATGTTTAAGTGAAATAAAAAAAAACTTACCATAAAAACAAATTTTAAAAAATGCGTTGTCTGCTTAGAGAAAAAGTTCGACTTTACAAGGTTATAATTTTAAGGCACTGCAAGTCATTCAAACATAAAAATCTTTTGTCGTAAAGACCATAATATTTCATATTCAAACGAAAAATACGAAAAAGTTAAATAATATTTTGATTGCGTTTATTTTTTAAATTTGCAAAATTTTAGTTTTTATTGTTCAAAAAATGACAAACTTAATTAGCTAAGAGATTTTACAATTTTTAAAAGAGATAATTCCTTTGTAATTCTGATTGATTCTGATTATTGATGTAAATATGTCACCGATATTTTTTTTCTTCCTTACTTAAATATTTGCAGTATTGCACATCTCTAGCATAACTGCACTATTGCAGCAATATGGCGGATGCCAGCACTTTGCATGTGTGTGATTGCGCATATATGCATTTAAGTGTGTGTGTGTGCGTATGTTTGTTTTTGGGGCTAACCAATAACCATGCCCCAATAAAAACGTACGCATGCAAATAAAGCAGACAGCAGACAAGAGGCATTCATCATCATGCAATTGTCTCTGTCTGGCATATTCGCACTCTTTACTCACTTTGCACTGCTTGCTTGCTTTTACTGTCTATCTGTGTGAATGTGTTTGTGTGCGTGCAGTGTTAATTAAGCGATAATATTAATTTGTATGTCAACACTTAAAAATAAAGCGCGAAATTTTCGATTAACAGCAAATTTCACATTTCATTTCGCCATTTTACGTGCTTTTGTTTTTATTGCTGTGTGCCCGTTTTGGCTTCCCTGTCGCACACGCATAAATACTCTTGCTCTTTCTCTCGCGCTTCCACGCTGCCTTTGCCAATAAATTCAACAGATTGCGCGAAATCTCCATGCAAATTTTGTGTTCAGTGTTGTGCAATGTATTTGTATGCATGTGAGTGTTCTTTGTGTGTGTTAGTGTGTGTGAGAGCAAATAAAGGCCATTTGTTGGTATGCCATTAAAAATGCTTTCAGGAAGAGTGCATTTCTGTGGTTTTTAAGCCTCGAAATGTCCACTTCATATCAGACAATTTATTTGACATAAAGTATATGCAATCACGAATAATTTCGCAGTTTATTAAAAGTAAGAAAAATTAAAGAAATTTGCACGCTGTCTTAAAGTAATCACCTCCAATTGAAATTACTAATTTAGCTCAAAATAATTATACCATACATAAAAGGTAAAATGGGACAATCAGTGTTGTCAAAAAAACCTTGTGACAGTTTCGCAATATTTTTCTTTTGAAATCTCGAAAATACGCAATGATATTTTTGACTATCTTAAGCAATTTCAGAGTAAATTTAAAGTACATTTAAAATGAAAAATGCCTCATGTTTTTTTTTGGAACAAGGAAAATATGTAAGGCATTGGCATAAGGCACCACAACAAGGGTAACGCTGAGGCTATTTTTTAAGCCAAGAGCAGGGCTTTTTTGTGTGATTTCAGGTTCCACAGTCCGTAATGCGTTCAACTTGTTAAAAATTTGTATTAAGCTATAGAAAAGAACAAAAAAGTTTTTGGTTTTAAAGCTTGATAATCGTTCTTATATCATATCCCTTTCTTATCAAACAGTCGATCACCAGGGAATGGATTTGTTAGATAGATAGATGACGAAAAATGTAAAATTTTAAGGCAATTTCACATATTTTTTAACGATTACTCTCAAATGAGCTGGAGGACCAAAAATGATCCTCTAGAAGCGTAGTCTCCATAAATGCTCCAAAGACCTGGCAACCCTTGACAAGAGCTTACAAGCTTGCGTAGATTTTTGAGTCATCTCTAATTTTCTTTTCAATTTTTCTAACTTTATCTGGCTGCTGTTGTTAAATATTATTTATTTATAATAGTTATTATTATTTATAGTAAAATCCCAAGATTAAAAACTAGAAATTCAATTAGCAACACCCTGCTAAGCTTTAGTTCTAAAACATAACAAAAAAAATTTTGGGTACAATAGTTGAATTATTTAAAATTAGGTTTGGAATTCTAAGAAAAATATTCAACAAACATCCAATATAAGTTTGAGTTCTAATAAATGTTTTTATATTATAAATACATATATATAATTTATTTTATAACTTAAAATACCAACTTTTACAAGCACTACCGAGTTGGAAACAAAGAAAAAGCCACTATTAGAATTTCATAAGGCCATCCTCAAATTAATTGCTAATCTTGCATCTCACAGAAGAGTAGTTACATTTATTTTTTATTTAAGATCTCACTGTCTATACCAAAAAGAGCGCTGCTTTGTTTTTTTTTAATGATTTAGAGGTGCGCCATTAAATAGTTAACCTTAAGCAAAAAGAGTTGTCAACTATAGAAAATACCAAAAAAGTTGTATACTTTATTATTATATAGAATGGTATTTAGTTTAGTTAAATCTGATACTCCTGGACTTACATCCATTTTAATTACATAATAAAAAAAAGATATACTGTTGACCTTTAAAAGCATAATTTGCAGTTGTCCCAAAAAATTCTTTAATTCTAGGAAATTAAGACGTTAATCAATAAATTTGCGATATAACGCTTTAAAAACATTTCAATCAGTTCCTTTTATATCTTACTTGAAGGATATTAAGTCGCTTTGTAGCTGCTTCATATTTAGTGCATCCACTTCATTACCTTTTGGAAATCTCTGTTTGTCAAAAATCTTCCACCTCGCAAAACACTTTTCTAACAACTTCATTCGCTTAATACACATCTAATCCCTAGCAAGTTTCTTACCAAAAATACACATGTTCTATATACAAAACGCTCCTCATATCACTGACTTGGCTTGCCATATGCCATAATCGATAAACATCTAAACATAACATGCAAAAAAAAGCAAAAGTCAATTGAGCAGTCCCAGTAGACAATCCACTGGGCATCAATCCATATAGCCATCAATCATCGTCGCGGCTCAAACAATTAGTGTGTGCTCGTGGTCCAGAATCTGGAGCAAATCTGACTGCCAAAGTGCCGCTAAGTGGCGCATCTAATAAAAAACTAAACGAAAGTCACAAAAACTGGAGTAAAAGCGTTTAAATTACGATTTATCACTCACTGGCCACGTACTCCGCCGGCTCTGCCCCAAAAGTCAGTTGGCCATAAAAAGCAGGAGATGCAACAAAACAACAAGCAACACACAGGACAAACTACATGAAAGAGTGATGGGATAACGACAAGCACAACAACAAAAAAAAGGAAGATATGAAGTATCCAAAAATCAAGGGAAAGAGTTGTAAGCCCAGCCCGGTGAATGGTTGTTTCCGCCAGTTGTTGAAGTTGTGCAGAGTTGACGATTGACATTGAATGCTTAAAATTTAAACGTTTACATATAAAAAACAGTACATACATATTTAGTATATATGTACCAATGGTTGGAGCAACGGATGTTTGCTTAAATGCTTTATTTTAACAAATTGTTATTATCGCTTTGCTTTTTAAATAAAAAGCGCAGCATTCTGAATTATTCACGCACTTGCATATTTAACGTAAAAAAAATATATAAAAAATCTCACCAAACAAGATAAATTATCGCTTCCATATATACACACATTTGCACCTACCTATATGCATAGCTGTATATACAGTGACACCAAAAATTATTCAAACACTTTTAAGTTTTAAATTTAATGTTCTGTAATTTGGTCCGTTAGAGTATCTTTTGCTTTCTAACCGGTTGATAGGATTATTTTGCCGTATATGGATATTCTGGAAATCTTGTAAAAACATTAAAACATTTTTAGTAGTTTATTGCATTTATTTATTTATTTTTGGTTTCACATCTTATAGCTTCTAGATTGATTTGTTTGCTGAGAAAGGGGCTTGCTGAATAAGATATACGAATCTTCCCAATGTATATAGAGGCATAGGAACCAAACAAATTTTTTTCTTCAAAATTTCAATTAAAAAAAAAAACATTTTTCGTTTTAATTTCTATTTTATTTAATTTTATCTATATTAGCAAAGGACTATTTAAAATTTTTAATCAACACATTTATAAAAAAATATATTTAAAATTTTAAAAATTAGAATAAATTTTTGTAATAATTTATAGAAAACGTACTTCATGATTCTATGATGAAAAAGTAGATTTATTTTGATTTTATTAAAATATTGAAAGCGTTCGCATAATTTCGGTTCTCACTGTATACTCTACCACATGGCATCAAAAAAAAATACACAAAAAAATTTTTCAGCACATTAACAAAAAAAAACAAACGGGGTAGCTCTTAATTTATTAAAGCTTCATTTATCAGCGCACTTCCAGCTTGGCAATGGCACTGCATAAATTTTCCGAGCTGAAAAAATAGCAAAAAAAGTAAACTGCATAAATACAAAAGGTGGTACCACTGTTGTTTTTCAGGGAGAGGGTCCTCACCGAACTCCAGTGAAGGCCATGCAACATATGCAGCTCGTATCTGCATGCCCACACAGTCCTAGGGTAAAGGAACTGGGATATGCCTTTTTGGACCCTCATTTGTTTGTTGCAAAAATTTTATTTTTGAAATTTTAATTTTTAAAATTAGCATATTGTTTTATCTCATAATGTAAACATATTTTGAAGAGTTGTAAGTGTAAAAAAAAAATTCTTTAATTTTTAATAGCAAAATTTTGAAAATGATACCAATAGGGCTCGCGGAATTTGAATGCGAAATCCCACCACGTCAAAGAACTCTTTTTATGTGGGTTTCAGGTTACTTCAGGATTTGGGGTATTTCGAACGTGGGGTACAGATTTTGAACGGCTCAAACTGGTAGCCCTGTAAAGTTCACACCACTTTTTCTTGGGCCAATGCAATATTAAATATAAAAGCGTTCCTAGGTCCCCATATATAATATCGATAATCATCAAAAATTATAGAACAGATGTTCATCGATATTTTTATTACGATTTTTGCAGCAAATTATTTTTAATTAAAATATTCCGCTTTATCCTGAATAGTGAGAACATCACTGGATTAGATGGGCTCCAGGGCACAACAATATTCCTGGAAATGAACTAGTAGACAAACTTGCAAGAACCGGTGCAGCAACACCGCTAGTCGGTCCTGAACTATATTGTGGGATTAGTAACCACGTGGCACGGGACCTACTAAGAATAGAGAAGAATAAAAAACGACTGCTTCACTGGGCGCAGATACCAGGGCTTAAACAGTCAAAAACCCTCCAACTACAACCGTAAGAGGTTCAAAGTCATGATAACACGCGGGAAGAACACCGTGAGAATCATGACGGGCCTTCTGACGGGACATTGTAGGCTCCGCAGCCACCTAAACAAAATTGGCATATTGGTTAGTGGACTATGCTGCTTTTGTAGCATAGAGAAAGAAACTTCTTCGCATGTATTATGTGAATGTATGGCACTCGCCGGTATAAGAAACAAGCTCCTGGGCATGTACGTTCTCCCACCAGAGACCGTTGTTACTATAAGTCCAAATAAAATAATGCAATACATGCAGGCCTTAGGACTTTTGGGAGAGCTCTAAGCCGTGAAGGGAGTACAATAGATCCACATGGGTCGCAGTACACTATACACCCCAATATTAATAATAATCCTTGATAGAGTACTGCTAAGATTTTGTGCTACTGAATCCAAAGTCCAAAAAATCACGATCTAAGGATTCTTCCTCCAATATAACTTTTTTAAAGAATTTTTGGTGATTATCTCGGAACCCTTGTGTTTTTAAGGGGTACCACTGTCATACGATAAGTTCATACCTCTTTGGTCCTTAAATAGCTTTTGAGTTCTGGTCGCTCCAGTACTTCTTGCCTGACTCACAAGTAGAAAATTTTGAATCAGTTACCAAAACCAACCTGCTTTTCCAAAGCAACTAATTTTATTCTTCTCCAGATTGGCATCATTCTTTAATGTTTTCCTCACTTAAATAGGTCATTCTCTTTAGCTATAACT
Source organism: Chymomyza amoena (assembly GCA_037043745.1). Lineage (NCBI taxonomy): Eukaryota > Metazoa > Arthropoda > Insecta > Diptera > Drosophilidae > Chymomyza > Chymomyza amoena. Next base: position 92,002 of record JBAMAX010003189.1, read on the forward strand.
AACACTACCTTTTTTTGCTGTACTTCTGTTTGGAACTTACTTTTTTTTTGGAAAACATTGAAAGTCCATTAGTATGTACGAGTATTACCCATTACTCGCATAAACCAACATTTGTGCTTTGAGTAAGGGTACTCAGTAGCTCTGCAGATCTATAATTAGCTGCACTTGTCCGACAGGAACCCCACAACGCAAAGGGACTCAAAAACTCAGCGCTGACAGTCACACAACTGTCCCAGATATTGCGCCATACTCTGGCACATCCTTTACCATCTTACGGTAATCATTGATGCATAGTTGTTTTTATCCCAGACTTAGCCCGTCGGACTTAGAGTGAGCTTCCAAAACCGCATTACCGGCAAGACTGTTAATGTTTGTTGCTACAGTGTTTTTGTTATTTTTTTGGGAACAAGCTGCGCGGGTTAAGCCAAAGGCGGGAGTTCTGGAGGTAACAGAAGCAGCAAGAGTAGCTTGCTGCGCTGTTGGAAATCATCAAAAATTATTAACCTGACAAACGGGATAATAAGGGATGATCATAATTTTACATGTGAGTAGCTGCATCTTTAGCTAGGGTGGTCTTTTGGGTGGTTCTGCCCGGTAGCTGATAGCTTCTAGCTGCTAGCTGGTAACTGGTCTTAGGGAAATTAATTTCTGATTATCTATTTGGCTGAGTTGGCAGCAAAAACAAAGCACATATGTTGATGACGTCAGACTCGCTCGTCCTTGACGTTGCGGCAAGTGTCAGTATTTTGTTGGTGGATGAATTCCAAATTATTGCCAACCTTTGTAGTCGTTGATGTATTTGTTGTTGCAATTATTATTACTGCTGCGTGTATCTGTTCTTTAGCTAAAAATTTTTATAACCCGCCTGCAACTACGTTGATAGTGATGAATGAGCTGAGCCAAGGATACAGACTCACCCTACTCTCACCCTCACATATGCCGTGTTTTTCACAACTAATTCGCTGGATGAGTGTTGGATTACCAGGGTCAGAAACATGTAGCAACAACAACAGCACTCGTCTCCCCGTTTTTATTTAATCATTTTTAAATTAGAGAACTATGCGCCTTTTTGTCGAGCCTCGTTAGAGCCAACTCCCCTCTAGGTTGTGTGCGTCTGTCTGTCTGCCACGAGGGCAATTCATTTTTCAGTGGTTGGGTCGTTTGTTTATCTATTTGTTTTTGTTTGGTAAGGCGCACGCACAGATACTATACACAGCTGGAACGCACAGCTAGCTACTCCAAATAGATGTATCTCACAAAATTGCAGCAGATTGTCTGCGCTGCACTTGCGGTTTTATTCCTGCCTCTTGTTCAAGTGTGGCAAGTACTGTCTACTGAGTGGCACTTGCGGCAACAGAAATTTTGCTGCATATGGCACAATTTTGCTGACACACTTGGACGCAATGATACCAAAGTGAGTCCTTCCCCACCTGCGGCTAGTTTTGTGTTGCTTTTTTTTCTCTTTTTTTATGCTAGACAAACAAACAATTTAGAACCGTTTTTTACTATATACACATAGAGTGGAATAAAGTAAATATAAATACAAACTGGCACGCCCCATATAGTACTATTATTATCAGCCAAAATTTGACCACTTCCGAGTAGCTGGTTTTTTGTGTGTCAATATTTGTCCAAGACCAAGTACATATGTCATGGCCACCTTTTTGGATTTAACATTGACATGGAGTTGCACTGTAATTAGCATTTATGTATTTGTATTTGTCTGCTCATAACGTTGGATATGGGTTCAGAAGGGCTAATAGTTGTGGCTGGGGGAGCTTAACCCATAGAAAACAGTTTGGCTTAGTTTTACGAAAAAATCCAAACTTGCATCAAGCATAGAATGACTATTAACAAAATAGGTTCTACCAACCTAAGCTCACCGTGTTCCTTAAACCAAAAAAAATCATTTTTCCTTTTGTTTTAAGTTCCACATATGCGTAATATTTTTTTCCTCATTTTATGAAACTTCTTTAAATTATAAGTTTATATTTAAGACCATGGTAAAGTTACGTTTAAAGGCGAACTAGATTTCTTCTAATAACAATAATTATTGACAACTTAAAAATACTATTTTAATATTTTTTGGTCTTTTATAATTTGTTTTAATTTATATTGCGTGTAAAAATGCAGAAGTGCCCGATTGGTCAGCAACCAGCAACCAAATATAAGCAATATTTTTTTTTCCTAAAATGGTTCCTCACAGAGAGGTGGGGCACTGCGACCAAAAGGTCTTTTGTACCATACCCTTAAGACTTTCCGCATGAATTGCAGTAGGTCTTTTGTTGGTATTGACCTGAGATGGAAGGTACTAATCCGTGCCTTTCCCATGTGAAAGGCTCTGGGTAGTTCCCATACCATCGCTGGGCAGTCAAAGAGAATATGTCTAGTGGTTTCATCGTCTTCTAGACAGAGCCTGCACTCTGAAAAGTCCGATAGGCCAATTTTATGTAAATGGTATCTAACAGTGTGGTGGCCAGATAGTGAAGCTACCAGGAGCTTTAGGTTTGCTCTGCCAAGACCTTTTATCTTGATCGCATCCAGAGGTTTGACAAGCACTTTTGTTTGGCGAAACCCCGGAAGGGAGAACCAGTATCTCTCATGTTCTCCTGCGGCCCATTTGTTTATCATGGTTTTAATTGTGGACCAACCAATACCACAAAACGGCGCAGGAGATATGTTGGAGGCACCCTGTCGTGCTAGATCGTCAGCGATCGTGTTACCATCCACTCCCGAGTTTCCAGGCACCCAACATAGCACGACTTTGTTCCGGGCGGACAGGGTTTGGCGGTAGCTGTAGCATTCTTTAACCATCCTGGAGGAGATGCCCTAATAGCAGCTTGGCTATCTGAAAAAATTCATATGTTTGCTCCCCTAGTTCGCTTGAGAAGGATACTAAGGACGCAGGTCTATGGCATGAATCTCCGCTTGAAAGACGCTGGGCCAGATGCCCATTGCGGTCGAGGCTCTGGTGTTGGGTGTCCAACGATTCTAACACCTACTCCCTGCTCAGTTTTGGACCCATCCGTGAACCATTGTTGCCGCAAGCATCATAAAGAAGGCTAATTTTTATAAAAAGAAACATTTTCACAAAAAAATATATTTAGTGATCCACTTCAAGAAAATTACTTAAATTAAGAAAAAAAAAATGCTTCATCTTTAGTTTTTAGCGACCATAGTTCCAAAATCACGATGCATCTTTGCAGACCATTCCGCAACAATTTGACCCGCCCGAAAGTGCACCCACGACTATTAGGCTGGAGAACCAAAATATCTTTGTAGATGTTGAACCATCCTAATGTATACACTGTCCAATATTAGCGCTTTTAACATCACTTTTTTGGACTGCATTGCCCCAACATTCGCAGTTAAGCACTTGGTTTGTACAGTATTGCCTTTTTGCCCAAAAAACCTAAAAAGTTTCACACACGTGATAATCTATTACTTAACAAAGAAACTACGAAGAGTATGCTGAAGCTGAGTTATCTTATCTGAGTAACATTCACACAGTGAATATAGATTCACAGATTGGTCTATGTTGAAATCGCCTCTTAGGGCAGATTTACCAGGCTTTGCTTTAAGTCGCTACTACTCAAAACTCTAATAACATTAAATCTTTTATTTTTCAGGCTATCATCTATGAGGGTCAGGATAAAAATCCCGAAATGTGCCGTGTACTGCTAACGCACGAAGTCATGTGCAGGTAAGTTATAAAGCTCCATAATACTTCATATGGTCAATGACATTCCCAAAATTCCCAACACCAAAAAAAAACAACACAAATAATTTTGCCTTATTTGAAACTAATACTAAGCAACTCTCGTGTTGACTTACAATGTAATCCACACCTTTGATTTTCAACGCGAACTCTCGGGGGGATTTTTTTCCTTTTGTCTTTTTTTGGTTCCCCAGAGCTTTACCTAAGCATTTTTATTTTACTTACGGTTTATTTGCGAGCTTTTGCTGCTATTTGTATTTTTGTTGTTGGCGTTGAGTTTTTTTAAGTTAAGGTTCCGAAATCACGGAGGTTACTTAAATGATGTACTACGTTAAGTCCGTAAAGGCTACGGCACTCATTTGTTTTTTTTTTTTGTTTTTTTAACCTTTTACGTACATATTTTAAAAAGTTATTTCTGGACTTATTTTGGCGACTTGTTAGACACTTTAATTCTTTGATTTTTTAAGCTTTGGTCATCATCCCTGACAACGTATACTTGACTCCTTCGTTTTATTTTAACGCTCAAATGCACGCGAGTTGAAACGTATAAATGGCAGCCACTCGGCCGACCACTTGCCCCCCCAAAAGCCCCGCTCTCTATAGCACTCTCTTAACTAGATGCTGTATATTTATGAATGTGTGTGTGTGTGTATCATCACCCAGCATATCTGTGTGCACATTCACCCTTCTAGCTGCCAACCCTGCACCCAAGCACCCACTACACCCAACATTTGAAGGTTGCGTGCGGCCGAACCAAGAAATAAAAATGGCAAAACGGGCGCACCAAAAACAAAACAAAATACCAAAAAAAAAAAAAAAGAGAAAAGCTGGAAAAATAAAAATTACACAGCATCGTTGTGCTGTCCCCCTTGGCCCCCTCGGCCAGTGCCTGCAGCGTACATTGGCCGGCCATCTTTTATTATTTCGGATTGGCACCCAGTTTTTATGTTTGCGTAGAATTATCAAAACAAGGGGACAACCAGCGCACAGGGGTTGACTTTCGCCGTGCGGCACAAGAAACCAGCAAAATCAACAGCTCGAATAGCTCTCCATGTAACACAAAGCAAATACAAACACAATGGCGCCAGCACTGGAGCAGGAGCAGCAGCAGCAGCTTCGCTGACTCTGGTGGCAATGGCGTCTTCTTTATCGTTTGGCAGTTCGCCCATTTTTATTCATCCATGTTTATGCGGTGCACAGTTATGTTGTAGTCCGTTTTGTGCCTTGCTACGCAGTCTACTCCGATACTACCCCCAGCATTTGAGACCCCACACCAAAGCCAGTATAAAACCAAAAAAAAAACACTAGCCACTATGGTGAGACCAAAAATTACGCAGCCGTTGAACTCAATGTGTGTAATGTCCTTGTCGCTTGGTTTAGTTGGGGAGCCTGCGTATGAGTGTGAACTATATGAAAAACTGTCAAACTGTTTAATGCGAGTCTTACCGGATAAGTCTAACAGATAACATGGATTTATAAGATCCAACTGAATAAGGGGTTATTTTTGGTGTCAGAATTAAAAACTTGCTGAGATTTTTATAAGAAATTAAGTTTATATGTATGTACATAGCTGAAGATTTTGAAAGATTATCCAGCAGGCTATATTAAAAAATATTGTCATACCTCTGCCTGGACGGAAGTAATAAGGAAAAGAAAAGAAATCAATATTACTAAATCCATTGTCCTTCGGTCCATTTTCCCAAAACAAAACCTTCTTAAAAAGTCGTACTGCAGGTATTGAAAAATATTTCAACCAGCCTCGTCTGGGTAAAAGTCTTATGTTCCAAATCTTCACGCGCTTTCAGTTTACTTTTAGAGCATAAAGATTTTTTACAGAGCTTAGACTGAGTTGATAGAATAATTTTAGAATAAATCGTCACGTAACAGCCCACTGGACTCTTAGCAAGTGACACTGGTCATGCTGCACCTATATATCCCTTCCTGACGTATCGATCTGCTCTAGATCAGATCTTATGATCACGGAACTTTCTCATAGCAAGAAATTTCGATCTCTTCGGGAGACTTGGGCTGACGGCAGCCCCTGTGGAAATCCCCGGTGGCAACAATGGTTCACGGATGGGTCCAAAACTGAGCAGGGTGTAGGTGTTGGAATCGTTGGACCCAACACCAGAATATTTACCGCAATGGACATCTGGCTCAGCGTCTTTCAATCGGAGATTCATGCCATGGAGATCTGCGTCCTTAGTATTCTTCTCAAGGGAACTAGGGGAGCAAACATATGAATTTTTTTAGATAGCCAAGATCCTATTAGGACATTGTCATCCTGGAGCATCTCCTCCAGGATGGTTAAAAAATGCTACAACTACCGCCAAACCCTGTCCGCCCGGAACAAAGTCGTGCTACGTTGGGTGCCTGGAAACTCGGGAGTGGATGGTAACACGATCGCTGACGATCTAGCACGACAGGGTGCCTCCAACATATCTCCTGCGCCGTTTTGTGGTACCTCTGGATGCCATCAAGACAAAAGGTCTTGGCAGAGCGGACCTAAAGCTCCTGGTAGCTTACCTATCTGGCCACCACACTGTTAGATACCATCTACAGAAAATTGGCCTATCGGACTCTGCAGAGTGCAGGCTCTGTCCAGAAGACAATGAAACCACCAGACATAATCTGACTGCCAGCGCTGGTATGGGACAGATCCTGTCACATGGGAAAGGAACGGATTAGTCCCTTCCATCTCAGGTCAATACCAACAAAAGACTTACTGCTATTCATGCGGAAAGCGGAAATTCTTTTGCTTTAACTTAAGACTAAAGACCTTTTGGTCGAAGTGCCCCACCTCTCGTGGAAAAAAAAAACAGCCCAGCGGGACAGCAAGCGGACATAAAACAACCAAACGGACGAAACTATATTGTTCTCAAAACCACCTTATAGTGTCTAATAACCTTACTCTAGAAGCGTTACCTTCAAAAAAGATATTTTTGTTTCGCCAATGACGAGCGTTTTTGGTATGCCAACCGAACAAGTTGAACAAGTTAACTTAACTATCGGAATGGAAACTCCTTGCTATATTAACTTTTTTGGGCTTTAAGTTACAACTTTAAATCCTCACTGATTTTTTCCCTTTGCTTAACAGAGAACTTAGTAAGGCTTTAAGTTGACCACCACATTTACTCAATACACATATTAAACCATCAACTATTACCCATATGTTTTACGCTCAATAACCAACATGTCCTGTCTTAGATACATATCCGACTTTAGTGTTAAAGCAACATTATTTTGATATCCTGACAATATTGTATTTTTTTTTTATGTACTTACAGCCGCTGCTGTGATAAGAAGAGCTGTGGTAACCGCAACGAGACACCATCGGACCCCGTCATTATTGATCGGTAAGTAGCCCAGCCGCAGTAGCTTCTATCGCATATACCCCCTTACCCCGTACTACTACAAACCCCCCGCCCATGCTGCATGCAGCTCATGCTATACAAAAGATGACATTTTAAGCTGCTTTTCATCATCGTCGCTCGCCGCTTTTTATTTTGCCAGGATGTTTGCGGCTTGTATGCGTATCGTTGATTTATTGGCATTATTATCAACTGCAATATAAAACATGATGCGACAGACAGACAGACAGCCAGCCAGACGGACGGACGGCTGCTTGGACAAACAGACAGCTAGACAGACGCCACAGCCTGACAAAGTCCCAGCTTTGGTCCTTGAATTTGCGCTCTAAATAAAATTCATCAAAATGGCAAAAAGCAAATTCTATTTTCATAAATTGTAAATTGAGACGATTGCAATTTGAAAAAAAACAAAATTATGTACGTCACGACGCGCCCCCCGCGCGCCTGTCACGTGTCAAGAGAATTATGCTAATTGTATGCACATCCTTGCGGCTGCCGCTTGTGGCCGCTGACGCTGCCCTCCTTCTAGACAGAAGCATCTCGGGATTGTTTTGACGGAGCTGGCAGTTCGTCGCACTCGTGCCACAGCTAATTGGCTTCGGAAATATTATTTCCAACGCACAAAAAAAAATTAAAATAAAAACAAATTGTTAAAACAAATAAGTGGCTTCAGATGTAGGCAGGATTCTCGTATAAGGTGGCTATGCGTGGGAATAGCTTCGATTTAATGGTTGACATTTTGTTATTTCTAATTTAATACAAGTTTTTTTACGTCACGGCACTTAAAAAACTTGCCGAAGTTTTCGTTGAAATGGAGCGGTAACAAAATGGGAGTCACGATTAGTTTAAAAATTTTTGGAAAAGAAAAACATATTTTTACCCAATCTTCACAATAAAATATTATACCAATGATTTCTAAAAAAATTTTATCATCTTAAAGTTTTTAAAATCATCTTAAAAATCTAAACAAAGCGAAGTGTTTTTTAGCAGCTCTCCCCCATTGTCTCCGCCACTGACTAAATTAGTTTTAAATTCAGATTCCGAACGTCAATCATTGATAGTCTCTGAAGACACCTGATTTGGCATTTAACTTGCATTTTTTTTACTGTCGTTTTTTGCAAGAATTTCCTTATTAAGATATTGTAATAAAAATCAATCAAACAATAAACGCACTGACCTAACCAGATCAATCAGCGTGATTCCGCGTAATCAATTACAACGGCTAAGGTGGTCCAATCAATCAAGGAACGGGTGTCCACAAGTATTTTGTTTATAACAACTTTAGATGCATTTTGCTTTAACCCTTCGTGGTGGGATTCCTCGAAGCTGCTCTAAACTCGAGCTGAGCACGAGATCGTATACACTTAATGATTCTATTAAGTAACTTACTGCAACACAAACTGGAGCTAGCCAACTCATTTATGCGAGCTGTTCCATACAATCAGACCATAATTGGTGTCATAATTAAATTTAATTGATTGCCTGTAGCTGCTTGCACTCTATGTACTACTCCATATACCATATATATAAGCAACAACAATGTGGTGTATGTTTTTTTGTTGTTATTTTTGATTTGTATTTAAACGATTACGACAGACGTCAAAGACTCGGTTTGCAAATTAGGAAATAGAAGCCAGCCAGACAAATCCAATCGAACCAAAGCAAAGTGCGCAGTAAACCAATCGAAATGCTGTAACCAGTCGCAACTCTGCGCTCCGCTGCGATACATCGATGATCGGCAAAGATCAGAGATCGCGCATTTATGATCTTGTTAAAATTGCAACGTTCGTTTTTGCGACGACGAACAACAGTTACTGTTACTGCAGCTGCTACTGTTGTAGCTTTTAACGAGGGTTGCCATTAAAATTTCTGGTCTAATAGCAAAAGAGTAAAAATTTGTTTTTGAAACCTGATTCAAAGTATTCCTGACTAGGCAGGTAAGGGCGGCTGATGGCTTAAAAAGTTAACACACTTAGGCCTGTATGAAACCGTGAATCTCTCTTTAAACACTTCTCCTGAGATAAACACGCTTAAAGGCTTCCCATCCCGTTGTTGCGATATACCCTGCAATCCTCCTCGGACAAAAGGAGGTACGTCTTCAAGAGCCTCACAGGAAAATAATAAGTGCTGTACTAATTCAACATCTTCCTTTTTCCAGCTCGGAACATACATTCTGGTCATATGTGTTCCGCCGAGACAGTGTCGAGTGATCGCTCTGGCAACTGCCTAACACTGCGACCGTTTGAATCCCTTTTGGGTCGATTCCTGACTAAAGACAAGAAATTTTTGGTATTTTTGATAATAGTAATATTTTTTCTTCGAATTGTCTTTTTCGGGAACATCAATAAGGCATATATCTACCATTTTTCTGTTTTGAGGTTATATTCAAAGTCATTGAGAGAGAATTAGAAACCGGTGTTCGCTCGATGACTTTATGCGATATTCAGGCCTGACGAGAGGGAGGGGGAAGGAGTGATTCTCCCCGGGTCCGGAGTTTGTCTTGGACCGGGTGTTATTACTGTCGTGATTCAAGCTCTACGACCTCGGAAACAAATCTTCTTGCGTATTTAATTCAAAATATTTTGCTCAAAGATGGCTTAATCTCACAGCATGTCCCATGACGATGACATTTTTTTCGAACCAAAAAGATTCTCAGAACGAGTTCCTTTACGTAATTCTACTGAAATAGCTATTTAAGCTTTTAGTCAGCAATGAAGGACGGTCGAAGCATTCCTTTTGTCTTCCAAACATGTTTACGTCTTAATCCATTCAGCATATTTCTGTCCGCAAAGGAGAAAGCTTCGAGTGAATTTGCTTTGAAGTGGCAAAGCAAACCACGTTACACTAAAAAATAGTCAAGACCGGAAATGTCAAAAGCAGCCCTCGTATTGAAAATATCGCTAAAAAGTTGCCTTGACTGCACACGTGCGCTTCTGCGACACTTTCCGAGATTTTTTGCGATGATATTTACGATTATTAATTCATTTTTCGCCTATTTATTGCACCATATTATAGTAACTTTGCACAAAGACTCGTCTTGGTCTGCCCGAGTCGCGACCACTGCTGCCTTGTTAGCTGAGTCAGAGTCAGCATCAGCGTCAGCTTAACCAGCTTTAGAGGCACTGACCAAATTGGTTAATCCCGTCGACGACGTCAACGACTACATACGTGGCATTCCCGAACAGTTGCTTGTTGTTAGCCAACACCAGCCAGCCAGCCAGCCGTAAGCCGGCTCAAACATGTCGTATTTGTCAACTGGGCTGTAACTTTTGTCGGCGTACCCATGTGCCAGACCAAGTGCATATCAATCACGATGGCCAAAACATATGAGCATTGAGCATCTTCCATGGATTCCAATCAGCTTCATTGCGGCTGCACAATGTTGGCGGCATTTATCAGTCGAGTCTCGCTCATTGCTATGCCAGTAGATCATGCCGCCGGCTAAGCCCTGAGGCTTGGATAATCTATGTGTTCGCAACTAAATTTTCAATTCCTAGCAGCTAAAGCGCTAACTTAGTTGGGGGTCTCGTGTTTTTCGCCACTCAAAGACAGGCAGGTAGTTGCTGCCAACCCGGCTCACTAACTCGCCAGAAACTTGTCACCGTACGCGCAACAATTGGAACTGATTGAAAATTCCGACTCCGACGACGACGAAGACGAAGACGACGATGACGACTACAAACAGACATAGCTACATTGAATTGCATTTCATCAAAGTGACGAGAGTCCACAAAAGCAGTCTCTGCTTAACCCGAAAAACTGAAACATATGACAACAATAACAACAACAACAACTACAGAGGCAACACCAACCGCAACGATCGCCTCCTTGTCCAATGCCAGTTGAATGACGAATGTTTCTACGAGTATCCGGAACGTGTGCCAGAGTTTTGAACACTAGACTGGGTAGTGATACCCACAACAGGCATCAACAACAACAAGAACTTCAAGGCTCCCCTGTTGCACATGTTTTATTGATGAATTTCTGTTATTCATGCAACGATCGAGCGGCAAGAATGATCCAACTAAAGAGTGAGCCCAGACTTGAGAGCTTTGGAGATGCCGAAATTGTCCACACAATGCGCTGCACAGTGTGGCAAAGTAGGCAAGTGAATACGATTCCCTGCATACTCCCTCTCTCTTGTATTCAAAGACTTTTTGCGTTTACACTACGTCTAAGTCACGATAAAAGAACATAATCCGATAACACTACTCATTGCATTAAAGCGTTGAAAATAATTTCAATGACGCAGTTTCGTATGATGTCAATAAATCGAATCGAGAAGAGAATATTAGATCATCTCTTCAATTAACAACACATGAAATCGGTGGTGAGCTATTAGCGATAAATGATTCTTTTACCATTGCTTCATTTAAAACTCCAAACTAAATCTCATCTCAAGTGCCACTGCACTAGTTTATGTAATTAAGATCTTACGACCATCTCTTCATCTAACAACAAAAAAAATCTGCAGATTCATTAGGATAGGAGGCCCTATGCTCCTCAAGGAGTAAACGAATAAAATATATATCTTAAATCGCGATTTAAGTTTAAAACGATACTTTACGCATAAACGTTGCACAACTTTTACCAGATTTGCAATTACGAGGGTGATATTGCCGCAGCTGTGTTTTATTTATGATTTGTTGAGGACACTTTTGGTCAGTTTCACTGTTGCACTCTTCCACACCTGCCCCACCAATCGATTGAGATTCGTTCAGTTCCTTGGCCCACAATCAGCCAGTACCTCAGCGAGTTACGCATTTTTGGTATGCGCTTCGTGTGTGTTCCATAATTAAGTGAATTTAAGCCGCACTTCGGAACGACAACGGTCACATCCAAGTCTGAGGCAAAGGCAAGACTCCAAAGCAATGACAGTGTGGCAACAGTGGACATGGTGGTCGTTGTCTGTGCCACCGGCCAAGTCGTAGTTGAACCTCATTGAGGCATTTGTGTTGTTTGTTATGCTTTGTATACCCTTTTGAAGGATCTATCTGTGCGAGTTTGCGAATTGGTTCATTGGGGATCTGTTCGTTGCAATATAAAGCTACTCTAAAATTCACTACTTGTTGAAAAATAAGAAGAGCTGGAACCGGTGCATGAAGATGGCACCAATTATTATTCAATGTAATTATTTCCTGAAACTATTTCTATTAAGAATATTGTAGGAATAATTAGAACTAAACTTAAACTTCACTTAAATCATTTTATTTAAGAAGTTACGTTCCCTATTTTCAAATCAGTGTTCAAGTCAATTAAAACCAAGCTTTGAATTTCCACAAGATCACGAAGACTCAGAACTAGTTCTTTTACACTGTATCTCTTAAACAACTAAAGCTCAGCATTCCAGTTTAAAATTTCATATAATCAAAAAGTTTCCAAAATAACTATTTAAATTATTTCATTATTGTGAAGATTTGTGAACTCATAGCTAGATCTCTTGGACCACTGCACTGACAATTTGAACTTTAAAATTAAGCATGACCATTATGTCAGACTGAAAACGCTTCAAAAATAATCTTTGATATTATTTTAATATCTTTCTAAACTCAGATCAGTATTACTTACTCTCAAGTCTCAATTAATTAAAGACACCGCCGTTCGGATTCGGCTATAAGCCGTAGGTCCCTGTTCTGTTCGAACATTTAATAGAGATCCCCATGCCCCTCCAAGCGGTCAAACAGGGAATTATATATTTCTTACTCGACTAGGAAGACTTAAAAAATAACTATTTATATTATTTAGATATCAAGAAGATTTCCAGACGTAGAGCTATATGTCAGGGAACACCTCATCTGACAATTTAAGCTTTTTTTGGTATGATCCGACAGTAGAGCTCTTAAATGAAATATTTATATTCAAACTCAAAGATATAGACCTTTTGCTCAGAATCCCTTTTTATATTTTTACCATTTTAAAAAAATCTTGACTACCTTTATAGTTTAAGCTTTGCGAATAAAAATCTTAAAGCAAAATATTTTAAAGATAACAACTTTCCTAATTAATTTTCTCAACAACATTTAAACTATGCTTTAAGCTATATATTTAAATATATTCATTGTTTTAAAGATGAATTTGCTTTTTTTTTTTGTAGAAAGGGTATACCAACTTCGGTACTCTGCACTTCACTTTCTTTTTGTTGTTCACACATTTTGAGTTTGTGTTTGTGATCGTTCATCTGCTTTTGCTTAATTTTAATTTAATTTATTTTCATGACATTTGTTGCTGTTCTCGGTATCATCGCATATCGCCGTCATATTGTCCGGCCGAGCATGGGCCCATCTGGCGTATGCGCAATGACGCAAATTATGCCGTGTTCCAATGACAACCATGCAATTGGCTGTTGTTATCATAAGTGTGTTGCGTACATGTACATACATAAAAGTACATAAACAAATATTATCGACAAATACACACACTCAAACGCATATTTATATATATAGTATGCTATATACACACGCATATCGAACTGGGCTATTAGTCGTTATCGCGTGACAAACGGCCGTGCCAGACATTCAAGTTTTTAATTTAAGTGAATTGTTTTCTGCACTTTAACAAAACAAAATATGTATAAAAAAAAAATGAAAAAAAAGGAACAGCCGGTCACAGCCCACTCTGTCCAGCCAGTCCAACTAGGTCCACATAGAGCACCCATCTGGAACACAAAAAACGAAAAAGGGCTGCAAATTGCCGGTACGCCAAAGTGGCTAAAAACGTGAAAAACTGCGCACAATCCGGAATTCGCTGCTCTTGCATTTATCTACGTCATTTGCGTTTTCTTCGCTTTATTTCAATTTCCTATATTTGCTGTCACTTTACCAGTGGCCAAATAAACTAAGTGAAAATCCACAACGCCGGACGAGGACGCGCAACCAGCTCGAGCTACCTACCTAGAGCTAAGCCCAACCATTCCATGACGAAGTCCAATGACGGCGACAAATAGAATTGACATTTTGTGGTGTCGAATATGCAAAAAGTCGTCCTAAGCACAGTGGCGGTCATAATTATGGCTGACGCTTGGATTATTTCTCCAAAGCGCATTTTGTATACCACTTTAATAAGGTTTTCACTTGGGTTACGATTTTAAAAGCCACTTTAAGCCTGAGCCATCAAAAATGCTTACATACAGGGGTGCCACAGAAAACCAATTCGATTCAATTTCGATACAATTGCAATTCTTGGTGCCACAGACATGGCTAACAACGGTTTTAAAACCGCTCATAGTCATGTATGTGGCATTAAGAATTGGAATTGTATCGAAATTGAATCGAATTGGTTTTTTTAAAACCCTTGTTAGCCATGTCTGTGGCACCAAGAATTGGAATTGAAATCGAATTGGTTTTCTGTGGCACCCCTGTATATATATTTTTTGGAGTTCGCTTCAGCTAATAAAATATATTACAATCAAAAAAAGATAATTGCACAATAGATATCACTACGAGCCAAAAAATCTGGTAATCATCATATATATAAGTTTCGCATTATTTGTGTTTTTTTTTTATTTGTATTTAAGTACCAATATATTTCTTTAAAAAAGTGTCTTTCGATTTTAAGCAAACCTACGCTTAGCGTTACGTTACAAAAAATAAGTGTGGGTTTTTAACTTGGTTATAAAATCTCAAATGTCTGCGAATTGGTCAAGTCTTTCGTTGTACAAACTTATTATCGTACGATTTCAAATTACGTTTGTAAATCTAGCTACTTATAAAATAAAAAATGGCGTACGTAAAGTCGGGCGCGGACGTCTTTGGTATAACCTGTACCACTAGCTTGCAATAAAATCCGGTTCCTTCATAAAAAACCAAAAACAGAAGAATTTTTAAGCAAACATTTTTTTGACCGACCGTTCCTATGGGAGCTGTATGGTATAGTCTACCGATTTTAATAAAATTTGGTGCAATGCTTAAGACCAATGAATTAGGCAATAAAATATCAAATTTCTGAAAATTGGTCGGCTTTGGATTTAAAAACTATTTTTTTATAATATGATAAAAGTTTAAGTTTATAAATCGAGTACTTATAAAATAAAAAAACTTTCCTTTTATGTAATAAGCTTTACTAACGTTATTTAAATTCATTTTTTTTAATTGGCTACAGTAACTGGCGTAATGTTACTAAAATTTTAGTAATTTTTTTTTAAATCCATTTAAACCAACAATCAATTTTTTCTTCAATATTAATTTTTTTGCGGAAAAAATTTATGTGTTAAACTTGGTTTTTTTTTAATAAATAAATATTTATTTTGGCTTTAATATTAATTTAGTATTTCAAGCTTAGTAAAAAAAAAAAAGATAATTTAACAACTTTTGGAAATTTTTTTATTATATTTTGTTTAAATTTATAATGTCTCACATGTGCAGGTATAACTAAAAGCAAGCCTCCTTATATGCTTATATAATTAGTTATAAGGACTTTTCTAACAGTATAATCAGCGAACTGAGTAGCTGTAGTAGTCAAACCTAAATATTCAATTCGCTTTATGCAGCCCTGCCAATATTCTTGTCCACTACTGTATTGAGCGTCCGTACAATGTTTGGGGGCTATTGCATGCCTTGATAATCGCGCTAAAAATGATGACAAAACTGCTGCTAGTTGTGGTTACAATTTTTAATTTTCTAAATGCATTCAGGCGAAGAGTCGAGTTGGGTGAGTGCTTTTGGGCGGTTGGGTGGTTCCACGAAAACACGAATGTCTGTCCTGGGCAATGAATGGATGGGTTTGGGTACATTGGGTCTGTTTGGGTTGTCGCCGTTGCGGGCATAATCAAATATTCAAAGCATTGCAAAAAAAAAATAAAATAAAAAGCAAACACAAATTTGATGCCACTTTTGGTCAGAAATATTGACAACTCTTTATTTTTTCGACGGACGGCACCCAGCAGCTGGAACAAACCATAAAATTTATTATATATTGGGCAGACAGCAAGATCATAACAGTTAATTATAGATAAATAGAGAAGATATAAATATATTTTTATGCTTCTAGTACAGCCATTTGAAGTTCAAAGCAAACTAATGCCAATGTCTGGCATACGATACGATGTACATATATGGAAATGTATATTATGTACTCAAAGCAGCAGCGCTTAGTTCTTTGAAGTGCGAAATATCTGAAGCTAGAACAATTGTTATAAATAATCCTCACACGCCTCCTGCATCCAATTTGGAGGTGGCACTTTCTGGGTGTGAAGTGCATTTGATTTGCACCTCGTAAATCAATAGAACAAAATTCGAATTGAATTTTGCATTTCAAAGAACATGCAATTTGCATATTTGTAGCTGTCTATTGAAATTGAATTATTAATGCAAATTTCAGGCCATTTAAATGCCAAAGGTAGCTAAATTTTTGGAAAATTTATGAATTGGCGAAACAACTGCATAGGGCTTTAGTAGCTTTAAAAATATGGGAAATTGCTTAATAGATTGAGTTAAGAGGAGCTGCTTAAGCTTAAACTGTGCCAGAGCTAATCTGCTGGCGAGATAATTCCAATTTTGGGTAATCTCAGTGGTTAATATAAATTTTTTCTGCTGCCAATCTTATTTTTCCTAACTTTTGTTTTTACGTAGGTACACGCATATTCTTGTAAAAATCTGACAATTTTAAAATCTTAGTCCTTTTTTGAAATATTTTCGTAAATCCAAATCTCTCGTATCTCTTTCGAGCTTTGTTTCGGATTTGTCAATTTGAAAATAGACTTTATCGTTATAAATTACAGTGTGCTCCAAATTAATAGGGACAGATAAAAACATGTCTTACAACATATGAGTACACGATTGCAAATCGTCTAAGGAGTACTTTAGTAGCCATCCGTTTCACCAGGTTTTAATTGTATTAAAATAAAAAAAAGGAAATAATTTATTAAATAATATATTAGGTAAAATTTAATTTATAATTTATTAGGTATACAAAAACAAGATGGCAGCTTTGACGAAATAGCTCTTGGTATAAATTAGTAGAGCATTAGCTTAGCTACTCCAAAAAATCTCAAAAACTCAATAGTACAATGAATGAAAATAGTTTACAAATGCAATAGAAATTTCATTTAATACTGATTTTATCTTATATAAAAATGTACAACTTAAGAGGATTATCGTCATAAATGCATAATTTCTGCTACATTCCCTTTTCATTTGGAACATCTTTAAATTCGAACAAAAAAACTCGTAATTTCCAAACCGGGGTTTCCCAAACTCTAAGAAAAGTTTTATTTTATAAACACAAATATTCCATAAATTATGCTCACTTTTCATTAAGGCGAAAAAAGTTTGACACGAAAAAATGAATGCCCCTATAAAAATGGGATGGAATGTACTTATAAAGCGTTCAGTCAGGCATTTTTAAATAAAAATTGTA
Organism: Chymomyza amoena; assembly: GCA_037043745.1. NCBI lineage: Eukaryota > Metazoa > Arthropoda > Insecta > Diptera > Drosophilidae > Chymomyza > Chymomyza amoena. The sequence continues at coordinate 109,444 of JBAMAX010003189.1, forward strand.
TAATATGTATTGTCAAATATATAACGATATAAAATTTCATATTAGACGTAATAACTTTCGAAAATTTTAAGTAATTGTTAAAATTGATAAATTTTGAATATTTGGTTTACTATTTTTAGAGCTTTTTAAAATTAAAATGGAAATATTGGTCGAACTGAACTCTAGTCTATATATACAAAAGAAACTTATGTTTTACGTGTTACGGGTGTTCTTAAGAACGCGTCAATGAATATCAAATCTTTCTTTTGCACTTGTTAGAAGTTATCAATACTGAAGTATTAAGCCTATTGCGATGTGTTTGTGTGTATTGGTTCGTGAGATATGCGCATTTCTGTGAATATCGGTTTTTGTGTGTATATTGCCATATATACCAAAACTGATATTATTGTTAATCAATTTTCGAGGTCCAACATCGTTTCCATCATTGAGAACAGGGAATGCCGTCACCTAATCGATCAATGCATGATGTATTTTAATTGGAAGAAATGCAACAAATCAAATTAATTATCAATCTAATCGTACTGCCCAGGAACGTGAAGATCGCAATGAACGTGAAAGAATTCGGTTAAGACAAACCCGTGAAGCGCGACATTTGACTAATAATGGTGCAAGTTTGAATCGAGCTGCAAACTAATCTAAAAATCTTGTATTTTTCCAGAAAAGCTTACTAGAGAATCTTACGATGTTTAGTCACTTTAAGAATATTTATTGACTCATTCAATATACACGTTGAACTCATAGAGTTTTTGTTTGATATGAGATCTATGCCTAGACCCATTTATTGATATTCCATTTTTCCATCATCCGACAATTCCTTTTTGGACTTTAAGACTGAACTTATTAACAACTTTGATTAATTATTTTTCATATTCGTAGGTTCAAATTTGAAAGCGTTGCGCTGTAAATCTTTGAAAAGTTCACCAAAGCTTAGAAACTTGGATTTATTCTTAAACATATTTTCATCTTTTTGTAAAATATTAATTCATTTTATATTATACCCTTTGTTCAACTAAGTATGGTTTTGTCCAGGACGGTTGAGAAGCGTGGAAGGTGGAATTGTCCTCGGGCCCGGAGTTTTGTCAGTGGAGGGAGGGGTATGGACCTGGTTGTGTGTTGTATTTTTTGCTGGTTATGTCAAAGTTAATAAAAAAATATCAGACAAGCCCAGATATGTGTCCTAGACAACTAATGTAGTCTATAAATGAACTCTAGAACTTCGAATAAATTAACTAAAATATAAGTGAATAATATTTCAGTTTGTGTTGAAAAAATATTTTCATTTAATGCATCAAAATTTCTTAGAATTTAACATAATTAGAACGATATTGTCGTGAAATTTCTCATCGCCGCCATCTTATAATCCATATAAGAAAAAAAGAGAAAGTATAATAAAAACTTGTCGGCGAGTGGTCATTATCATTGTTATCTTGTTTTTTAATCAAATTTCCAAGAATTACATCAATTAATCAACAACCGAATTTTTAAAAAAAGTTATTAAAAGAAAAATATTTGGTATGATGTAGTTCTAGTATTGCTCTTTAACATCATTTCAAAATTTGGGATGTACTTTCAAGGTATACCAAACTCAGATACAGGGACACGTTAGAGCTAGTTAGTAAAAAGTATGTAATAAAGGACTTTTGGCTTAGATTTTTTACAACAATACATACCCCGCTAATGTGAACTTTAAAAGTATCTTTCAATCAAGGTTATGTCAAGTCCCATCAAAGATAGGACTGTAGTTTTTAGCCCAAGTACGGAGTGTATCCGGCCATGTGTGGTATGCTAAAAACAAGTAACTAATCTAACTCAAAACCAGAACCTTTTTATTTAAAATGCACACTTGTAAGCCACTATTAGACAGCAAGCTGGGAAAGAGGTTTTTCACTGAAATTTTCAAGTTGTTAACAAGGATGGAGGGATCGACAGGTAGTCGGCATATCTAAGTGATACAGTGTGCCATTTGCTAAGCCATTTACACATTTTGCATAATTAATAATATTAAAAGCGTTAACTGACAGTCAGACACACACACACACACACGCACATAAACGTAGGTACACATACACACACATGCAATGACGCAGCAAGATGGCGGGCATAGGAAATAGTTAGCATAATTTGCTCATTTGAATGGGGTCGATAATTTGATGCCTCAGTAGTTCGCCAAAGGTTAGAAACATTGAAGTCGCAGGCCGAAAGGATAAGCTACAGAGTAGCAAAAGTTAAAGGCAATGAAGGGCTAAAAATAAGCACGCACACACACACACACAAACGCACAAATACTACTAAAAAAAGCTAGTCAGCCAAGAAGTATCTTTTATGCTTGTAGCCGTATCTTTGTCTGGGCCAGCTGTATCTATGTGTGTGTTTATGCTTTTATCGATGTGTGATATTTAACCTCGATATGGTATATTTATATATGTGTATGTGTATGTATATAGATACATACCAGTCTGTGCCTGTGCCTGGTTTTGTGCGTATAGAAATAATCAGTTTAAGCAGCCGAACAAAAAGCTAACAACAACTGTCGCTGCCATGTTTTGTATTGTTGCTGCAAAAACAACAACGCCAACAACAACACCAACAGTTAAGAGGTATTTCCCTGGTCCCAACGGCATGACATTGAATCCCAGAGCAACCCCAAAAAAATAAACATACATGGCCCTGCAGCAGCCCAAACCTGCTCAAAATATTCATTCATTGCGAATGAACACCAAAGAAAAAAATCAGCGCTCCAAAGCTTTGCCAAAAACACTCAAAAGCAACTCACTCAATCTGTGTGCGCTCACTTTCGCTCTCGATTCAGTGCGTCTTTTGGTCCAAAAAGCGAAAGTGTTTTCAACAAGTTCAGACAAAATGTTTTCTCTTCCGGCTGCCAAGAAACACCCCAAAGTATATATTAGGATACAAAGACCCAAAGCTATGAACTCTCAACAATTCAGCAAGACAAGCGAAGACGTTACAAGGGCCAAGTGCGATTTTGATAAAGACGTGGGTGAAGTCAAGCCATGAAGTGACTGTGGAACGAGCGGGGTGGTTCCAAGCAAACCGTAGCCAACAAAGAAACAAACAACATGAATGCCAAATCTTTTCAAGCAAGTGCGGATGCGGCGATGCGTCGGGGGGAGCTACACTGGTGGGGTTGTGCGTGCGCCTTGAAGCGTAGAGCGTTAAGCCGAGAAAGAGCATAAATAAATAAAGCCCAAAAACACAATACAAAAGCAACGGAAGACAGCAGCAGCAAAATGGTGACGCTGTACCGTTGCTGCCGCCATTTTTGCTGCGGCAAATGCCAAAAGCTATGAAAATGGCGCCAAAGTTAGTTGTGTGTGTGTGAGTGTATCATAGCCCCATAGTCATTCCTTTTATTTGACTATAAAGTTGAAAATTCTGAATATTATCGTTAGTGAAAAATTAGCTCGAATGCTTTTTGGCTGCCGGCAGAGCACGATTTCACAGTCAACTTAGTACCTGTACCTTGACTGTCTTTACTAGCCCTGTTACTGTAGCGCCAAAAACACTTCAGGCTCCAAGCTGTTGACGCCGTCCAGATAACATCACCTCGCCGCTGTTCTCTTTGGAGCGCAAAAACGATTTATGTTTGCCGGAATTCATCATCAAATTTGTGTGCGATTGTGGGTGATGCAAAGATAATGTCCCGCGTTGTTTCACAAATTTACAGTTAATCGTGGATACGGTGTGACCTGCTGCTGTTTGTCCAGGTCTGATTATATAAACAGGGGGAACTTTAGCTGTAAATTGCTCTGGGCGGTAAAAAACTGATATTTATATCAATTTTAGTTTTGCTCTGGCTTCAGGGAGCATAGAGCAAAGCAGATAGTATATATACTTCAGATTTGATTACACTAAATAATGTTGGAGGACAAGTTTTTCTTTCAACCTTGGTTCGTTTTTTATCGTTTGGAAACCAGGTATTATAAGATTTAACGAAAAGTAGTCAATAAATGTCCATCCCGATTTTAAAGAATATTCAAAGAGTAAGATGATTTTTGTATTTGTGTACTATATACTTAAATTCCCTTCCTGAAGTATCGATCTGCTCTAGATCAGATCTTATGGTTACGGAATTTTTTTATAACAAGAAATTTAGATCTCTTCTTCCAAGTCGGCTGCCCCTGTGGAAGCCCCCGGTGGCAACAATGGTTCACGGATAGGTCCAAAACTGAGCAGGGTGTAGGTGTTGGAATCGTTGGACGTAACACCAGAATCTCTACCGCGCTGGGCATCTGGCCCAGCGTCTTTCAAGCTGAGATTCATGCCATAGAGATTTGCGCCCTTAATATCCTTCTCTAGGGAACTAGGGGAGCAAACATATACATTTTTTCAGATAGCCAAGCTGTTATTAGGGCATTGTCATCCTGAAACATCTCCTCCAGGTTGGTTAAAGAATACCATAGCTACCTCCAAACCCTGTCCGCCCGGAACAAAGTCGTGCTATGTTGAGTGCACGGACACTCGGGAGTGAATGGTAACACGATCGCTGAAAATCTAGCACTACAGGGTGCCTCCACCCAACTACATCTCCTGTGCCGTTTTGTGGATTTGGTTGGTCCAGTGCTTCGTGAAGCAAAAGTGCTTGTCAAACCTCTGGATGCGATCAAGACAAAAGGTCTTGGCAGAGCGGACCTAAAGCTCCTGGTAGCTTACCTATCTGGCCACCACAATGTTAGATACCATCTACAGAAAATTGGCCTATCGGATTCTTCAGAGTGAGGCTCTATCTAGAAGACGATGAAACCACCAGACATATTCGCAGTGACTGCCCAGCACTGATATGGGACAGAGCCTGTCACATGGGAAAGGAAAGGATTAGTCCCTTCCATCTCAGGTCAATACCAACAAAACACCTACTGCTAATCATTCGGAAAGCGGAAAGTTTTTTGCTTTAACTAAAGGGTATTGTACAAAAGACCTTTTGGTCGCAGTGCCCCACCTCTCTGTGAGGAACCCTTTGCGGAAAATAAAAAATATATATTTATATTCTGTATCTACAAATTCTTTTTTCTTAATTTTAGGGAAACTGGGCAAATAGTTTCACCAAACTTACCCAACTCTGCAAAGCTGCCAAATTTTTTATAGGACTTACATCTTAAAATTTTCTTCAAAAACACCATTAAACCAGATAATTATTTCAAGCAATGGGTTAATCATATGCTTGTATGAGAGAGAGTTAGTCGGTTTTATTTTATATAATTTCCCTGATTGCCTATTTTGTCAGTCATTTCTGATCACTATTAATAGCTGTTCGAAGTGAAGAAAATCCTACAGTTTTTAGCAGAATCCGAACGGCCGTGTTTAGAATAGATGATAGAGAGTAAATATTTGCTTCCAATGGGTTGTTTTATGAATAGATGGTAATTTATAAAAAAAAAAATAAAATAAAAATTGGCAAGAAAGAAATCCTAGAAAATATAGTATATAATAACAAAAAAATTTATAAAACTCTAAAAGTCTTTGATGGGCACTCTAGTCACAAGCAATAATATATTTTGCGAACCCATAGCTATACTTCTTTAAAATTAGGGAACTTCAAAGGCATTTCCATCGAACCAGTGTTTATTGAAGAAATGTATTAAAACCATATATTAAATTTGTTATCGAAATCAAAATCTACTTACTTCAAACAACAAATTCTTTTTAAAAACTTCAAAAGTGCTTTGATTTAAGTTTTAGAAACAGAATTTCAGCTTTCAAGCACTTTGGTTTCCCATTTTGTACCTTCATTTTTTCTCAGTGTACTATACCTATAAGCTTAACTGATATTTTTTTTTGGCACACTTAAGCCATTTCATTTAATGTTTTCATAAAAACCTTCACATTGTCTTCGAACAGACCAGTTCCCATCTGTGTATCCTTCAAGTCAAGACAACAAAATTGTATATCTTGTCACTTCATTGAACTCCATTTTAAAGACTGACCATAGCCCGTCTTCAGCTACTCTTACGGCGCCCAAATATGAATGGCCAATTATGCACTTCGTTGGCTCTACGTGCTTCAGTTACCAAAATAAGCTGACGCCATTTTGTTCCGCCGATTGTCATGTGCGAGGATTTGATGATGCGTAGCTTTTCATTAAATGAAAATTTCGCGTGGGCCAGCTCTGGAAAACAAATACTCGTCGAGTACTTGCCGAGTAGAAAACTTTGTTGCGACAGCAAAGACACTTTGATTTATTGGCAGGACGCAAACTGAATTTTTAATTGTGAAAAAGCGATTGAAAATGTCAACTCGCAATTGGCAACAAACTGTGGCAAGTAAAGTTTGGTGTGGCATAGAGTGCAGATTAAATTTGAGCACTCGGGATTGTAAGGAAATGATTTTTTACTTTCAACCAGCACCTAAATTTAATTTATGTGTCCTGTCAGGATATTTGAAAACATTGTAATTCAAGCGTGGGAGTTAGTCTAAGGTACTTATTCCTAGAAAATCAATTAGCTGCCCATAAACTGGCAGACAAGCGTGTTGATGAGCCTTAACACCAGCGCATCTGGTTCGCTGCAAGTGAAATTAGTATCCTAAATGACTTGGCTTTGGCCCACCCGACATGTCAAAACTGCTCTCAATAACCACTCGATTTGTATTCAAATTTCAATGTGACGACCTTAAAACTCAGCACACAACTGCAGTTGCATCTGTGAGCTGGGTTTTTATTTTTTTCGATGTAATACGATATTGGATTTGACAGATACACGGCGGCGCTCAGTTACATAGACCCAAGGGATGCCCATGGCCTAGGTCTAGCCGTAGACAGCATTTAATGTTGTTGCTCCTGCAGTCCGTATATTGTTTTTTTTTTATTATATAGACACGCATCTGCTTTTATTTACAACACACCCGCTGGCAGCTATACGGACGGACTACACCCACTCCAAAAAACACTCCAAAATACTCACGACAAGTTCATAATTATCGATATAACGCCACGCTTTGTATCTGAAACTCATTTTGTTTTTTTTTTTATAAATTTTTATTAATTTGTGTGCAATTAATTGAGCGTCTATCAGCTGGTTGTTTTCAAATTAAAATATCAATGTTATCGCAAAAAAAAAATGCGCATATATGCAGAGTATTTAAATGTTTGAACCTTCAATTTTATGTGAATGATTTATGGAATTACTCCCCTGTCAGAGTATAAATTGCCGTAAAGCTGATAACAACGTGTAATTTTGCATAATAAACAAAGAAAGAGTTAAAACTTCTTAGAAAACATTAGAACTAGTTACAAGATTAGTAAACATTAAATGCGTATTTATTTATATTAATGTTGAAATTGATTTTATAACGCTAATTATAAAATTTAAACAACAAAAATTGACTTTATATTGCAAGAAGGAATATAAAAAAATTCTAAATTGAAAAAAAAAAATATTGGCTTTAAAAGATTAAAAAAAAAAAAAAATGGTGCAAAAGGTTTAGCAAGATAAGGTACTGAAAATCAAAATTGGCAATAGGTCTTTTTAAAGAAAAACATTTAATTTAATAAAATACATTTTTTTTTAAACCAAACATTTTTTTATATAAAAACTAGAGTCCGGCAGACGTTGTCCTGCCCAAACTTTTTGAATATTCTTAAAGTGAATAATCATAGTAAGATTCTCTAGTTAGCTTATCTGGAAAAATATAACATTTTAAGATTACTTTGCAGCTCGATTCAAACTTGCACCATTATTAGTCGAATGTCGCGCTTCTTGGGTCTGTCTTAACCGAATTCTTTGACGTTCATTGCGATCTTCACGTTCCTGGGCAGTACGATTAGATTGATAATTAATTTAATTCGTTGCATTTCTTTCAATTGAAATAATCATGCATTGATCGATTAGGAGACGGCATTCCCAATTGTCACAATGCTTTATTAGCCATCGCCAAGTATAGATCTTCAATATGAAGTAAAGCTTCATTGTAAACTTCCGACGTAAATTTCATCACTTTTTGCTTGACGTACTCGAAACAAAATATCTTCTGATAAATAATCTTGATATTTTATCCACAATTTAGGTGGATTTGATGGAAAACATGTTGCCAAAATGATCGCAAATAGAACACGTATTTGATATGGATGAGCAGTAATAGCAGCATCTGCTAAAGTTTGATCCCAGTGCAAATCATTTTTTAACTAATTCAATTTTTGACATGCCTCTCTGTAAGTTGCACACAATACGCCATTCACAATATACAATCGCAATAAGCTTAAAACCTCCGTATTGACAAACTCTAACACACGCAAAAATCAGATTTGAAATTCATCGACGCGTTTATGAGAACACCCGTAACACGTAAGACATAAGTTTCTTTTATATATATAGATATAAAATTTCCCCATCTTTTTAAGAATATTCCTAAAATACATCAATCACCATTTTATAATTTCTTTATTGGGTGTGCATATGAATTAAATATATTCGGTAGACCAAGGTTGAAAAATAAGTAAAACAAGGTCTTTAAGATTTAAAAAAAATTTTTTTTTAATTTTTCTTTTGTCAGAAGATGTTAAAAATGATAATAAATTTTTTAACTCACACTTTTTATGATGAAAAAACTTAATTTATTTTAAAGTAAATATTAAAATTTTAACATTGCTCAATAAAAAGTTTCTTAATTATCAATTTTAATAAAAATGTATGGGTTGTCTTGAGGTTTTTGTCACAATCAATCATTGTAATTGAGATGACGTATTTACAGGTTTAGCTCTACTGTTCTGTTCTGTTCGAAAAGATATAGATCCCTGCACGCCACATTTTACGCAACCCTCCGCAATTCCTAATCTCTATCGAGTAAATAACTTGTTCTTTTTTATCGATTTAGCTCTATAGCTTTATGCAAGATAAGCACGCAAGTTTCTCTAGTTTTCAACTATATTTATTATTATTATTATATATTAGTCGAAAAATAACCGCCCTCATTTTTTTTTGTTCTTATTATAACGAACTTCATTTTTGAACTGTAGAGAAGCTAGCTATATCGGGATTCAGTTCTACTTATGACTATGAAGATACAAATCCGAGGACTAAATATAATTTTCTAGAATATATGATGCAGCTTTGAATAGTCAACCTAATTTTAACGATAATCTGGTTTAATCTATAGAATATTAAGGTAATGAACGCTCAGGAAGTCATCAAGCCAGAGTTCCAATATAATCGTTATGGCCTTATCGATTTTCAGTTTTTACATATGACTTATGGTATTTACAATTTAGTAAAAAGAATAGAAACATTGAATACATAATGTCACTCCTGGTCGGAACTTAGGGTTTAAGTAAATATGGATATGTCAAAAAATAAGTCTGAAAATTCGATTAGATTGAAGATTGTAAAGCTCTGTATTAATTGAAAGCCGCTGCAGAAGACCAGGGCTTATGAAACGAATTTGACTTTTAAGCAGAATCTAAAAAAAAACTTCCCCAGTTGTGTTTTTTAGTTTCAAAGAGGAACCAAGTAACGCTGGTGTACATAAAATATACAATAATAATAAACAATTGAAGACGTTGAGCGACTTTATGTAAGTGTAAACATCAAGAAGTTAAATTATTGCATTTAAGGAAAAGCTACTTTAAATAACATAAACTAACTGAAAATGAGGCAACTCAGCTCTTAGAAAAACCTCATATTGTAAAACCCAATAATCAACTCCAAATTAAATTAAGCACTCTCGTTTTAAATACAGCAAGCTGTCATTATCATTATCCACCACATAACTTAACTCTCAACACCAACTCAATCCCAATCCCAAAGACAAAGACAGCTGAGCTCATAGATCGCTGCAGCGGCTAGGGGCAATCAACGCATTTGCATGCCACAGAAAACTCTCCAAAGGAAGTTTGAAGTGCACTTCATGTTAACAACAACAACTAGAACAGCAGCAACAACAAAAACAACTTCAGTAGAGACAACAAACAAACAAACAAATTTATGTCACACCAACAGTGCGCACATATGCAGATGCGCCAGCGGGTAAGAGTCTCGGGGGAGGGAGCAGGGACTGCTCGTACTTCTGCTATGTGCCTGCCCCAAGCGTGCCGGTAACGTGCAACAGCAACAACAACAACGTCCAACAATCGACCAGCATCAGTCAAAACGGCTTCCGCCCAACTACATGGTCCACCCTCCCGCGCCCTCTCACTAATTTGTTCAATTTGTCGAGTGAGAGCAGCGAGTGAGGGGCGCCTTGCCAGCGGCGTTTTTTTTGTAGAAAACGCTGCAGCCTGCAGGACACCCCGCTGCTCCTTGAATTAGCCTTACGTATAATATACGAGGGTAGGCAGAAAAGTTATTAGCCGAAACCCTTCCTTTAAAAGCAAGGCACTAAATTTATAGATTCATCAATTTATTTTAATGTCTTACAAGCGGTAATTTTAGGGTTTACTCAACTTCGGAGAAAGTGGTAATTAGGAGAGCTCTTGAATTTCGATACATTGTCTTGGGAACACCAAATTTCCTTTCTTTTAAAGCAGCTCTGTATCACTTCGAAGGCTTTAAACAATATTTCCCAGTAGTTATTAAATTTAATCGGTACACCTTAAATATATAATATATGTATAAGTTGAGTTCTTGGGTTGAATATCCGCCTTGGCTTGCTTTAGAGTCTATTCGTCAGAAATTCAGAGAGTGGGCTGTTTGCTGTATTTTGCTACGGAGTAAAGAGTTCTTTCTCTTGGAATCCAAAGTTTCAAAAAATCTTCCCAGTTACTATAGTTTCTATACAGAACTTCAGTCGGGCCCCATATTGGAAATACGCTGATATGGCCAATATAGACAACTTTGACAGAAGAAGCTTACGATCTAGCTTCTAACATAATTTCTTGACTAGACCAATTACTTTTCCGCCTACCCTCGTCCCACTAGGCTGTTGCATAAAAATATTATTTTTACAAATAAAATCAGTGAGAGCAGCAAGGGGACTTGGTCTACCAGTCAGTCCTTCCGTCCTTCCGTCGAGGTGGCATTCACCATGATATCATGTCGTTTGTATATTTTACCATTTAAATGCGCGACACACGGGTGTCAATTTCCTATCAGAGGCATATAAATGTCGCAGGCATTTCCTGCCTGCAGGACACACCGTATGCGCCTCATATAGTAGTTGTCGCCCCGGGTCCAGAGCTTATCGCACGCTGCGTTCGAAATATGGTCACACTCGTTTGGCCTTTTAAGCTCAACTATACTCTAGTTTGATCCAATTGCTCAGTAAAAGTTGCGCCCGGGGGCAAACATCTGTTTGGAAATTTGCACAAGTGTCGTGGATTGAACTGTAAAAGACAAGTGCCACAATCCACTCGCAGCTAACCAGATGAAGGACGATCATTAGCAATTCATTAGACCTTCTCTTGTGCCATTGTTGCAAGCGTTCCACATTATTTTTTTCATAAAAATATTTAATTGCAGTTATCACGTTTTTATGCATGCCGTGAAATGTGCGCCCGGAGTCATAAGTGTCCATAAAACCGAAAGCGTCCTTAAATGATGCCAGCTTGCATGTCGCTGTACTTCGATTTGGTGGGAACACTTAATATGCTCTGCAACAGTGAGAGGGTATGATACTTTCTTAAAGGAGTTTGCAACAGAAGGGACAAAGATGTTCGATAATATGAAAAATGATAAAAATTGTACCTTCTTTACTTTTTAAATATTTCACAAAAATAATATATTCTATAAAGACAAGTATCAGAAATCTCTCCAATACCTAGCCGTTGTGGTACTAGAAGTTTTTCGATGGAGTTTCAATAAAAAAGCAATCCGTTTATCAACATCTTAAAGAGCGTTTTAAATGCAAATTCCTGATTGTATTTTTATCCGACTATATAAAGCAAATGTTAGGATTTTGTATTTTAAGCAAGATACAATAAATTCTATGGTAGCTATATGAAATTGTAGACCAATTTTGTTAAAACTTTACACATATGTTGACTCTAAAACAAAATACAAATGACATAAATATGGTACCGATAATATCACTATATCTATATATATAACAGAAACTTATGTTTTACGTGTTACGAATTTTCTCATAAGCGCGTCGATGAGTTTCAAATCTGATTTTTGCGTGTTTTAGAGGTTATCAGTACGGAGGTTTTAAGCCTCACATTTTTGTAAATATCGTGAATATAGTATAGTAGAAAATCGTTCAACGCCGGGTATTGGATATTAAGTGCAGACAGAAGCGTAATCGCAAAGGGGTTAAAGTGTATTTTCTGTGGGGCATGAATTTATTAGAGATGCCAGCTATCTTAAGAATACTTAAGTTCGTGCATACGGCTTTTTAGAGAGTCATGAAAGTCAACTAATACAAAAATATTATGATTGTCTAGATAAGCTTACGTAGAGAATCTTAAGATGTTTATACACTTTAAGACTATTCAAAAAGTTTGGGCAGGACAACGTCTGCCGGGCTCACTAGTTGAATATAAAATTAAACTGCTGAAAGAGTATTTCCTAGTCCATAATTGTAACTACTAACATATCCTCATACAATTTTTATTGCACTTGAGCAAGTAAACACAATTTATGTTTATAGAGTTTTCTACATATTTAAAGAAATTTATTTTTTGTATATTTTACAGATTTTTCCTGAAGTTCTTCTTGAAGTGTAATCAAAATTGTTTAAAAAATGCTGGCAACCCGCGGGATATGCGCAGATTTCAGGTAAGCACAACGAATGGTCACAAAATTGAGTCTCCAACTAATCATGAGTGATCATAATTTTTTTGAAGGTGGTGATATCCACGCAAGTGGCCGTCGATGGACCCTTGCTGGCCATCTCGGATAATATGTTCGTGCACAATAACTCCAAACATGGACGCCGCGCCAAACGTCTGGATACAACGGAAGGTACAGGCAACACATCCCTGTCCTTATCCGGTCACCCCCTTGCGCCCGACAGTACCTACGATGGTCTGTACACAAAATTCCAATTACAAACTTTAGTTTATTTTGTCATGTAGCTTAGGACACTTCCTGAGTTAGAGCAATCCTTAGTTCCATTTTTTAACGTTTTTTGTTGTTCTTAGCAATTGGCAATGCAAAAACCTCTTTTTTATTTGATCATATCCTATGCTGGTCGTACTTAGCATCTTCTTGGCGAGCTTCAAGCATTTGGTTTCATTAGTCTACTGCAACCATTTCAGGTCTTTACCCACCGCTGCCCGTAGCCACGCCCTGCATCAAGGCCATATCTCCCAGCGAAGGCTGGACCACGGGAGGTGCCACTGTCATTATTGTGGGCGATAATTTCTTTGACGGTCTGCAAGTTGTCTTTGGCACCATGCTGGTTTGGAGCGAGCTAATAACGTCACATGCGATACGTGTCCAGACACCGCCCAGACACATTCCCGGCGTCGTCGAGGTTACGCTCTCCTACAAGAGCAAGCAGTTCTGCAAAGGTTCGCCCGGCCGCTTTGTCTATGTCTGTAAGTTGTTTGTACCACCATTGATTTTCGAGTGAAACATATCTAAGCTTCTCTTACGCTCTCGCCGCTCAAGCAGCACTCAATGAGCCCACAATCGACTATGGTTTCCAGCGCCTGCAAAAGCTTATACCACGCCATCCCGGCGATCCAGAGAAACTGCAAAAGGAAATTATTTTAAAACGTGCAGCCGACTTGGTGGAGGCTCTCTACTCCATGCCCAGGTAAGTCTAAGCTGCATTTTTGTTCCCTCCAATGGCTTCTAATGCTTCTAATGTTTTGCTGCAGCAGATCACCTGGCGGTTCCACCGGTTTCAACTCATATGCCGGCCAGTTAGCGGTTAGCGTGCAAGATGGTACTGGTCAGTGGACGGAGGATGACTATCAACGAGCGCAGTCCAGCAGCGTCAGCCCGCGTGGTGGCTATTGCAGCAGTGCCTCTACGCCACATAGTTCGGGTGGTTCATATGGCGCCACAGCATCCACCGCAGTTGCAGCCACTGCGAATGGTTATGCGCCTACACCCAATATGGGCACGCTGTCATCCTCGCCGGGCAGTGTCTTCAACTCCACATCAAGTAAGTAAACTTAAGTTTATGGTAGATTTCTGTATACGATTTGTACCTATCTTCGTGTATCCCTAAAAAGACCAGAGTTGAGAAGGCATGAGCTTAAGGCGTGCATTATGGAGCCTATGCCTAAGAATCTTTATAAGTTGTATCAGTGTGACGCATTGGAAGATTCATTTTTTTTTAAAGGGATATCTGCACCAAGCTTTGTATTTAGATAATAAGGGGTTTTGGGTGAAAATAAATGAAATGGATTCTAATTGAAGGGGAATGGGTGGCTGGGATGGAACTTCTACCCAAGTGTGTCCCTAGTTGAATAGTCCGTTGCAATCGCACTTTTTCAAACAAATGACCACTTAGACTTACTTAGTTGGATTACCTTAGATTAAATTGGGGTTAAACTTCAAGATCACTTACTTTTTGCGGATACAAGTTTGTAAATATTTCAAAACTGTCTGTCTATTACAGTCAAACTTTTTAGTCCTCCATTGTAGTATATATTTTCCCAGCGTCAGTTTCCTTTTCATTGGAGTCCTTTTTAAAACACGCTACACTGCCTTTTTGTTTACTTTTATTTTTGTCAAAATTTAAATTATGGTTGCACTTGTTTACACCAAGACCCACAAGAAACAATCCCAGCTCCTAAAACCCATAAACAAAACAAATAAACCAATGAAAAACAACAATATGCTCAGCATGTGCATTTTCGCCATTAATTCCAACAGTGTCCGTGTCCTCGACGTGGCATCAGGCGCTTGTCCAGCATCATCATGTCGCACACCCGCATCACTATCCGCATCCGCACCAACCGTGGCACAATCCAGCCGTATCCGCAGCGACAGCAGCAGTTTAGACGTTGCTACAGCAGCCGCAGTACTTAGCAGGATAATTTGGATAAAAGCATCAAGGCGGCTGCAGTCAACGCCATTTTGTTGTAACATACATACCACACACACACACCCAGCACACTCACCCCAAAACATACACTGCAAAAAAGGCGATCTCAAACTACAAAGCAAGAGGAGTCAGGACCGGCATTTGGCTTGAGACGTGATTGAGCGATAGCCGTAATACACTTAAACAAATCCACTACCAACTCCACACTTTACGATTAACGGTATTTATGATTTATATTTTTAAAATTTAACTTAAAAAATGTTTGAAAACAAACTGATTACTAAAAATCCCATTTAGTTGCAACAAAGTGTTGGTCACTCTAATTTAACAAAAATGTCCCTTTTTAAAAGTCCCTTAGCAGAATACCTTTTGAAATTTCGAGTGAAAATACTTAGCATACTTTTGGGCAGGCCATCAATAAGCCGTGCTCGTATGACAAATATGTATAACAGTTTAAAACTAAAACGAAAACAAAGACAAAGAAATACAAAGCCGCTTAGAATCAAAACGTAAAAGTTTATTTATTTACGCCTCACGTCTTTTATAATTTGAATTTTTCAAATCTGTCCAAAAATACACAACAAACTGATTTTAAAAAAATTGTTTTTTTCAAACATCTTAATAAAATCGATCATAATTTTCTTAGCATAATTTTAGGCTGCTCATCGATTGCTTGCTTGTGTTTGGCAAATGTGTATAACAGTTGAATTAATGCAAATCAGTCAATCCAATTTAGACAAAACCAAACCACATAAATTCTCTTATGATTATAAAATTATAAGATTATTAACGAATATGGTTTAATTTCATATCCAACGTATCGCTTTATTTTTATAATAATTTCTGTTTATTGAAACAAATTGTAGCTCATTTAAAAATATCATAAAAATCCCACATCAAAAGTACTCAACTGCTTGGGATTTTGTACTGCACTTAAAATTTTCCTTTTATAATGCTTAGCATACTTTTGGGCAGTTTTTAAAACGCCTACATATGGATGTTAACTAAATATAACAGCTTACTAAAACTTAAACTTGCTGAAAGTTAAATTAAAAAAAAACAAACTTTTACAATAAAGACTTAGTACAAGTATCTAATTTTTTTACATTTTCGTTAGAGCTAAAATTTCACTTACTTTAGCCAAACAAAATCCACATTTCCCTGTATAGTAAATATAAAATATCCTTATTTATTGCCCAAGTGAGTATCTTAGCGAATTCACAAACCTACTGCAGCTATAATTACCAATTTTCTTAGCCAGTACGCAACTCTTTTGCAGCAAGTTGTTTTTATAATTATACCCTGTACCGTATGGAACAAAGGGGATATTAAGTTTGTACAAGCCGAAAATGTATGTAACATATAGAAGGAGACGTCGGAGACACCCCAAAGTTACCCAAAATATAATCAGGGTGAATAGAGAAGTCGATATACCCATGTCCGTCTGTCCGTCTGTCCGTCCGTCCGTCTGTCCGTCCGTGTGAACGCCTAGATCTCAGAGATGGTAAGAGCTAGAGTTACCAAACTTTCACATTAGATCCCATATTATTCCATAGGAGGCAAGTTTATTTTATTTTTTTGATATCGGGGATAAATTATATAGCTCCCATGGGGGTGTTTGAGACGACCTCGACAAAAAAAAAGCGTTTTAGATGAATAATTCGTTTGTTTATGAAGATATCGTAACGAAATTTGGTATTCGAAAGTTTTTTATAGTTCCCAATCACTGTACCAAATTTGATCGAAATCGGTTGACTATATCATATAGCTCCCATAGGAACGATCGGTCAAAAAAAAATTTTTGCTTAAAAATTCTTCTGTTTTTGGTTTTTTGTGAAGAAATCGGACTTTATTACAAGCTAGTGGTACAGGGTATCCTAAAGTCGTCCGCGCCCGACTTTACGTCCGCCATTTTTATTATTCATAAATCAAACAATTTGCTTTAGCGTAACGAAAAATGTTGTTTTAAAATAAAAAATTTTAGACTTTGAGTAGTATTTTAGTATTTCAAATAACCAACGTGCTTGGTTTGCTTTAACACAATCAACTTTAATATGAACTTCTTTCCGATGTCATCGCTTAACTTCCAGTGCCATTTGATAAGGTGGATAAAAATATTTTTTTCCAATATCATCGCTTAACTTCCGGTACCATTTGATAAGGTAGATACAAATATTTTATCCGATATCATCGCTAAACTTCCGGTACCATATGATAAGGTAGATACAAATATTTTTAATTATCCTGAAATTCAAATGTTCCATGGATTAATATGTAAAAATAATCCTCTAAAGCAATAGATATATCTTCCAAACATCAATTCGTCGAATTTCAAACAGTTTTTAATAAAGTAATTTTTCAAGAGATTTGAACTGAAAATTATATTAAAGTTTTTTAAAGAAAATCATTTCTAAAATTTAAACAAAAATCTTAAATTTATAATAATAGTTTTTAGAAAATATATTAGATATCTATCGACACACATATAGTAAGCTAGGACCACTAAATATCGAATTACTTATTAAGAAAACTGTGTTAACCATGAGTCGAAACCCAAAATCCGATTACCTTGATACCGCCCACACTCTTTAAGACTTTTGATTTGGCCATATTTTTTACTTCTTGAGGAATACACTGACCTTCTCGATTCACCCAGCATTATTCAAAAATCGAAATATGGTTATGCTTCCATATAAAATTGGATTGTTTTACTAACTTTGAAAATCTTTATGTAATGATAATATTTTCCCTCTTCTAATTCCAGGAGTAAGCAGTCTAAGTTTTAATCCGTTCGCTCTGCCCACATGCAACACCCAGGGTTATAGTACCAGCCAGTTGGTAACATCGACTAAATAATATTACTACTAAACGAGGCTCTTGACTGCTGCTTCCCCTCTGCTGCAATTTCAATGCCCCGCCCCGAAATCATAGCCTAAGAGAACAACAAAAGATGCTCGAAAGTGCAATAAGCAAAGAAATTATTTCCCAAATAAGCGATAATTAATAACTACTATTTATTTATTGTAAAAAAAAAATATATAAAAATTGGGTTTTAATTTTTATTTTTTTTCTTGAGTTTATACATGTTTCCAAATAGCGATATTTTTCGCACATATCGTAAAACAAACAAAAAATACATATGAACTATACAAATAAAAATACAAGCTCATATCAAGATGGGATTTAGGCCTATGCAACAAATTAAACTAAGTTAGTTAGTTAAGAGTGCGTCAAAAAAGCATTAACAAAATAATATTTAACTTTATTACAAACAAAAAAAAGAAGGAAAATCAAAATCGAAAACGCTTTTTTGGGCACTAACGATTTGCTTGATTAATAAATAAATATGTGTAAATAATTTATATTTATTGTATTTAATAATCGAAAAACTGTGAATAGAACAAGTTATACCAATTTATAAACCTATGATGATCTTAAAGTAATACGAATTGATTATGCAAAACATCAAAATAAATTAGTTTAAATAAAGTTTGGATATAACTAAATGCTTGTATACGAAAAACCTTACACACACACAATGAAACACAAATTAGTACACATTTTTGGATTTAAATATATAGTATACATACTATATACTAACTAAATATATAATAATCTGATCGGGGCTGTTGTAAGTGCGAAAATCTTCAACTGCAAATGGCATATCATTATACATACATGCATAGAAAACAAAAAAGATTTAAAAAAAGAAATAGTAGAAATAAAAATCAAAATGTTAAAAAATACAAACTTGAACGAACTTGAGCTGATTGAAATAATCGTTTTAAAGAACTACAAAATTAGGCCTGTTCCGCTTTTCGCTTTTGAAGTTTTTGCAGTAACGAATTTCCCTTACTCGCTTTGAAACTCACATAAGGGAAGACTTGGTGAACTGAACCACAACCTTAAGCGGTTTGTGAATTCGCTAAAATAAATTGCTTACATAAAGATAAAGGGTTCCTCAACTCGCTAAGGCCAAAAGTGAAAATTGCAGCAGACCTAACTTTGTATTGAACAATTGTTAATATTTTGATTTGCTTAACTTCGACTAACTCGGCAAATTTTTAAAATCTCTTATAAAAACAAATAAATAAAATTTTTAATAAAATATTGCCATATCGAAACATCTTCTTAAATCATATCATAAAGTTATTTTCTCACTAGCTATATTCTAAAATTTCGAAACTCATGCTAAAAACAAACATCATCATAGGTACTAAACCTCTTGCTATTCAAGTTGAGATCGTTTTTATTTTAACGATTTCGAAACAAACATTTGTTAACTAGAATTTAAGCTTAAAAAAAAAACAAAACGAAACCTAAATACATATGAAAATATTTTGGGGTGCATATAGAAAATAAGTTTATTGTTTTTAAAGCGCATAAAAGGGTTTATTGTTTTTTGTATTGTAAAATATAATATATTTATAGAGCTACATATTTAATATTAAACATTAAACAATTGCAAATCAAGGCAAGAAACACAATTATTGAAAATTAATTTTAAGAATTAAATACACAATAAAATTTAGCCCATGCAATTGATTTGTAAATTAACAACAAGAATTAGCAACGCTTTCTGTTTTGTATATCTTAAAAAGTTATTTAAATTAAATTTATTTAATAAATACTTAAACGTAATAAAAAAAATACATATGTATACATGCATATTCATAAAAAAAAATTGGTTTTATTGATTTGTTCCATTTCTCTAATGACCCCTAAGGGTTTTATGGAAATCTGGGATGACGGCAGTGCTCAAAGCGCCCTTAAAGCTAAATTTTCTCCGTGTTATTGTTTTGTCTGCGGCAACTTCTAGGCTCTTTTATTTTTTTCAAACTAATTAGTTTTTTAATTTCGGAGTCCTTTAAGGGAGCTTCGGGCCCCTCCATCTCAACCCCTGTCGCCAGGATCAGGCGCTATCATTGGCTCATAAATTATTGCCAACGTAAGCCTCGATGCATCTACGAATTACTCTTTGTGGAATCTCACAAACAAATACAGGGTGCGCCATTTGAATGTGGTCGATGGAAATATTGAAGCAGACACCGGCCCAAACAGTCACTTTCTGATCATGCAGTGGAGTTTGATGGATAGTATGAGGATTTTCTTTCCCCCAAATGCGACAGTTTTGTTTATTTACAGTGCCAGATAGCGTGAAATGGGCCTCATCAGTCATTAAAATTCGCTCCCAAAAATCGGGCAATTACATTTGATGAACATTGTCACTATTTCCACGCATTCTTTGGGCGTGAATCGATTCATGGTTAAAATTGTAATGCAATAACCTTTCCAAAATGTGTTCGACGACGTCAATCGGTTGAAATCTGTCAAAGTTATTCAATATTTCCATCAACCACATTCAAATGGCGCACCCTGTACAAAATGCAGGTAATTCCGAAGAGCCCAATTCGAGATCCAGCGAGAGTTTTGTGTCTTTCAAGCCAGCGCCAAACTGACGTGTTTGCAGACAATCTGGAAGACAGTTTGAAGCCACTCAATCTCACCTCTGAAAAAACTCGTGGAGTTATCAATATAGCTTTAGCAGAACCTTTCAAAATGTCTTTCCACTCATATTACAAGAAGTGGTGCTACAAATCTAAAACCCAAAAAATCACTTGGGACGGACATTCTAGATTACCAAACTCAAAAGCTACATCCTACCAAGGCGCTGATATTCATAGTGCTACTTTTTAACACTGCTCTCATACTTATAAAAATCTATTCTAGACTAAGTCTAGACTAAGTCTTTTAATGAAATGAGATTGGAATATCTGGTGGGCGAGATCTTATTTCGCGCAAAATTACCAGTTCTCCTTAATAAACTAGTTTGAGGATTAGATAAAATGAACCAAGCCATTCAAAATATTCGAGCTCTTTGAAGAAAGACTTTTCCGCATCGGGATTCCTTTTTTTAAGAAGTGGAAAAATGAAGAATAACAAAGCAGGTGTTAGGCTTTCTATCTTCCGGTTAACTCCACAATTATGACAGAAGTCGTGGACAGGGCCTCGGTGCACTTGTGAACCGAGAAATTGTCTTTTATTATAATTACACAGCCACACAAAAAAAATATTTTTTCGGGTCTGGAGTTCAGACCACGTTTAATATATGTTTTCGGGGTCGCTGAACCCGAAGTCCAAAAAACCCCAGTACGTCAGGGTTCTGACAGCGTTCCTGCCCCACTGTAGACAGGTCTGATCCTGATGGAAAACTTGCATCCTCTCGTTCATAAGGCCAATGTTGCAGTGCAATTTCACAGCTCCTGTCACCATGGTTTTGGTCTTAATCTTGGGATTTAACCTTGGCAATGTTGCTGGGCTGATACGACTATCAGACGCTGTTTCCCCTTTTTTATATTTGCTTCTGGTTATCAGTGTAACCTCCCACATAGTATCTGCAGTATCTTCTTCTTTTTATGTCCGAAAAGATAGGTCTGCTGAAAGCGCTGAAGTATTTCTTGAAAGAGGAGTAACCAGTTAGGAAGACAGAATGAAAATCGGGTCGCTAGATCTTTAGAGAAGACTGTCGCTCCTTTTCTTTTTCTTTCTTCCGTTTTCGTGCAATCCGTGTAGGCTAATAAGAGTTTAACGATTCCAATTTTCTCTCTCCTATAACGAAATTATCGTCTTTCTTCTGCGTTGTGGCCAGCGGTCTTATTTATCTTCAATGGCTTCTTCGCTGGTATGCCTCGACCTTAAAAAAAATAACCTTAATTAAAAAGTTGTTGACTCGGATCATTAAAGCTTTGTCAAACATAGTTTGTGTGCATTGTCTTAATATATTTAATATTTCAAAGCAATCCTTAAAAATGTAGTACATACCAAACTTTAATATTGTAACTTTATTTAATGTCCCGACCATTTTGAAATTTTAGAATTCTTTTTTCCCCTCCGACACTCGTAGTCCTTTCCGTATGCATGTGCTATGGTACAACCCAAAATATTACAATAAACATCTCACGGTCTCTTGGTTATAGTGGTCGATGAAAAATGTATTTTTATGGGTATCTACAAAGTTTTTTCTTACAATACATAATTTCACTTAATTAAATTGTTTTTACTTAAATGTGGAAACTTAAATTGAATAGAAGTTCGAAAACTAATGTTTTTATACATGCTAGAAGCATTTGTATGTAGTTATATAAACCATAAGAAGCTATACAAATATAAACGAATGTTTTATATGTAGTATGCAGTTTTTTGCTTAATAAATATTATATACATACTAAAACTCTATTCAGGTTTAATTGAAACATGTTCGGATTCACGGAACAAAATTTCTTGTATTTTTGAGCGTACATACAGCTTGCGATTCAATGATAATTGCCGCATAATGGGCACAAGGCTTAGGGCAAAATAGTAATCATCATCCTTGTTCTGCTCTTCTTGTGTGTGCTGAATGACAAAGCTCAACTGTTCGCTGACGTGGGTGAGCCTATCTATTGATGTGTCCAAAGAGCCTTTTAGTGATTTTGTGTGCG
Organism: Chymomyza amoena; assembly: GCA_037043745.1. Lineage (NCBI taxonomy): Eukaryota > Metazoa > Arthropoda > Insecta > Diptera > Drosophilidae > Chymomyza > Chymomyza amoena. Next base: position 131,814 of record JBAMAX010003189.1, read on the forward strand.
AATTGGTTACCGGCGCTGTAACCACAGATGTATTTATTACAGGCGAAACAACTGTGCTCGTCTTGTTTGTTATCATTTTTTCGCTATGCTCTTCCTCGGGGTCATGTATGGGACTGTAGCAAAGCGGATCTTCACTATAAATTATGTCCTTTATGTCATCACTAATCTCCTCGTTTGGTTCATATTGCTCCCATTTTGGCGGCAGTGCTCCAGCTTCGTTCGGTTGTGCCTCTGGGAGGATCTTCGGTTTAGGAACCCGTATGGGTGAGCGTTCATTTTTTGATTTGCTGACGCGCACGTTTTTGCCTATAAAGATTAAAAAAAAAAATTTTTAGTTTGTAAATGATTTGTTATTGTAAATCATCATTTTAGATTTCGCGCTTTTTTTGTGTTGTGCGCAATAGTGCTGAGCCTCAGCAGCTACGATGGTCGGTACGATAGGTGCACCAACAGCAATATTTTTACAACTTGCAGCTTGTTGTCTGCCTACCTTTTATAACAACTGGTTTTTTTGGCCTTGGAGCACAAGGATTTAAAAGCACTTCATCACCGTGTTTATATCTTAGATGAGTCCAAAGATTGGTAGTATTATTTCCTTTGAGATTGCTGGCCATGCCCCCACGGGATATGTTATTGCCGCAATGTCGGCATACCGCAAAGTTTTCGCAGTCAGGATTGATATCGTAATGTTGCCACACCGAACTTACACGAACTTTAGGCATATTGATAGCCACAGACAATAATAATCGTATAAAAGTCAATTAATTGTGACAAAACGCAAATAGCGATGTAGCATCAGTAAAAACAGTGTTGGAAAACGTGAGGATATGGCAATGATATAAAGAAACATTCTCTAACACATATTTGGATATTTGGCAATCCAACAAAATATAAATATAAAACTAAAAAAAAACATTTTAAACGTTTAAATTCATATAATTTGAGCCCTAAATAATCGTTTACAATTCTGAACCCTTATGCTGATTTTTCAGTGTATTAAGTCCTACAGCACTAGAGTACCTAAATATTTTTTTTAATAAAATAACAAAGCTCCGTTTTAATTGTTTCTAACGTTGAAATGTTTTCAATAAGGAGTTCGTGCACTTTTTTAAGCCAATATTCAGTGTAGAAAACAACACTATGTGCATTGCGCCCGTACTGACAATGATGCCACTTTATTCCTGCACGCGTGTAATCAAGGCGTGCGTGAATAAAGAAATACAAAACTTACCGTTATTCGAATGTAAACACCTATGCCGCAACAGGCTACCAGTCCCGGTTTTTCCAGAATAGGATAATAAGTCATTACAGGTCTTGCAACAGGCATAAGGCTCCTGGCGGCCCTCATAATGGACCAAATTAAAGAAACGCCACACACAACTTTTTGTATTTTTTGGCTCCACAAGTTTACAGCGTTTATCGCCATCCCGCAGTAGGGCCTTAAGCTCCGTCTTTCTTTCCACGTTCATTGCACGTAATATTTAGTTAAATTTTAAGAAAAAATAACTATACCAAAAAATTTATAAAGAACACAAACACACGCAAATCACGCCATCTAGTCACGCACAAATTGGTGTTGAGCAGTGCGTGCAGCATAATCTTTTACAGCACATTTAATTTGGTATCGTTTGGTGCTAAACAATAGGCGCACTTTAATTATTTTAAAAATATTTTTTTAAAAAACAAAACATTATAAAACAGCAGTTTATCGATGATATAAACGTTAATTAAAATTAAAAATAATATTTTGCCAGTATAGATCATAGTTTTTTGAACTGCATCAACAATGCCAACTAAGAAAATTTAATAGTATTGAGGAAATATTAACTGCTGCTTTAAATCAAAGCTTAAATTTATTTTGAATATGCAAAAATTAAATAAAACTATACTTTTTATGTGTTTTAAGATTTATTGCCATTCAGCTAATGACGGATTTTTTAGTAACATATTGAAATGAAAGTTAGCCAACACTGCTAGTCTTGTAATTGTATGTTGTCGAAAAGAGAAAATATCTGGTATCGTTGTTTGCCATTTTAAAGCATAAAAATGTAATAAAATGCATACATTTTCGTAAAATATAAATTCTTAACAAATGTAGTCTAACTAAAATGCATTTGTAAAAGACGAGGCAATTATTAAGTGCGTTTTTTCATAATTATTTGTGTGCGGTATCACTCACATAAGCTACATACATAGGTTTTTCGGTCATCACTTCGTCGTTGTATTCGCTGTCGCGCACAAACTGACGTCAACGTTGCCGTCGCTGCCGCGGTCGACGTCATCGTGCGCCTTGCCCTCTATGAGAGCGAAGAGCATAACAGTGTCTAACACAGCATTGACAGCGTATAGCGCATGAAAGAGAGACAAACAGCGGGAACGCAACAGCAACACAACGGCAGAAAAAGAAAAATGTTTTCATTTATTACTGCCTAACATCGGGGAAAAGCAGAAAATTTAAAAAATGCTAATGTTTAAGTGAAAATTGTGCTCTATTTAGCTGAAAATTAACTAATCTTAAGTGAAAAGTGCGTAAACGTGTAAATAATAAGAAAAAATTGCAACAGCTGATGTAGCAGCACGCAAAATACTTCGCTGCTTTTATTGCTGCGGCAGCGGCTGCTGCTGCTGCAAGTTGGGAACGCTCCAAACCAAAAACACCCCGCTGCCGCCCACTGCAAAGTTCGCCCTGAGAATGATTCACATTTTCTTTGCAAATTTTTTTTTTACTAATTCCACTAATTCTAAATTAAATTTTTTTGCGTGTTTGTTGTGGTGCCGTTGCGTTATAAACTATGTAAATTTAACTATACACTGGTATTAAATTAAATATTACATTTTAATGTGCGTGTTTTAGGCCCGCAACTCGCCTGTAGTGGAAATTTAAAGCCAGAGGCGTCGTCGTCGTCGACAGCTCCACTATCTTCAAAAAATAGCATAAATACATACAACCTATATATACATACATACATATATACATATGTGCAAGCTAAGAAAAGTGTGGAAAACAAATTTGTGTAAAGCAGCAAGAAAAGTGTACTGCAAGTGCAGCGGAGGCTGGGCGTCGGACAGCCAGTGTCGTCATACAACGTTATCGCCGCAGACTCCGCCGCGAAGATATTATTGAATTCTTCGTATTGAATTTTGTCAGGTGACAGGGCGGGTTTTTTGCACTGTCCCGTGTCTTTGTTGCAGCTGCTGCAGCATCACCTTGTCATCATCATCATCATCACAAGCGGTAACATGGATGTCGAGACACAGGAAATACGACAGGTAAGCTACTAAGTTTATAATTATCATAGAATTCCCTTTGCGCAAAAATATTGCGGTAGTTAATTGCGTGGTTAACCCACTTATGTATATGCATACATATATGCATATGTATTTATGTACAACAATACTCATAAGTAAATATAGACAGTTGTATGTGCTCATGCTCAGTGCACGCGGGCTTAGTTGAAAAAAAAAGAAAAGCTTAAAACGCGCTTATTAAAATTCCAAAGCAAAGCGTGGTATCGGCGTCTCTGCCGACATTACGGCGTTGTCGCCAGCAGCGGCTCAGAGCTACTGCTAATACTAGGTTTACACTGCACCACCAAACGCAGCAATTGAATTTTACAAAAAAGGCGGGTCAGGATGGGCCAAATTTATATGCTATAGGTAGATGTCTTACATAAGACATGTGATCGCAGATAGAGTGATAAATAAATGTAAAGACTAGTATTGTTTATCCGGTGTCATAGTAGCCATATCATAGTTCAAATACGAATATTTTTTTTTGTTTCATGCCTTTGCTCTTTATTTAAACATTTTTCAAAGTTCAACTAACAGCTGCATTACAATATTATTTTGAGTCGTGATGAGCTTCTCAAGTATCTATAATAGGATCAGATCTATTCGAAAGCATTTTTATAACATCAGCAGAAAAATGGGAAGAGCTTTGACGGGTTATTACAGACCAGGCGTTGTTGTGGTGTTAGCTGCAGTGGAGCTTTGGGCAGAACCTATAAGGTTTCACATTCAATGGTTCAATATTAATAGTTGGAAAAAACTCAGTTTTTTTGCGGAACTTGAAGTGGCAGCCTAGAAAAATATTACAGACAAACGGTTTCAGTTAGAACATCTTCCAATTATAAGTAGATCAGATCGGTACGTATGCATTTTTATGCTGTGGTTGCTTTTTAAGAATGTGCAGATTTTTGACAGAGCAGGCGTTAATGTGCTGTTGGCTGAACTGTAGCTGTTCTAGTGGCAGCCTGAAAGTATCCACCAGGCAAACGGTTTGAGTAAGAAAATTTTCCAAGTTATCGGTATAGCTATTGTTACAGGCTGTTTCAACGAATCGCATATCTTAAAAATATTTTAGTAGTACGCCAGAAACGAAACCATTGGACCACATAATGAGATATTTCATCATGTAGGTTGCGTTCTTTCTTGTAGATACATTACGGTTGTTCAACCGTCTTGATACTTTCGAAAAGGCAAATCTTCATTTAAAAGTAGCGTTAGTAAGACGTCTATTTCAAAAACTAGTCACACATCACAATTAAAGTCGGCTACAGTTGTTATAAACATATTTAAATATGCCCCAACGAATTCATTCCCCATTCTTGTCGAAAAATGCTAGAGATCAGAAAACAATCGGTGATTCAAGCAATAATTGGATAAAGAAAACCACATACATAGTGGCAGCGATGTTTTTCCACCGTAAAGTTCAATTGTGCCGTTCCGTGAGGTGGCGATGCAAACCTAGCATACGCCTATGCAATGCGCTCATCAAACGCTGCTGTCAACAGCGCTGCGCTGCCGCTATCTTGGGCTGGTTTGCCCATAAGCAACGACGACGCTGTCCAGCCACCTACTCTCTTGCCAAAATGGTGTTGTGCGCTGAGGTAACGTACACACACGCAAAACAAACGCTGCCGCTCCCACTGCCGCAGGCACCGCGACCGCGCACCCTGCAAATGAACGATTTAATAAGCGACCGACACCTACTTACCGTTCGACTGGTTTGTAGCCCATGCAAACAACATAAGCGGAGAGTAGTACCACTCAATAATAAACAACCCAGTCCCGCACCGCACCGTACCGCACCACACCAAGTGTGGCCATCTGCTGTACGTCCGGGGGGGCTTGTACGCCCCGCTGCCGCCTGTGTTCAATCAACTTTAAAACTTTATTCATTCATAAAACTGCATTCCCCACAAAATTAGTTATTTGGCCGGAAAATCATTTTTCCATTGTGTATCGAGTAGTTTTGAGACGCATTTGTGCGATTTTGTTTAAACAACTCTGCTACGTATTGTTATCGTCCAGGAGCGCTTTGTCATTGTAGCTGCTGTTGCATGACCTAATCGCTAAAAAAAAGAAATAACAACAAATTTACGCATACGAAAGGCACACCAAAAGAGAGGCACAAAATGTGAGTGACTCTATTTTGACAACGGGCTGGCAACCTTGGCATGCAATAACAACAACGAATTATACTACTTTTATTTTGGGGTTCCATTCCCTAGAAAGTTAACGGCCTCACAAACCGAAAATAACTTTCATGGATAGTCGTGGTTTGGAAGAAACGAAAATTTATCTATACTATTTAATATTTGTTGTTAAGCACTTAAAGCAATTAGCACATTTTTTGTTTAACTCTCCCAAAATCGACCATTCAAAATGTTGTAGAATCTTAAGCAGCAGCGGGGCGAGCGCATATGATTAATAAACACTCATTGACGCTCTTTGCGAAACCCAAGAGCACTTGTCAAAGTATCGCTATGTACGTATCACAAAGTGAGAATGTTTAGAAGAAACGCCAAGATAACAAAATCATAAATTCCAGCTTCATGAAAGCACTACAAACATTAAATGTATGCCACACATGTGGGCGTACTTATTATTTCGTGGAAATATTTACATTTGACATTCGATTCATGCATATACTATATATGTATATATATGTATGTATGTATATACTTTACCAATATATACCCAAAAAAGCACTATCTTTGTATGTATGCATTTGAAGCTGTAGTTTTTGTTTTGTTTCTTTTTTTGTCTGGTCTGTCAAAAATAAATAGTTGTGTACATACATACATATGGGAAAAATATTTCGTTGCCAAAGTAAAGCGATCTTAGACGAAAACCAAACCAAACTGGTTTTGCAGGAAACTTGCAGCATATGCAATGCGCACCTGTTGACTACAACCACCAAGCTTAGTTGGACCGTTTTTTTTTTATGGTTAACCACTAGTATGACCGACCTACGTCAACTAACTTAAAAACCTAAGCCACTCCATTTGCCGAATAAACGTAAACGTTCCTTTTAAAGCGGTTTTAATAGTTTGCAAATGTTGTTATACGTACAGATACATATACCATTATAGAGAGACACAAATTTTTGAAATACCTGCTAAATGTTATCATCAATGGGTAGCTTTGTTTAAAATATTTGTTAAGATTTGGGCATTTGTGGCCCACAAATACGAAGCTACCCATTTTTCTTATCGCTGGAAGATTTACAGCCTTTCCCATGCATTCCCATATAGTAAAATGCCTGCATGTTCGATACATATTTACTTAACGATAACATTTTTGAATCATATTTTATATTTGTGTTAGTCAAATACATCAAAGTCTTCTAGTTTAATGCCCTTACAGTGGGTAGTTCAGACATATAAAAAAAATAAAAGTTGGTTTCATAAAATCTTTCGATGTGCAAATATTTTTTTATCATACATTTTTTCGTTCACTCCCTTTTTTAATTTAATTGAAACTAGTGTGCCCAGCAGATGTCGTACTGCCCAAACTTTTTGAATACTTTAAAGTGTATAAACATCGTAAGATTCTCTAGTTAGCTTATCTAGACAATCATAAGATTTTTGTATTAGTTGACTTTTATGACTCTAAAATGCCGTATGGACGAACTTATGTATTCTTAAGAGAGCTCGCATCTCTAATAAATTCATGCCCCACAGAAACTACATTTCCACCCCTTTGCGACTATGCTTCTGTCTGCACTTAATATCCAATACCCGGTGTTGAACAATTTTCTACAATGCTATATTCACGACATTCACAAAAATGCGTATATCTCATGAACCAATACACACAATCACATCGCAATAGGCTTAAAACCTCCGTATTGACAACTTCTAACACACGCCAAAATCATATTTGAAATTCTTCAACGCGTTTATGAGAACACCCGTAACACGTAAAACTTTAACATTAGTTAATCTGACAATGTACACAATGCCGCACAAAAAAAAAAACAAAAAAATGGCGGACGTAAAGTCGGGCGCGGACGACTTTAGGATACCCTGTACCACTAGCTTGTAATAAAGTCTTTCTTTCTTCACAAAAAACCAAAAACAGAAGAATTTTTAAGCAAAAATTTTTTTTTGACCGATCGTTCCTATGGGAGCTATATGATATAGTCAACCGATTTCAATAAAATTTGACACAGTGCTTAAATACCTTAAACAAGATATGAATGCCAAATTTATTTCAAATATCTTTACAAACAAACAAAACACATCGAATTTTGTATAAAAAACGTGTTTTTGGACCGATTGGTCCTATGGGAGCTATATGATCTAGTCAAACGATTTGGATTAAATTTAGTACAGTCCTTAGGAACTATAAAATACTCACTAATGTCAAATTTGGTCCCAATATCTTAACAAACAAACGAAACACAACAAATTTTGTTAAAAATGGGTATATCGACTTCTCTATTCACCCTGATCATATTTTAGGTAACTTTGGGGTGTCTCCGACGTCTCCTTCTATATGTTACATACATTTTCGGCTTGCACAAACTTAATATACCCTTGGTACCATACGGTACAGGGTATAAAAATGGTCAAAAAATTAAAAAAAAATGTTAGGGGTGGCAACCCCTTCCTTACAAATTACTCAAAGCTTTTGGTGCTATAAACCTTTACACACTTTAACAAACAAAATAAACAAAATTAGGCTAATTCGTCCAGCCGTTTCAGAGTTGTGCGATCATAAACAAAAGTAAATTCCAAAAAGCATATTTCATGTCCATAACTCTCTCATCCAAGAGTGGTCAATCACCATCTTCGCTAAAATTGAATAATACTGGAATATAATTTTTAACACTAACATATATCTTATTATATTGCTATATGTGCTTAGATTTAAAAGAGATCTTTCCAGTTGTACTTCAGCATTTATGTATGTACCTTGTTCTGTATTGGCTTAGATATAAATTAAATTAAAATGCTTTTCCAGTGAACTAAAACTCTTTAAAAAGAATAAAATTGTATCTTTCTTATTAAATAGTCTTTTTAGAAGCCTCATCTTCATCAACAATATTGTTGCAACAGATTATTTTTTATATAATTTTGTAAGCTGAAAATGTTTAAAAGTTGTAAATTATAAAAAATGCTGAAGAACTAAAAATAGTAATATCCCAGAAGATGCCTTTTGAGATAATTAGGCCATCAAATGGCTGCCATGCTTTATAATGACCGAGGCGAGGCTACATTCATACTCATAGTTGACTTTATTGGCAAAACGTTTGCTCCACTTGAAACTTTAAAAAACAACAACAACAACAAACGCTCCTGCGCCACATGCCTTCAATCTTCGACGTTTCGTTTTTCATGCTGAGTGACCATCAGTTGGAACACAGACCTATCCAAAGACATAGACACAATGAAGAGCAGCGGCGCGCCACGCTGCCGGCAGACAGATACAGAGCACGCCAAACCAAACGCGACCGAGTTTATCGAACTTCTCATATTGAAGATAGTACGCATGGCTTCACAAGCTCACAAATATACACAGATACAGATATATTGTATAAATGTGCATATATACAATCGCTCATATGTATTGGTGTTTGTGTATATAGATGGGCAGCACGGCACTTAACAATGCAGCTTAGATTCTTGGACTAATTACAGCGACTCTCAACTCATATACTAAAGCAATCGCAGATTCTAAAAATCTTTTGACTAATGGGAATTGGACTTGGCGCATGGCTATTAATCAATTGATTGTAGAGATTAGCGGGAGATCCCAGGGGATTTGATTTAGCGGTTCGGATGGGAATGCACAGGCGGGTTTCCGTATGAAGTGAGATATTAATTAGTTACCAAATTTTTTTTATTATATTAATATTATTGTAGAGTTGCGCTTGCCTTAATTTATTGTATACATCTTTCAAGGGAACAATTTGAAATAGAAATGAGAATAAAAATAAGTAAACATTTAAAATTCTGATTATTGTGCTTTTAAATATAAAATTTTTTAAATTATCAGATACAGATACTAGTTTTAAATTTGACAAAATTTTATTTAATAATAAATTTCAAAATTAAAAGCTTTTGCCAATAACGACAGAACAGAATGGAAGATCGCACAGAGATTCTTGTAATGACGTGCTTTTAAAATAATCTAGATCAGCGAATTCACAAGAGCTCATATTTATGAACAATACATTATGCTAGACTCATGGCATACTTTAATTTTAATGCCATATTTAACTTGCTTAAACCAATCCTTTACCAACATTTTCTTCCATCTTGCTTGCAGGCTCGTCAACGCGCTTCCGTAAAATGGCTGCTTTCGAAGGCATTCAATAATCGCGTGCCGGACAATCTCAAGGAGCCTTTTTATCGCGATCATGAGAATCAAGAGCGCCTGAAACCACAAATAACTGTGGAGCTCGGCAACGCAACGCTTTATTGCCAGACGCTGTCGAACCTGTATTCAGATCCCAACTACCAAAGCTTAAATCACTGGTCAATATTACAGACGCTAGCGCGCAAGGGTGTGCCGGTGGCCGAGTCATCGGACATGCCTATTACCGAAACGGTTTTAATTCAAACGAATCCGTTGCGAATTGTAAGTAAACACTGTCCATTGTAATACAATAAATATAATAGAATTGTTTAATCTTTACAGAACGCCCACATGTCTGTGATAGAATCCCTGATGGTTTTGTATGCAAAGGAAATATCATCGGGTGACCGCATTGTGGCGGCGATTCGAAGGTATGTTACGCCACAAAACGATTGTGCATATGATTACCAGAGACTTATACTTGTGCTTTTGCAGAATATCTGGCAGTAACTACCAGGTGCCGCCGGGTCAGTCCTACGAGCAGGCCTTGTTAGCGTGGATATCACACGCCTGTGCATCGCTTAAAAAACGCATTATTAAAGAGGTTGAGACGGGCTTACCGGATGAGAACGTAAGCAACACGATGCAATTTGTATATACCAAACCACGTACTTATTACGATTTCTTTTGGCCTTGATAGGGTGCGCGCCTGCAGACGCCAGATATACCGCCTGTACGTGACTTCCAGGATTTGTGCGATGGCATTTGTCTGGCGCTGCTTATTTCCTATTACTGTCCCAAGGTGGTGCCGTGGACAAGCGTGCGCATCAATTACTTACCCGCCGTGGAGGACTCCATACACAACATATTGCTAGTTGGTAATTTCTCACAAAAGCATTTGCCATATGCCGTGTTCCACATGACGCCCGAGGACATAACCTTTATGCGCGGGTAAGCAGTAATAGCGTAGTGTGTCATAGCTGTTGTGTATAAAAATTAATTCATTTTTCGGACCATAGTTCGATGAAACTCAATCTGGTCGTATTGCTTACGGATTTGTTTAACTTATTTGAAATACATCCTGCAAAATGTGTCTGCTATCCGGGCATGGATAATCAGGGTAAGTTTTAATTGCCATTGTTTGTGTAGAACTATACCTATACCCTTTGCTGCACCGCATAACATCTGTAACGTTGTCCTTCACCTAAATAGCCCTATCATTGGCATAACTGTGTTTCAGTTGAGGCATGTTAGCACTGTCCTTCATCGAAGTTTACCGCATAATTTTTTGCTTTTCAATTAATGCTTTCCTTTTGTTTAGTTATTCCTTTGCTAAACTTTGTTTAATTGTAAAAATATTGGATACTTTCCTAACTATTTTAAGTTTGTTAATTATTGTTGATCGTGTTGATACTTCAAAGAACAATCGTTCACTACACGCTTTCGTAAAAGTCTGCAAAGTCATCATTATTCGTTTCCTTAGTGTTGACAGGATATGTTAGGGTCCTAAAAAAGTTATAATTGTATTTTCTATTGGTATAAAAACTTGTTTTAAGCTCTAAAATACGTTTAGTTTCCATAACAACCAATAATTTCAACTAACGATTTGGTTTCAAAATAAAAAATATTCTTTAGCTTCTTGCAGAGTTAGCTGGGTTGTCTCAGCTTCTTTAGATCAATTGTCTCGTTTCCTACAAAACTTAAGCTTAAAGACATAGATCAGTTTACCAAATAATTGGCTTTAGACGTTAACATGAAACAATATTTTATTTTATTGAGAAAGCTATTCTTGTATATTTAGTTTCATACCTTGTTTATTGATTTCCTAACCAAATTGCAGTTTTTAAAATGGAGCTTTACCTTAGCACAATTTATAATCTGTTCTATCAAATCGCTGATATATATATCGCTGGTATATATTACCCACTCTCCAAGTAGCACACAAATTTTACCATAATCTTCATATGTTTTATATGTGAACCCTTGATAACCTAAGATCATTTAAAATTGTTTTTTTTTACCACTGATTTATTGGCATTTAGTCATACGCATAGAGCAATCGTTTCAGCTTTAGCTGACTCACCTAGAAAATAAAATTAATTCAACCGATTCTCCTAGAAACCATAAATGTAATAAATGAATTGTATACTTGATTCTTTCTCTTTGTTTATGTGCAAACACTTATTACTCCCATGACCACAAATAAAAACATGCAAATTGAATTATATGATTCAATTGTTCTCTTCACACACACACACTCACACACTACCCACACACCACACCTACTACACACTCATGCACCACTCAACCAACCAACAACAACAAAAACGTAATATGCAACATGCAATCTGCAATATGTACTCTTTTTTGATGCTACTCCACTCGATTCGCTCCACGTAGATGTCATCGTCAAGCGCAGCCTTGGCGCCAATGAGCACGGAATCTGCCATCGCCGGGGTCTTACAATGCAGCCCGTAATGCCTATACCCGATTTGCGCAGCGATGTAGACCAGCCGCCCGCTGGCTCTCCTACAAATCGGCCACCATTTCAAGGTTTATTTCAAAAATTTCTTTGAAAGTCTTTCGACTGTGTTTGTGTTTTTACCCCTCAATTATCTTATCTTATGTCTATCATGTTTGTTTGTTGCCTCCGTTTGTTCGTTTTGCTGCATTTTTTTCATGTAATTTCGTGAATGTATTTCACTTTTAATTGTTTGTTATTGATTTGCTTGGTACATTCACTCTCTTGTTTGTTTCATACTATTACTAAGCGAAACCAAAACCATTTGATTTAATATTCATTTTGCGTCTTGCTGCTGATTTCGTCTTGCAATTATTAAAAAATAATAATACCTAATAATTAGATATAGTTGTAGTCTAATTAAGTGAATTCATTAAAACAACATCACTTTAAAGGTGCATTGTCAGCTGGATTGCTTAGCCTCATGGCTGAGGCGATCTTCAGAGTCGTCGTATCCATAACTTGTAAAAATATATTAAACAATTTGCACACGAGCACTTTCACTAGCTTACATTCTTCACAAGCACACTTTGAAACTAAGTGAATGTATATAATGTAGAAATATTTAAAGAATATTGATACCAAGATTTGTTTCCTAATGGTTCAGATATGCAACATACAAATCGGTGTAGCAAATTCTATTCGCCTGCCACCTTTATACACATATACCTTAAGATCAAAAAGTTTCCGGAAAGGCGTTTTTTAAAAGGAGCACTCAAAATGAATCGGTATATTTCTTTTATTATTAGGTTGGTAGGACTGTTTTTGACAGCTTGTCATAATTTGAGCTTGATCCAATCATCCATACACTTCTGGTAGATCTGGGCAGGGCTTTGAGTTCCTTCTTCGAATTTTGTTTGATGATCTCAATGGTGTCAAAACGCATCCCTCCTATTGGCAATTTGAGTTTGGGGAACAGGAAAAAGTCACAAAGTCGGTGCCATATCTGGTGAATACGAAGCCTGAGCGACCACATTGAGTTAGCCAAAAATTTCAAAATAATTAAAAAAAAATTCAACGTTTTTGGCAAGGGTCGGGCCGCGACGCGTTTCATGCCCAAAACTTCTACCAAAATGTGTTCGGCTGATCCATATGAGATGCCAAGGTCTGAAGCAATCTCACGAATATCGACACTACGATTTTCGAGCACAATTTTCTTCACTGCATCGACGTTTTCTTCGGTATTTGATGTTGAAGGACGACCGGAACGGAAAAATTATGACAAGATATCAAAAATAGTCTTATCAACCTAATAAAAAAAGAAATATTCCGATTAATTTTGCGCGCGCCTTTTAATACGAAATTCCCAAAAAACTTTTTGATCGGTATAGTATATTACATTAAAAAAAATGTTTTTATAAAAAGTCAAAGATGATCCCCATTGCGAACAAAAAAGATTTAACGATTAATTTCTGAGTTTCTTTGGAGACGTCTGTCTCTAGGAAGGATCGTCTTAAGCTCTAGTTTTTGTAGAATGCAATAACTAGTACATCGTACAATTTACTTTTGTTTTATACCACCTGCTAAAAAATGTATGTAATTTAAACAATTTTCTTGGTACTCTGAAAAAATATCAAAAAAGAGATTAAGTGGCGATATTTTTAACCGAAAATTTGCAAAAAAAATATTGTTTAAGCAAGTTTATGTCTCAAGACTTATTTTAAAAACTTGAACTAAAAAAAAACTATAAATATGTTTTATTACTTTACACAAAAGAAATATTTTTTCTTTAGTCGATATCGTAATACTCTTCGACAAAATTAATTTTATTTACAAGTTGCACGTTAACTGGTTTCTGTTTAAGACTCTCACTGTACATAAAGCACATACCATATAAATAATTTTATTTATATCTTAGATATATATTTTATTTTGCTTTGAAGTTGCTGTAAATTTTTATTTATTTATTATGTGGACTCTTATTTTTAGTACCGCACACAAATTCTATTGCGGGCGGCATTAATCGCAGAATAACTCCGCCCAATGATTATCAAACGGTTCAGTCAAACACTTTTGAGAGCAATCTTAACGAAGGTAATTTAATTTTTAAGTTTAATTTTTGCAATTTTTATTTTAATTTAATTTATTTAGCTTTATTTGAAATTTTTACATTTTTTGCATTCTTTTATTGTACATATTTGTAATTTAGTCTTTGTTTTTCTTTTCTCTCAACCAATCCTCCTTATCCACACATGCTTTACCACTGCCACCAACCAACAACCGACACTACAACAACAACTGAAACTACAACATTGAATTGAAACGATGACGTTGCTTGACTGCTTGCTCAACCGCGCGCTGTGTCTTGTTCTTGCGTTCTCTTGGTCTCTCGCCTCTTGCCATTTGCCTCATCTGATATACCTACACCTGCCGTCACCTGCCGTCGCTGCTGCACCACATGCACACACGCACACACGCCGCTGCTTTAATTAAATCATATAGCGTTTGTTGTGCACAAATCGCGTGGCATAACCACACTCTCATCAATGCACTCGCAGCAGCATCAGCAGCAACAACAACTGCAGCAGCACCAACAGCAACAACAGCAGGAACCCCTGGTTCCGGCTCGCTTGCGGCAAGCAAAAGAAAAGTCCAATGTTGAGTCGAAAGCCGATGAAAGAGGTTTGCAGCATATTTATTTTTTCTTTGTTTCAATTCCCGTTTATGTTTTTCTTTAGAAAAATTACTAAAACATGGTTTTTTATGGTTTTCTATTTATTTATATAGAAATGTGCAATTAAGTTGTAAAACGTAAATGTAGTGCTTTATTGTTTGAAATCTATGTAGGAAATAAGCTTTCTTTTTACAATTTTTGATTCCACAATGTGTCTACTATTATTGCAGACCTTTACTGTTTGTATTAAAGGATTTTTCTATATATGATAAAAGTGCAGTCAATAAGCTATGATAAAAAACTCCGATTGTATATAGTAAAGTGTTTAAGATTTTATCTGTCTCTGTTTAAGCCTACATTGCATAACATTCTCAGTAATTTGTATTTTATTTTTGGGGGGATATGCTCAGTCTAAAGCATCTGACTAGAGTTTTTAAGTATTGTTAGCAAAATTCTTTTATTTGTTACCTTTCTAGCTCTATTAACGTACCTAACTATTGAACTAAACATTTCGGCCTTATTATTATTTTGTTTATTAATTTATTTTCAAATTTAATTTCTTGCTTTTAACACCATTGTAATTAGGCGATTATGTCGCTGCGGGTCGACCAAGCAACTGGGAACAAGGCCGACGACCGAGTTTTGCAGGTATGGTAAATTGTTGTCTGCCTCTTGTATAATACTTACATTATAAACGGAGTCCAAATGCTGTTTGTTTAACCAAAGCTTGTTATTAGGTCTTACTTTTAGTGCATTTAGCTTGCACTTTTGTTACATTTGTCAAAATGTCATTGCATACCGAAAACTATAAAGTCAATTGTTATTAAACTTGCATTTGTTTTGGCTTTCAGGACGTCGTTCACGTAGAAATTCCTCCAGTGAAGATTCTCAGTTGACCATAGAAAACTTTGGCGGCTCTCAGGATCAATTGAATACAATTGGACGTTACGATCGTGAGCGGGATAGAGAGCGCAAGCTTTCTAGCACCAGCATTGGTAAGCTTTTAAAAGAGCTTTTTCCATTTAAAATTACTAAATATAGTTTCAGAACCGGCTGTGGCAGTGCGTTCTTCCATTGCTGATGCACGTGGCACGCTGCAGTTGGGCTACGATACCGATTCAGGTTCCGAGAAGCAGGATCGTGAAACGGAAAAGTATTCAATGCGCCGGCAAACCAGGTTTGTTTTACTTTTGAAACACTTCTATTGGAAAGCTTTTAATACTTTTTTTTGTACAATTACTCAATAGCGTCGACAATGTGCCCATGGCTTCGGCGCATAATTTATCCAACGCGGGCAGTCCTCTGCCGATGGCGCGTAATAAGCAACATTCCAACGATAGAGACTATAGCGGCGATGCCTATGTCGAACCCAAGCCAAATGTCTACGATCCGGAAAGCACGCCAGTACGCAAGTCATCCACCAGCAGTATGCCAGCAAGTCCCGCTGCTTGGCAAATGGATCCTTATGACGAAGATATGCGTTCGTTAGAAAATGCGACAAAACTATCCACCATACGCATGAAGCTGGAGGAAAAGCGACGTCGCATAGAGCAGGACAAGCGTAAAATTGAAATGGCGCTGATGCGACATCAGGAAAAAGTAGGCAAAGTTTTATTTCTTATCGCTGCAGAAGTTTTTTAAAAGTTTTCTTACTTTTGTAGGAGGATTTGGAATCGTGTCCAGACGTTTTAAAATGGGAAACCATGAGTAATGAATCAAAACGAACACCCGAAATGGATCCAGTTGACTTGGATAAGTATCAGGTAATGCAAAGTTTGCGCATAAAACTGACTGTAGCCATTTCCCTACCAAATATCAAAACCCTTAAAAAAAAATTAATGAATAAGCCTTGCTAAGTGTTCTGTAAATGTTTTAACTTTTACTTCCATCTGATATAATGTGTATCATATTTGTCTTTTTCCGCATTTTGTGTCTGTGGTTACGTTCTATGCCTCAAACAACATAAACATACTCACAAAAATACAACAACACCCAAATACACACATAAACAAACACACACACACACATCCCGAACATTAACACATCTAACAACTGTTGTGGACCACCCTAATTTACTGTACCATGTACGCTCGGGAATGCAGCAAAGCATCGCCATTATGAATATGAACCTGCAGGATATCCAACAGGATATCCATAGACTAGCAACCCAGCAAAGCCAAATGCAAGCTCAGCATCTGCAGGCGCAGCAGCTAATGCAAGCGCAGCAGATAGCTAATATGCTGAACCAGGTAAGGCTAGGATAATAACCCACAAAGCACACATTTTATATTTTGGTTTGCCTCGTCCCAAATTTTTCTTCACAAAATAACATTAAAAGCTTATTGGTTAATTGTTATGTTTATAAGTGCATCCAAACCACTGTTTCGTATAGTTTATTTTTAACTTGATTTTGTTATTGTGCCTGACTGTTTACTAACAATTTGTTACCACGCTCTAACCACCTGCAACAGCAACAAACCTATGGCTCGCAACAACACCTAGCTGACCACCACTATCAGCAACGTCCAATGCAACAAAACTTTGGCTCATCGCCGCATCTTCCACAGGCCTACAATGCGCCCGTAAATGCCTACAACTCCCGTCCTCCTAGTCGCGATCCGTACCAGCAAATGCCACAAATGCAGCAAATGCAGTATGTCAATGAACATGGCCAGTATATGTCGCCACCGCAACAACCGCCTCCGCCGTCGCACTACATGCAGCCCCAGAGCATATATAGTGACAATGGTGCGCCCTATAACAATCATGGCTATGGTGGCGGCGCCGCTGGTGCCGGACCCTATGCCGGAGCTCCACCACAATACCGCAACAGCGCCTATGATGACTACACGCAGCCGCCAAATCACTTTTACTTGCACGAAAGCCCGCCACAGCCACAACCGCACCCTCAAAGACGCACTTGGGCTCACTCGGCGGCAGCAGCAGCCTATGAACAACAGCAAAACCAGCAATCGGCGCTGGTGGATGTAAACGCCTGGCAGAGTCAGAAAAAACCGCAGCAACAAGGCTGGCCCAACCGACCGCCTTCCAGCGCTGGCGCACCCCAGGGCTTTGTACTACATCAGAACGGCGGCGGCGGCGGTGAATTGCAGCATTTGTTTCATGTGCAATCATCGCCACAGCATGGCCATCGCATGTCCAGCGGCAGCGGCATGATGATGGGCGATACCAATGGCGTTCAGCGGCAGCAATCGCTAACCAACTTGCGCGAAAATCGCTCACCCAATATGCTAGGCAAAAGCAACATGGCGCCTCAACATGAAGACATGATGGCGCCACAAAGCATTTGTTTCATCGGGGATGAGGAGGACGTGGAAGAGCTGGAACGCAACATTATTGAGAGCATGCAGTCCACGCGAATCTCAGACTTTGTCGCGCAACAGCAGCAACATCAGCATCAACGCCTGCAGCAGCAACAGCAGCCGACACACAGCGGTCGCGGCAGCAGCTCAGAGGACTATGATAGCAACGAAATGATTTCCAACAAGTTGAATATAACGAGTGGAAATCTAACCTACCGGATACCATCGCCTTCGCGACCCTTAATACAGGCAAACAGTTTTCAAGATCCCCGCACTGGCGCAGATGGGCGGCCTGAGAAGGGTTTCTACATATCCTTCGATGATGAACAGCCTAAGCGGCCAAAGCCGCCGTTGCGCGCTAAGCGTTCACCCAAAAAGGAGCAAAGCAGGGATAGTTTGGACAACCAAGTTGTCGTTAAACGTGAATCGCTAAGTCAACTGCACAACAACAACACAACAGCCGAAGAGATCAAGACTCTAGCCAGGAATAGCAACAACCACAGTGTCAACCACTCCAACAGTGTCAAAACGAACAGTGCGCCTTTCGAGAGCAGCACATATAATAAGTACACAGATGAACCGCCACTGCAGCTGCGTCACTTGACGGAGGTAAGCGCAGAACGCAGACATCTGGAGGATCTTACCAATCAGCAGCAGCAGCACATGTCGCTACAGCAGCAACCGCTGTCACCCACACGTCTTCAGCAGAGCAGTAATCTGGCCGAAGCGGCCAAGAATAAGGCGCTAGTCATAGGCGCCGATGCAACCAATCTAGATCCCGTAAGTTCAACACTAGACAGCTGTCTAAAACTAAAACTAATGCTTATTTTCGAATGAAATAGGATTCCGTGGATGAAATGGAGCGTCGCAAGGAGAAAATCATGCTGCTTTCTTTGCAGCGTCGCCAGCAGCAAGAGGAAGCTAAGGCGCGCAAAGAAATTGAGGCGTCACAAAAACGTGAGAAAGAACGCGAAAAGGAGGAGGAACGTGCGCGCAAAAAAGAGGAACAAATTGCACGACGCGCAGCCATATTAGAGCAACATAGATTAAAGAAAGCCATCGAAGAGGCAGAGCGGGAGGTAACCAGTTATAAGGATAGAATTGTAGAACAAACTTATAGGGTTTGTTTTCTAAATTGCAGGGCAAAACACTTGACCGCGCTGACCTACATGTAAAGCTACAGCCACAATCCAATTCTTCAACGCCACGTCTTAGACAGCAGCGTGTGACTCGGCCAAGACCAAAAACTATACATGTGGATGATGCTAGTGTAGACATAAGTGAGGCTTCAAGCATCTCTAGTCGTGGCAAGAAAGGCTCCAGTTCAAATCTTACCGGTGAGTAGTTGGATTACGTAAAATTTAAAGATAGTTGTGAGAGTGGAGATTTGTAGAGCCGGTAGAGATGGACTTCGACAGACAGACAAGTTCATTTCCCATTTTGTTCCGTCTGGGTTTTATACCTTTTGTTCCGTATCCCAAAAATACCACAAAAATGAAGTAGCCATGCTACATATTAATATAAAATAGAAATCGTAATATCACAATTAGTTGTCATAGCCGATAGATAGGAATCACTGGTTTTAATGTGAAGAAGCTCTTTCTATCAATGATTTGAAGGAATCAAACCTAGTTAGATTTTTAGCACAGCGTGTATGGGTGACAGTTAATCAATCCTACCTATAAATTTATTTTGTTGTAAAATTTGTATTAAACTTTAGTCTTTCTTTGTTTATATTCAGATTTAAACGTGTTAGATTTGTATAGTGTAATGGGAAATTACAAATGTTAAATGTCATCTGAATTTCGGCGCTGTCGATCTTCTTTATATCCTGTGTTCTTTTTGTGTTTTATTGTTGCCCTTTTACTAATTTTTGTTTATTTGTTTTTCAATTTTAAATTATAATTATCCTTTTACTGTGCAGGCTACGGTCAATTAAGCTCAAATTCTATGAAAAGAGATTATTACAGGGGCTCTCAAGACTCCCTTACAGTTAAAGGTAAATTTGTTAAACGTTATTTTGTTATATTTTTATTGTATTATACGTTTGTCTTAAGTTTTGCATGCCAAGTTGATGTATAGTATTTTGTTTATATAAGTTATTTATTTACTGCAATATCTCATTTAGTTTTAATTTCTGGTAAAAAGGGCATTTTGATTTTAGTTTGAGTTATCAAACATGTACTTGGTATGAACTAATAAATTAATATAAAGTATTAAGTATATTGTAACTTTTAATATAAGCCATAACTACTAATTTCCTTCAACAGAGTCTCCTGATGATTATCCCAGTACTAGTTCAACTCCGATTGGACGTCGGGGATCTTACAAAACATCAAGAGGTTGGTGCTGGGTAACATGTTTTCAAATTGTTTGTTAGTTTGCTTAATCAAATCAAACGAAACTCGCAAAAAACAAACGTTTTATTTATTTGTAGCTCACTGAGCGCAATTTCAGTTCTGCTCTTGTTTTTTTTAAACTAAACTTTTGATTTGAATCTTTAAATATTAACACATTTTATGTTTAATAAACAGTTTGAATATTTTAATGCGCTAGAAGGATGGCCAAGTTGTTGCTATCACTGCGAATGCAACTACACTTAGCAAAATAACCCATATTAAATAAGTATAACAAAATAAGTTAAGCCCAACTAACTGCTAAAGTAGCTGCCACAGTAACATTGGTAGTATTAAATACAACATGGCTTTTTAAATGCACTAAGGGAGCAAAAAACAAAGAAAAAATAAGAGACTACCGGGATTGTTTTTAAGGTTAAAGAATTGTATTTTCTGAAAGTCGGCTGTGACTCCAGTGTCATGCTATATTTATATCAAAATATTTGCGTTAATTTTGGGACTGGTTCGAGAAATTTAAGTTTAATTTTACCATTTGTTATTTTATTTTGCCTGCTTTTAATTATGAAAACTGTTAAACTACACCAATTCGTATCATGCACTCCACTCGCGCGTGCTTCTGTGCCACTTCTTGCAGAGCCAACCGTCGAGCGGGGACGTACTTTGTCGCGTATATCCGTCGCCAAGGGAAGCTCACTTAATTTCCGTGGCCGAAAATCGAATTCTCTAATGAATTTGTGCGGTAAGAAGTGTTCCACAGCTATACAAACAAAAAAGCTGCTTGTCTTTCTTTTACTCTGCTCAACTATACTCGTATTTTTTTAAAAACATTATGTGGTTTTGGTTTTCTTTTATTCCATACTATATATTTTGTATATCTGCATTTATGATCTAACAGTTGAATTTCTTTTACATAGTAAACCATTTTTTTTATTGGTAAATGGAATCTTTACTATATAGTTTTATATGGTTGTGGCTTTTAAGTCGGTTGTGGTTTTATGTATACTTTATATATTTTTAGAGTGTATGTGAAGGCGCTTGCAAATCAGAATTAGAAATTGAGAGTAACAAATTCAAAAAATCCTTCTTATAATTTCCTAAAAGTTTCCAAGTTTTCCTTAAGATACTAAAAGTACTTCTTGCCTAAATTTAACTCTGTTTTTTCAAAGTTCAGGGAATTTTTATTTACGTTACTATGCCAGAGACCAATAAATTGTATTTGAAAATGTAAAAATTGTGCGATTAATTTCTCCGAGAACATCTATTGAATGTCCCCAAGACCTGGACTTGTTCCTCCTAAAATTCAAAAGTGCAAACTTAAATATGGTATTGTTTTATATGATGTATCTCCGTGCATTCAATTTGTCTCCCAATCTCTTCCTATTTGCAAGTGCCTACTATACATACTTACATAAGGTTTGGTCAACTTTTTATAAACGTTACTATGAAAAACGGCTACAGAAACTATATTTTCTTAAGATTTAATTTTGGTGTTCTTTTTTCTTATATCTTTATTTTATTACTAATTTTTATTTCAATATTTGTTTTGTCCATAACTGTAATAGAAGCGGTGTTGGTTCCTCAAGATACCTTTCGATGCAAGCTTTTGAAAAAATAAAACTATCAACTGGCTTAGTGGGTTCCGGTTCCAGATTATGGGTTTCACATAACATTCGCATTGTCTGCTTTGTTTAGGGCTGGTTGTAAATTCCATTGAAAGTCTCCCCCAAACAAGCACCCAAAAAAATGCCTGCAACACACACACACACACACAAATCAAACATGATCATATAATCAAATTAAGTAACTACTTATAGAAATGGTCCAGAAACGCTTAACTAAATTATGTGCACACATTTTCTTCTTTTATTTCTCTTTCTTTCAATTCAACAACTTAACCAACATCGTTTGTAAAAATAAAACAAAAAAAAAACCAAATCAAAATTTGAAAATCTTGCAATTAATGAACCGAAAAACTATTAACCAAATCAAATCATCGTTCGCCCGTTTCATCGACGTCATCGTGACAACTAACCAAATAATGCATGGATGCTCGCTCCTGCAATTGCTCTCACAAAAACCAAAACTGAACCACAATTTATTGCTATGCCAAATGTGGTTGCGTGGTTGCTCTTGGTTTGTGTACCTTAAAACTTTGTCTATGTGTGCGCACACACTGCATGTTTGACTGATGATTGATCGTATGCTCGCTCTTGATTATCGGCTAGACACAGATTCTGGATTGGGACGCGCCACACCGCCTAGGCGGGCACCTTCACCGGGCATGGGCATGGGTGTATCAGGTAGGCATATGCCATCTCCCTCTGGACCAGGCTCTTTGCCGCCAGGTTTGATATCGAAACGTCGCGGATTTGATGATGGATCAAGCGATATCTCATTAACTCCGAATTCAATCATGGAATATTCGGGTTTGTATTAGTCGTCTCTCAAATTCAATCAAACAATCATACAAACAAACAACAATCCATAAGTATTCATGCACCATTGGTCATTATTTGCAACTTTTGGAACGCCTCATTTCAATACATTACGCAATATCATTATCATGTTATTTTGACTCATGCAGATCATTACACTTATCATTATTCCTTATACTCTCTTATGCAAATTGGCATATAAGTATATTTAAATTTTTATTTTTTTATTCATTATTTAGTTTATCAACTACATGAGTATGTTTATATGTATGCATAATTTGAATATTTAGAGCAGCCTCAGTTTCAGTTTGTGCGCGCGTTTATAGATCTACAACAATTCCATCGTCAAATCCACGACTTTCGATGGTCAAACCAAGTGTATTCCATTTATATTTTCATGCAAATTTTAAGAAAATATAAAATAAAAATGCCCAAATTGGCTGGCACCATTAACCGCTACACATTTGCAGTATAAAGCAAAAATTTTAAAATTGATTTTTTTTAATATTTATTTCTTATATATTTTTGAAAAAATTTGTTGTTATTTAAAGCATTATTTTGTATGTATAGCTTATTATTTTGCAAGCTAGTAATAGGCATGCCCTAATTTTTTTTTATTGTTTTCCAAACCTGCCTAGTTTGCTCTTAGCCTGCATTTGTATAGTAACTACTAAATAAAGGAAATAGCCTTAGAAGTCTGCAATTAACAACTCTAGTAGAGAACTTTTAACTTCTTATGTAGCACAATAGTTTCTAATATAGAACGAATTTCATTGACAGGTCCGAAACTGTACAAGCAACCAGCGGCCAAATCCAACCGCGGAATTATATTAAATGCAGTCGAATACTGCGTTTTTCCGGGCGCTGTGAACAGGGATGCCAAACAGAAAGTGCTGGAAAAAATTGCACGCTCAGAGGCCAAACATTTCCTAGTACTGTTCCGCGATGCCGGCTGCCAATTCCGTGCCCTATATAGCTATGTGCCGGAAACGGATCAGGTGACAAAGCTCTACGGCACCGGACCTAGTCAAGTCGACGAAGTCATGTTCGATAAGTTCTTCAAGTGAGTATTTAATATAATGCACAGTTAGCATCATACTAAAACCTTTCTTAATTCCGCCAACTACAGATACAACTCAGGTGGTAAATGCTTCTCTCAAGTGCACACAAAACACCTTACTGTCACTATAGATGCCTTCACAATACACAACTCTTTGTGGCAGGGCAAAAGAGTACAACTGCCCAGCAAGAAAGACATGGCGCTTGTGATTTAAACCCAGCAGTGATGAAGGCCTAGTTGGGCTTTTGGCGCACTTTTGCGATGTATGTTCGTTCTAAGGCAATGCAAAATATTCTAAAACTTTTCGCATAAAATCGTTAATGAAAACATACTTACATATTACGGAAAAATTCTTTATTTTAACTGTACAAAGTAATTGCAAGAGGGAGGGTGAGCAGGGTACAGTATATAAAATATTAGCTACCTATGTATTTGAACATTTTTGAGGATGGGGTTAAAATTTGTAACTTGAAAATATTGTAGTTATAAATACAATACGAATAATTGTTTAATTTGAATATATCTATATGCATATATAAAACACTAAAATAATTTATTCTTCAAAGAAGCTTGTTTGAATAGATAGATGTGTAAAAAAAAATGCTAAAGAGAAGCAAAACAAAATGTAATGAAAGCAACTCAAAACTGTTGGATTTTTTTTGGGTTCCCTTTTGAAACGCATAATTGAAAAATATGTAAAACAAACCGAAACGTAGAGAATACTTTTTTATTAATTTGTTTTAAATTGTTACAAAGTTTTTGTGCGAAATTGTTTTGGCTAAATGGCGGCGTGCGTATCCCTTAAGATGCCGCCATCACACTGCAGCCAAGGCGCTGAATATCGCAAGTCGACACTAATTTTAACGCCACTAGCTATTTATTTTAACACTTATTAATAGTTACAATTATGCATATTTACAAAAATATATAAAAGTTAAAAAAAAACAAACTTAAAACAACTAATATTAAACAGTAACTTTAAAAACAAAATGGAAAAAAGACTTTTAACTGGCTGAACTTTAGTAGCGTCTCTCTGTTGTAAAAACTTTTTTAAAAACTATGTTTTGTATTTCTTCAAAAAGTCAGATGCTCGAAACATGAAGTCAGACTCTAAAAATTTGCAAAATGTATTACAAGTTATTTTAAAACCTTATCATTACACACGTTTATGCATTTTATAACTTGCCTTAATTTTGGCCCTGGGTCGCAGCCAAATTCTTCAAAAAACAACAACATAATTATACTGCCATGCTTATGAAATAGAATTTCAAAACGGTATGTACGTTTTAACTCACAGCAATTGTATTTACTTTAATAAATAAAAGCATAACTCGATTTTGTATTAATTTATTGTCTAATTTTGCTGGTGACGTTTTATTGTTTTATTTACGTTAACGTTAACTTCAATTTGCTAAACTTTTTAAAACCATACTTTAAATATAAGTTGTGAGTACTAGAAAAACGACATAATGAAAAATTAATAAGGCAAACTTTGAGTATCGCTGGTAAAAAAAAATACATAGATAAACAAAACATAACACCTTGTATGATGGCATATAACAAGCATAAAAATAAATAAATGTAATACAAAAAAGATTTTCATCATGATCAAGTTTATATATGTATATGATATGTGTGTGGCGCAGTTGCGCCCTTGGCGTGATATGCTCCATATTAAATAATATTATGTAATAGGATTAAACATTATTATATGAAATGTAATAAAGTTATTAAAAATATTAACAAAATGACAACAATAGTGTTTATTTCATACTATATGTTAAATACACTGATAATTCCCTGAATGACCCCAGGGAGGCGCATGGAGATCTCTATTAATAACTGTTCGAACAGAACAGGGACCTATAGTTTATGGCCGAACCCGAACGGCGTCGATTGATTGATTATATATGTATATCTAAAACTAAAAATTTTTCAATAATTTATTAAAGGGGAAAATATAACTTCAAATAGCTTTTAGGTTTCTTTCCAAAAATAATTTTATGAATACAAATTCCTGCCTTTGTAGGGTATATCAGAAGGTGGATCTGCTCTACACGAAAATCTTTGCAATAACTCGTATTACAAAAAGTTATAGAATAGTATCCAGTTGATTATATGTAGGCACTAGGCCGTTGGCCACCTGTTGCTACAAAGGAAGTAAGAAAGAGTAAAGGTTAGGTTTCAAAACTATACGTTTACCTTGCAAATTCATTCCAATGCTACTTTGACATCAAATTTTGTATTGAAAATCACTCAAATGACAAAGTACAAGTACATAGTTAAAGCAACTACATATTTATATAGCAAGAGAAGTCCTACATCAGTCTGTACAGGACTTCTAGATACAAAAAACATTTCGTTCTTAAAGCTTCTTTGCCAAAGTTTATGTTATTACTTCTTTGCGTGCTATATGATATAGTTAACCGATTTTGATAAAATTCTAGCTCTTACCATCTCTGAGATCTGGGAGTTTATACGGATGGAAAGGCAGACTGTCTTTGGTATATAGTCTTCTTTAGTCATCCTGATCCGTACATCAGGTAACTTTGTGTCCGACCCCCGAATAGTAGTTATCCCGTATTCGGCCGGATAATATTAAGGCCGCTGGATAGGCCGAAGAACGATGCTGCAGTCGGCTGCTCTTTTGCACCCGAAAATTGCTGATGGGACGATATTGTTGTTGGAATCGTTGACACAGCTGCTGTAGTTTTAGTTGTTGCCATTGAATTTGTCATTGAGACCTTGTGCTTGTTGTTGGCGCGGCTAAACTCATAAACATTTGTTCTTTGTGGGCGCTTACCAAATTTGGTCGGGAGAAGGGTCTCTGAAGAGTAGACAGAGGCATTGGGGAAGAGGATTGAGCGCTCCAAGACATTGGCTCTGTACTTGGCAGTGATGGTGAGCAAGATCGCGGTCTCGGAATAAAAACTTTACCTGCGAAGACCCCTTTTCTCTCCAGCGAGGATTCAGAGACAGGACAAGTTTAAGGTCTCCAGACCATGAGGAAGAAGAATGAGAAGGAACCGCCACGCATGATATCTAAGTAACATATGACTCAAAAATTATGGACGTAAGTGACACGGTCCACACAAACCGTAGCAGATGAATTAATCATTTTAAATTACTTCCAGAACGAACAAATCATTGGCAGTTGGCATTGCAGTATAGAGAACTTCACTACACCGAGATAGAATCTTCCACACACACACACACAAACATAAAAAAACGAAACATAAATACATATACGTTTAAATCCACTAAAGTACTAAAACTGGGCTTCTGGATTATTTCCTTGGAACAGAAACGCAAACATTTTGAGTAAGACATCCAAATTGCCATCCAGAATAATTTTAAAGTAAAGTAGTTTATATATAAAAAAATATTTATAGCTTAATTGTAAAAAAAATTTAGCTCGCTAGATCTTAATTTTTTGAGGAATATAATAAGCTTTTCGGGTTGGCTTGGATGTTATCAAAAATGCACCATGAGTCGAACATATAGTAGATATTTACATCGGGGCCAAATATTTAAACTGAGACATTCTAAGGCATTTATTTCCGCAGTAATATACTTTAGATGGTAGGCGCATGAAATTTATACATATATAATTTATATATAGCTTATACAAAGTTGTGTATTTTTTATCACTTTTAAAGCAATGCAACATATTACATTTGAAAATCGTCGCGCATATCGTTGTAACGCAGCACATGCTCCTTGATTTTGGAACCATCAACCCAAGTAATAAAGTCTTCCAAATTTCGTGAAACCAGAAAGGCAGGATCTTTAACCATTTCGGGCCCAACTCTCACGTGACCGTGTTCTATAAGTTCTGTTGCGTTTTTCAAATTCTCAGACATCCTGACTGTAATGAAACGAGTATATTATCATACGAAAATTACAACCTGTTCGAATAATATACTTTTGACCATTATAACCGGCAAACGACGACGACAAAAATGACTAGCTGAAGTTTTACTGGCGCTTTCCAAGCTCATGTCATCATTACAAATTCCCATAGCATGTAGTTTATTTAGCAGCATTGTTGTAGATTCCGCCTTGAAGGCATCTGTGTTATCGAGCTTGGCAATTTTTTCAACTAAATTACGTATCTCCCGCGACAATTTGTTGTATCTAAAATATTCAAGTTTAAAATTTATTGAATGCTTATTTTTTGGGGAGGGGGCGTGCAAAAAACGCACTTTGTGTAGTCCTCGCGCTTTTGAATGTGATAGCGGCGCAGTATTTTGCTTTCCTTTTGGCTGTTGTCAACTTTCCAGGTAATGAAATCAACCTTTTTAAGCAGTTTCTGCTCATGAAATTTTAGTTTTCGCACCATGTCTTAAATTTATATTTGTTTATTTGCTGTTTTTAGAATTTGTGCCACAATGTGCTATGTAAGTGCTGTATAATTCTACAATTTGGTTTGTTGGCGTGATATCGATACATAAAATCGATAGCATTTAAGTGCTGAAAAATAATTTGTTTTGTTTAAGTATTTGTGATTGATATTAAAAGTACATAAGTAAACAAATTGCAACGAATATGTCCGCGACTATGGATGAGGAGACCACGACAAAGCCACCGCCTGAAGATCCCATTGCTGAGGAGCGACTTGGTTATGTGCGCGAAGTTGGCGCACAAGCGGTATGGAGTTTGTCTTCCTGTAAACCAGGTAGCTTTGAATAGCGATATCATTAAACGTATAATAATTTAGAAACTTTGATTAGGTTTTGGCGTAGAGCGTCTGCGAGACAACATCATGGACACATACTGGCAGTCGGACGGACAATTACCTCATTTAGTCAACATACAGTTTCACAAGCGTACAAACATAAGTGAGATTTATATTTATACAGACTACAAGTTGGACGAAAGCTATACACCGTCTCGCATTTCAATACGTTCCGGCATTAATTTCAATGATCTGCAGGAACTGCAGGTTATCGATTTAACAGAGCCCAGCGGCTGGGTTCAAATACCCATTAAGGATGGCAATGTCAAATTTATTCGTACCTTCATGCTACAAATTGCAGTGATTTCAAATCATCAAAATGGCCGAGACACTCACATGCGTCAAATTCGTATTCATGCGCCAGTTGAGGGAAAGCACTATCCGCTGGAGCTTTTTGGCAAATTCGGTACAGTGGATTTTCAAAAGTATGCTACCATACGTTAGTGTACTCAAACTGAAAATAAATTATTTATAGAAGTATTTCTTTATTTTAGTTTATTTAACTGCTATAACACAATAGCGTAATATTTATATAATTGAAAAGTCCTTTTGATCATCTAAAGGTTATTGTTTTGGTGTTTAAATTTAAATGCCAAAAATATGCTATATACACAAGGAAACTTAGCACAAGTTAACAAAAACAAAACAATGAATGCATTAATATGATGTATTAATTTTATTGCGCGCACAATAACGTATAAAAAAATCAAATGCAATTATGAAAATGCTAGTTAACTTAGTTATTAGGTAAAATTGTGCGAGGCTTATTGCACTACATGACCCCTATATGCAGGTTTTCGAACATGGTTTAATGGCAATCAACAATGCTTTGGTATTAACAGCAAACTATTCGATCTAGCCATACTAATGATAAAGCGAGTTTCCTCGTGGGCAATGATTGTCGTAACGAATTATGTAATTGCTTTTTTTGCAGCCCTTAATGTTTTGTAATGATCCTTTTCCTTGTCACAATCGGGCGGCTCACACTCATATGATGCTTTTATAAGCGCATCTTCAGAAAGAGTTTCAGCACTTTGGATATAGGCCGCCACTTTGGGTATTTGCTCATAAGGACAGTCGAGTCTTTGCCATTTATAGAAGCTTTCTAAATGAGCACCCAAGCGTTTGCACTTTTCGAAATTGATATGGCCATTAGCTAACCTATAAGTACCAGGCGGTATTAGTTAAATGTTCTTTTTCTTCTACTTGTACAATTGATATACTCACTTTGATTCGCAGCTTTCGTTTATAACGTATAAATCCTTTAGATATAGGCTAAAGAAAGGTATAATGGCACGTTCAATTTTATTAGCACTTTCTCTTTCGGAACGCCAAACGGCTGCTTTCATGGTAGAACGATAATTCAAAAAATTTAAGTTGGGATCCATTTGATGTTCCAAGCCCTCAAATTTTGTTATCTGCACCTTGGACCACTATCAAAAAACAGTAAAAGATTTTCAAGGCAACGTTGTAATAAAAAAAAATAAGCTCACGGTTTTTTTGAGACGTGAAATGGCAGTCATATTAAGCGCTGTCAAAATGGCCATTAAGCTGTTAAAGTTTCCAGTATTGAAACATTCCAAAGCAGTCTCAATCCAAAAGTCAATCATTTGCGCTCGTTGAGATTTTTTGCTGAGCTGTTGAAAGAAAATCAGTATTATTAAAGAAATTTGTATGCATTTGATAGCACCCACCTTTACTATTTCCGTAGCAGCTAAAAAGCTTAAACGATTAATCCATTGCTCATAGGCACCAATATTAATACAATTTTTAATAGTTTGGCTTTGAGGCTCTGCCTCGTTTGGAGATATACAACGTTGCTGAATGCCCGTGTTTAGCATTTCAATAAACTCCTCCAGGCGTATTTGAGACAGATAGGCGTATTCAATAGCGTATAACTGATGGGACAATTCGAAGGCGTTGCTACATAGACTTGACACATTTTCAGATTTGTATACATTTGAGGCAAAACGTTTGAGGGATTTAATACTGCTTTGCCGACCCAATGAACTCGCTGAAGACTGTTTTCCCAGTAAATACTGAAATTTTGTCTGACGGCTGGCGGTAAGCTGGTCTAGCGAGTCTGGAATGCTTTCGAAGAAAGGACCGCCGGATTCTCTAAGCGTTTGCTGCAATTTATCATTTTGAAAGTCGTACGGGCATAACTCAAACCAATAGGAGAGCAGACGCTCCAGTGCTGCTTTACTTTGGCACTGCTGTATAATCTTTTGTAGTAGCTCGTGCGGTGGCAAATACAAACGTGAACATAGCACAAAGCCAAATTCAAAATCCTCGGCTCTAAAGGCGGACAACAGAGCAGCGAGTGTATCGACTGTGCCTGAAATTAAACTCCGCTCTTTTTGGTTGGCTGGCATTTTGGGTTTCTGCAACGAAATAAAGTAAGTTTATAAGTGGGAAATACCAATACACATTATTATGTACCAGTATTGATGTAGAAATCGTGTCAGCTTCGTCTGCCGAGCTGGGAATGTCGCAGTACATAGAATCTGCTTGGGTATCGCGGGACCAGGCCGCAGTAAGCGAAGCACTATGAAATAAATCGTCATGGCCAGAGTCGCAGCTGCTAAGATTTGAGCTCTTATCATTAATAGTTGTGGCAGAACCAATAACTTGATCGCAGTCTGTAATAGCTGAACTGGTGGACATAACTGAAGCGCTAGAGATATTATGATTAAGCTGGCGGCCGGGACTGTCTACTGCTCGATTGTCTGTATCGGTGGCCTGAGAGCCAAATGTAGAATTCGAATTAGTACGATATTTGAGCGCTTTTTCTGGCAGCACATGCCCAAGTGCTGTTTCGTTGCGCAATGGCTGCCAGACTTCTTTTTGATGCGACTGATGATTAAAGTGTTCTTTGGTTTCAACGGTTCGTTCATCCAATACTTCTCCATTCCGAGAAACCAAAACTTCCTCGGTCGTCGTTACGGAAGACTTGACTGTGAGCGATGTTTCGACTTCTATGGGCTGCTTGGCCAGACCCGCAGTTATGAGCAACTGATTAAGATGTTCCACTGCTGGCATTTGTCCATCTAGCAGCGCGTTTTTTATGGCACTTGCGTCGTCTGCGGGTATGCCATCTAATTTAACCGGCACACCATTGATCAGCAACACCTCTTCCTGCTGCAAGGAGGAGGTTGTTTCGCAATCGACTATTTTCACGTCCTTGCCAAAGAGAGATTCAACTGCATTCATTATGTCTTCATCCATTTTGTATTAGTCGATGTGTTAGTTGTAGGATTTATGTGTATTAATTTGTTGTTGTTGTTGATAAAATGCTTATGACCCTGGCTGGTTCTTTGGATTAATTTTAATGTACTAGCCAGTACATTTCTGCAAAAGGAAATGGTTATATTAGAATGCATTAGATGTTTTTGTTTTGAGCCTATGTTAAATACATATGATTTATGTTTTCATTCGATTTTCTGTGAAAATTGAAACCATGAGAATGACCCGAGGCCGACTGGCTGGCAACACTTTTTTTTTCCAAAAATGGGTTGGTCTTGGTCTAAACGCACCTGCAGTAATAACATTGTTTGTTGGCGTTTCGCTCGCCACGCTTTGTTTATTTCTTATGCTCTATTCATTTTGTTGCACTTTAATTATTCGTTTGCGTGGCTAATTTGTTTTTTGGCTAATTATTTACTTTATTACTTTTTTCTCAGCATTCTTATTATTCTCAACATTCTTCTTTTATCCTACGTTTGACAGTCACAACGAGTGTGCAGTGTTGCAAGCTGTAGAGTTGCTTGTAGATTGTTAGTGCTGCAAAACGTGCTGCGCCTTTTAAAATACGGGTTTTTATGTTAAGTACAATGTTAAAATTATTTTTATAACGAAAATGTATAGTATCAACAGAAAAACGTAAGGGAAATTCATAATTTTAAAATGTTATGATATATAAAATAAATTTTATTTATTATTGATAAGCCATTAAGGCTTATAAATTCTCAGAAGGGCTATCATTGCCGCCTATTTCAGTACTATCACTTAATATTTCACAGAAGCATAAAGCTAACATTCACATAAAATGTTGTAATAAAGTTTCGAACCTACTTTTCAAATAAATGGAGTAAGTAGCCGTCACTGTTGTCTATTGAATAATCTATGTATTTATATTGTGATCGTTGAAAGGCATGCATCTAGTTTGCTCAAGATGGAAATCGAATTAGGATTAAGGAGGAAATATATTCTGGTTTATTCTATATATTCTGGGTGGGTCTGGTGGTTAATAAGAGTAAGACGAATCAGAGGGACATGATTAGATTAAGTTTGAGAACTATACATTTAATATTGTTGAGGATCTTGATTATCTTGGCATCACCGGATATATTAACACCGTACAGTGCTTGAGAGGAAAGCTCGAAAAACGTTTGTAATGGGCTAATTTTGGTGATCGATGATATGGTAGAAGGAACCTTGCGTTCGAAAGATCAGTTAGCCCACCACTCCTAGAGGGATACTTGAAGTCAAGCCGTTACCCGGTAGACCCTAGTTATAACCAGTTAAAAAGAAGATGAAAAAACTTAAAAGTGAGATCCGGATTATACTGCCTGAAATATTAAGATAATGTCTTAAGTTTTTTAACGTCAGAGAAATGCCTCTTGCAATATATTTATAGACAATTTTTAAATTATGCCATAAATTTACATACAATTTTTTTTTCAACTTTTTTATTTTATTTTATTTTATTATTTCTACATCGAACATTAATATAATTCCAATAAGATTTTGATGTCTTAGAAACAGCAATTAAAATTAATTAAAAAAGGTTGTTTATAATTTATTCCATAAATTTTTTTTTTATATTGCAGATCTTAAGCTGTGCTTTAAAGTAGATATTAGATTCTACTTTTTTATAAGTAATCACATTAAACATTTGGGAAACTGCACTCGGTAGCAATGCCACAGAAGTTCTTGCCACGTGGCAGACGGAAATAGCCCTCCTCACCCCAGGCCGTGTCCCATGAGTTCTTAACAATCCAATAGTCTTGTCCATTTTCGGAGCCATAACCCACAACTAAAACAGAGTGATTAACTTCTCCTTGGTTGCACTCCTCATCGGCATAAATGCCACTCTTGTATAGAAGCAAGCTTTCCAGGCCATTTAGTGAACAAGCCATAGGTCCCAGTGTGGCAATAACCTCTTTCATGGCTTCCTCATCCTTTGAGGGAACAACAGAAAATCCGTTTATGGCAGCGCCCGATGAGCCAGACTTATACTGGCAATCAGCCTTCTTGTCCAGATAGGGATAACTCTCTCCATGAGCAATGCCATTCTAAACAAATTTTCAAGAATAAATTTGAATACAAACAAGCCGGCTGAGCGAAATGTTGGGCATATTAACCTGTTCAATTATAAAATCAAAGGCATACTCTTGGTAACCACCATCGCAGCCGGCCAAGCCATAATCAATCTTGCCGCAATCCACCAAATTTTGTTCCGAAAGATTTGGTAGTTTTCCAGTCTTGCGGAAGGTATGTCCCTCAATAGCGCCGGTTGTGGCAAAAGACCAACAGGAACCACACTCTCCCTGAAATTTGACAGGTGTAACACCGCCCTTTTGACGCCAATCAAAGGCATCGGGGCACTGCACTCCAGTCTTCTGATACACCTGACGATGCTGCGCCGCTTTTTGTCTATCAAAAATCGTTGCTAATCATAAACAGAATTTGTAAGCAAATGTGTTTAAACTTACTCGCCCGCTGCTGATTTTCTTAGACCGGTAAGCTGCTTGAGGAACTCAACCACAGACAAATCTGAGAAAGCATTCAGCGCCAGCTGATAAGATTGTCCAGCCTGATTGGTGGAATCCACCAAACTTTGACGAGCAGCGAAAATTCCTTCACGCAACGTACGATCTGCTGCCGAGGCATATGTTTTACCTGTTTGAGCCTAGTTGGATGTAAGCGTTAGCAACAGCAGAGGAATAGGATACAGGATTTTTCAACAAGATCTTACCAAAAAGTCTCCAAAATCTCTGACATTGGAAAGCAATGGAGGCTTTGGTAAACGGCTGGCAATTCCGGAAAGGCCCTGCTGCACGTTGTTTGCAACATTTCCGAGGGGATTTCTAAAGTTGCCAAAGCCACCGAACTGGGCAGCTGCCAGTGCTATAAACAAAGGTAGAACCAATAGAACTCTCATGGTGATCTGTAGCGATAAAAATCAAAAAATGGAATTTATTTTCTTATTAAAAGCTTTTTTAAAAGACGAGATAAAAAATTAATCAAAATGGAGGACGTCAAGATCGGCCGCAAAGGTTTTTAAGATACTCGATTTCGATCTAGTTACACAGGTCAAGCTAAGGTTCATTTCCGAACTAATTTGCTGCGTAGATTCCGAATCTGGGTTCAGAATTGTTTGTGGTGTGTCTCTCCAGTTAACATCACTTAGTGCCACTCTTACCCTTTCATTTATAAGATCAATATCTTTTTTTTGCAAAGTTATGGCTAATCGATGTTTTGAAATATAGTATATCCCTTTGACGTCATTAGCATTTCCATCAAGCCCTTTGAGAAAATAATTTTGTATTGAGTAAATCTTGCTAATTTTCACATGATTTTCACCCTGTACATAACTTTAAAAGTAGTAGAAAAAAACCACATTTTTTGGATACATAACCTAATATATTTAAAAATCCGTACGTGATGGACCAATTCTGAACCAGGTATCGGATTCTACTTGGCAAATTACTTAGGAAATGACCCTTTGCTTTCCAACAACTGAAGTGACTTCGGTATTTGTAGACCTGTGTTATGCATAGATAATCCAAAAAACTTTTTGTTGCCGAATATGTCCTGAAACGGCCTTTTTAACCAATTGGCCATATACGTCATATGGGATTAACTCAACCGATCCTTAAAAAAAGTGATGTTTAGCTTCGGAACTCTAATAAACTTTCGAATGTTAAAGTTGGGTACGATATCTTTATAAACAATCGAATTGGTTTTTTTCGATGTCCGCTTGGATAGTTTTCGGGTCCGGAACCCATCCCATCAAATTTCTTTCCACTTTCCATTTTCTTCTTCTTTCCTTTCAATGATGATTATCTGGTTTTACAGAGCAGTACGGGAAAGACATCGATATATTCGATGATTTCAACTGGAAAAATCGCACTGTCATATCCCAACTTCATTACGAGTCTTTAGGCAAATTTTCATCATCTTTGAAGTCGCTCCACAGTGTTTATAAGATAATAAACAATTTTTAAGGGACCAACAATAAGCTTAGAATTGGGAAAAGAAAATAAACTTTGCAAAAAACGCGCAGTTATTAGAAAGTACTTAAGAGTTATTGCTTTCCAAGCGAAAAAAGTTGGAATCCACTTAGGGTTAACATTAGTTAAGGGCTAATGCCGATTTATATTGCAGTTTTTCAAGGTTAATTATTGTTACTGATTAGCACATTTAATTAAGTTGTCACATTTATATATTGGCCCTCAGTTTTTAAACAAAACACGAAAAATTTGTTTTAACTTTACAGCCCTAACTTGAAACTATTAGAAATACCGGTTTTTTTTGTAGTAAAAATCAGGACAATTATTAAAAACACACGACCTTCAAAATTTGTATCAAACAAAAACACAGCACTTGCGAAACTTTTATATTGTAATCATAAATTAAATCAATCACAATATTGTTAGCATTGCGCCAGTGTAATTAAAGATTTACTGCGCCGGGAAATACCGGAAGACCCTGAACTTTAGCGGCTTACAAGTTGATTTGTACGTTAATTAAATGTTCCCAAATGGAACTTGGCACATAAAATAAAATTACACAACAAACAGGTGCTCACACCTTTGCAAAAATTAATAAAATAAAATAATTAAACGAGTTCCTTAAGTATGATAAATATTTTATTTCCCAGTCGAACTTTTATTCTCGACACACTAAATTTTCGAGCAAATCTTGTAGAGAAATCAACTACGACTAACCTTTCTTGAACGTTACGGGCACACAAATGATTCTCTCCATAGCTGGTGATTTGGCTTTTATAGTAATTCGACGGATCGTCAGATCGACGCTATCATGCAAATTAAATTAGAAATGTTAAATAATATTTTTTTTTATAAACTTGTAGTATTGGTGGAGGCACAGGTCGCCGGGTGTCTAGTGAGCTGCTTAGTATCAAAATATAAATCACAGATCCAGCGATTAAATTTTATATTGAATCAAGATGATTATAAATTTCAGTTGTTCATAAACAACAACCTGCAACTGGTTTGGAGATTTAAGAAATTAACGCTATGCACTAAGTTCTACGTTCTTCTACGCAGGCATCAACAAAATAAAGATATCTAGATATAAGTTTTGCTTAGACTTTAGTTGTGTTTACGTAGACTAATTTTTATGGCGCATGAAAATTTCGGAAATTCCCTTAAAAAAAAAAAAACAAAATATATCAAAGTTTGTTAATATAAAACCTGAAATTTATCCACAAACAAACATATCCAAATTATGTCAATTTGTTGTAAATATTCATAATTTTGTTGACCATAAGCCGATTAGCCGAGTTTGTTTAGTGTAAAATTGGTATTCATTTGATAATCTAAGATAAGGAAGGCTAATTTCCAACGACAGCATATTAGATACTCTAGCTGGCTTTAAACAATGTTAATGCCAAAACTGAAGAGGTGCCCTCTAAAGAATCAATTTCTAAACTAGAGCCTTATTTTATCATCTAGGAGAGTGGATAAAACGAGCACTTAGATGAGAAAATAAAAAAAGAATCAATTTCTAAGCTAGAGCCTTAAATTATCATCTAGGAGAGTGGATAAAACGAGCACTTAGATGAGAAACAAAAAAAATCTGATAAGCTAGTGGAAGACGCGGCTGCAAATTCTTTAAAGAACCTGGGGACAGAGCCTAACAAAATCTTCTAGCACACAAAGCAAACAGTCAAGAAAAGAAAGATTTGGCTTCTCCGATGATCTAATTTTCTCAATATCTGCTTAAAAACAATAAAATTAAAAAAAATTTTGAACTTTTGAGAAGTATTCCTGAGCAAATTTTCGATGATGTATCTGAATTATTTTGGCTGGTTATTGATTTCAATCATTTGATTTTGAATATCTTTTTAACAAATTTAATGCTTTCTCGTATAAATTGAACAAATTGGTTGAATCGGAATGGCGTCCTTGGGTGGACTCACTGAACTCACTCTCGCCCTATGGCCCTGCCTGGGCCCTTCTGTAGTAATGGTAGGCAATGAAAAAAGGAGATAATACTGTTAATGCAATAATACTTTGAACTCTAAAAAACTCAATAGCGCAAGGACTCGATTAGAATACTGGATACTCCAGGCTTAGACCCCTGAGCAAGATGTGCTCATGCTACACGCGCTTCACTACCTTTAGGTTCTCTGATAATAAAATTAAGTTTGCTTCGGGAATTAGACTGGCCGATACGCTCTAGCGCTTGTAGAGAATGCAATGTGTCCATAGAGTTCAGTATCTTATTTACAATGTAGGCTCTCGAAAACTTAAAAATTTAGTTTGTTTTCGTTTTTGCGTGATTCCAATTTCACATTTTATGCTGTCAATTTCTTTCCATATTTCTGTTACAAAATCTGCACTCATCGATTGAAATTAATCCCGAATATGTTATTCTTATTTCAAGTCGGCTTTAAACCACATAAGAAATTCGCTTTGGTGAAACAGGAAGAATTGAAGATATTGTTTCGAAACGAATTCAAACAAAATATTCGGATTCATTTTCCACCGCACATCCAAAAATTAGTATTATTTTACTATGCGAATATCATTGTTTAGTTAAATGACGAGAACTAATTGGCATTAAATTTTAGTCAAAGTAAACTGGAACAGGTAGGATTTACTGCCTAATTAATAAATACAATCTCAATAAGTTCTTGACGTCATCGATTTTTAATATAATTAAGAGTGTTTTTACTTGTTTCATAAATTAACAATAAATTATTATTTCGGACGTATCTAAAACAATAAGACAATAAGAGATGTCAGATAAATAAAGTTAGTGCAAAAAAAAAGGTTGATAAAAAACGGAATAAACCTAACAACGCCGAAATACCGAAAGCAAAAAATCTGTATAAAATAGAAAGTCAGAGCCTATTATAATCGGAATGTCCTGACTGTATAACTTCTTCAAGCTTTTAAGCACATAAATAATTTTCTGAAGTTCCTTTTTTTTTCTTTTTTAACTCCCATTTTTGGTAGATATAATAATCAAGAAAAATTGAAAGTATGCATTAGCATGTGAAGACTTTAAGATACCCTGTATATGCTCCAGCAACAAACAAATTAAAATGCTTAGATGGATATTCCAAAATAATTTTGATTACTGACTTTGGTAACGATATCTTTATAAAAAAACGTATTACGATCTTTGAAAAGGTCCTTTATATTAGAGTAAAACTATATTGATCATTTTGAAATCTGCCTAAATAAATCATTTATACCTATAAAACTTTTTTAACAACTCGCCCTTCGGAGCTATATAATATATTTAAAATGGATTATTTTAGTTGCTCTACCTGTTATCATGATCTATTCATTCATTCGGATGCATATCTCCATATCGGCATCTCTAGTAACCCTGATCTTACTTTGGATAACTGTATGTTAAACCCTAATATGCAGGCTAAACCAATTTCAGAATACTATCATTTATTTTTATTAGCCAATCCGTAACGATCAGTGAGATATTTATTTTTCTATTAAAAAAGAGACTCAAAGATAACGCAGCCACAACAAAAAGAATTCTTATTTATTTCGACATGCTGAATTCTAATCCGCTATCAGAATTGGCCAATGGGTCCAGGAGGCTATCTCAGACACGAGATTTACTGGAATTTTTTTTTTTATATCGGATTCAACGAATCTAAAACCTGTCTCGAAAAAAGTGTGTGCTATTTTTTTGTTGATATTAATAAGTACTGAAATACAAAAGAAAATAGATTTCCAGGTTCAAAAGCCAAACCAGGTATATGTTTTTGGGGTTGCTGAATGCAAACCCGATATTAAAACGCAGCAGCTCCAGCATGTCTAAACGAGGTATAATTGATTATTAGGTATTATCTTGACTTTGGATTGTAATGCAGCGACTTCAACAACATAACATAGCCGGAAAACCGGTCTCAAAAAAAATAATTTTTAGTGCTTTGTTGAGGTAAGGGGAGAACCTAGATACGTTGGACTAATTCTGTTAGCGTAATCGAATTTTTTGGATTTAGCTTTTTTTTCTTCAAGTCAATTTTTTTGGATTAATATAATAAATTTGCTGAGGAGTCGGATTAGCAGATTTTTGTGCATTAATAATGGCCAAAAAAGGTTGTGAATTAGAGGCTTATAAAAAAAAGAAAAATAAATCATTTCCCATAAAATCGATGGTGACTAAAACCTTGAACAGCGGAATTTCTTTTTGGAAGAATATTTTTCGTAAATAAATTAAGTTGAAAGCGAATGAATAAAATCCGGTATATTGCTTCAGCATTCTAAAAGATATTCCTTTTTCAAATTTGTTTAGGATATCTTCACCGATCGAACGGTTGTATGGGGGCTACATGATAAAACGGCCGGTTTTGATCAAATTTGGCACAGTATTTGGAAACTCTGATAAACTTCCGATTTAAAAATTTGGTTACGATGTCTTCACAGTCCATATGGGGGGTATATCAACTTCTCTAGAATCACTGATCATCAGCTGATACAAACTTAATATACCCTTTGTACCATATGGTACAGGGTATAAAAATACATGTGATAAGAGATAAGTAAGTTCAATGATCTAAGTTTGCTTTAAAAACTGAAGAATATTTCCGCTGTTCAATCCAAAGGGCAAACAAAGAGAGTTGGTCTGTATCCAAGGCTGTCAAGCTTGTTTTTTTGTGAATCATTTAGAACATCAGGCAATAGATTCGCTTTGGAAGAGTATATAGTACATAACTATTGTTCGACCAAGGCCTTTTCCTCAGCTAATAGGAAGTATCTGTCAACTTTAAAGCTGCTGTACGAGGTGTATTCAAAAAGTATCATGAATTTTGCATCTTTTCAAAAATTATTTATTTATTTATGAATATCTATGAATAATGTCCCCTTCAAAGTAATCCCCATGAGATATTATACAGTTGTGCCAATTTTTGTTCTTCCACAAATCCGGGCGTTCTTGTGGATTGCTACGCGCAAATTGCGCATAACTTGCAGGTAATATTCCCTATTGACCGTTCTATTCTGTGGCAAGAACTCATGATGCACCACGCCCCTGCAATCGAAGAAAACTGTAACAAAACTTTCACATTCGACCGAACTTGGCGCGCTTTTTTCGGTCTTGGTTCGTGCGGCAGCCTTCATTGAGATGATTAAGCTTTGGACAGAGTCCAACATCTCATTAGCAATGTTCATGCGATGCTGTTTTTGGTCAAAATTAGGCAATTTTGGTACGAATTTCGTCGGCGACCCGTCTCATGCCCAAATCATTGATAAAAATCGAATGGCACGAGCCAATCGATATGTCTAGGTCCTCAGCAACTTCTCTAACGGTGATTCGACGATTGGCCAATACCATTTTCTTCAATTTTTCGTCTGTTTTTGAAGTGCTCGGGCGTCCGCACGCTCTTCGTCGTTCACATCTTCTCGGCCTTCTGAGAACATTTTGTACCATCGATAAACGTTGTTTCGGTCCAAAGTAGCTTCTCCGTATGCCACAGTCAATATTCGGAATTCACACAAAATTTGATACAAGTTCTTTGATCCATTTTTTTGAATAGGTAAAAATCGAAGACGCGCCAAAACACGTGCAAGCAAAGCAGCTGTCAACAATTAAGTGAACATTCAAAATGGCCGAGCTTGTGGGCATAAGTGAGAGACATAAGTACCAATAAAACGCCCCAAAAAAATCAAAATTCGAATATACCTAACCCGCGAAAATTCAAAATTCGCGATACTTTTTGAACACACCTCGTATACAAGTTATCTATCAAACCCCACCTAAGATGATAAAAAAAACACACACACAAGGTCCAATAAATATATCTAAGTAAATTTGTTTTTTTTAATCGTAAAACAAATT
Organism: Chymomyza amoena; assembly: GCA_037043745.1. Lineage (NCBI taxonomy): Eukaryota > Metazoa > Arthropoda > Insecta > Diptera > Drosophilidae > Chymomyza > Chymomyza amoena. The sequence goes on from JBAMAX010003189.1 coordinate 173,518, forward strand.
ATATTTAAAATCGTTTAAACTATACAATAAATAAGATAACAAGTAGGACGCATAAGTTTTACTGAAGTTTCATTTGAGTATTATGTGCCATTTGACGCACATACCACACAGGATACTCGTCCTGAAGTTCCTCATAAACAGGTATAGACTCGGGTAGCAAGACGATGGGCTGCGTCAGGTCCACAGGTTGGGCTACAAAGAAGCGCGTTTTCTCAAAACGCTGCATGGATTTCGTATAAAGTTAATTATAAATGATTCGTATGGAAACAGTTTTAACTTACCCCACTTGGACCATCAACTGTGCCATGCTGAATCTCTTGGGCCTTTCGAGTGGGACCATCATAAGTGTCTGGCTGCACCGTTGTGTCCTTAATAATCAGCGCAGTGGCAAAGGTCACAAAAAGTGATACAAGGAATGCAAATGATATCGCAAATTTCATGATGATCAAATTTTTCTTATGAATCAAACTTTAAAATTCCCACAGAATGTTGCTGTTTCGGTTATTTACCATGTAATGATTCTGAATATTGGGTGTGCACTTTATATACATGCAAGTACATATTCGTTGATTTGAATATTTTGTAATCGAAACGAAACATTCCTTCCTCTTTAAACAGCTGTCCGTCCGTGCAGCGTCTTTCAAACAGGAATGATAAAAGTTTTTGTCATGTTTATGACATTATTTGACAACAAACAACAAAAAGCTTCCGTAATATGATTCATTTTATTTTCGTTGACACTTAAAGAGCGCCATAATCTGCAATTTATGTTTAATTAAACATTTTTAATGCAACTTTCGACGCTATTTTTGTCGAACAATTGTCAGAAGATTGGAATGTTTTGTGCAGTTAGCAACAGACACTGCGAAAGCATTATTTACCAAACTTTATAGCCAAATTGTATTTGTTAGCCACATGCTACATGTATGTATGTTATGTTGTATTTTTTCAGGAAAAAGCCAGGTCTAAAAAAGGCAACTTTTCTGTTCTTTGACTCGTTCGTTGGACCCTGCTATGCCTTTCAAGGTTATCGCCACCAAGATGAGGGCTCATCATCTATGTATATGCTTATGCAGGTCGTACGCACACAAGCACCCACTTGTACCTGCGAACTTTTACACTATATGGGTAAGAATATGTGAAACGGAACAATTTTCAACCAATTTTTTTTTTTATCGAATATTGGGCGAGTTATTCATTCGTTAATATCACATATTAGTACAGTAAAAATAGGTTTTGATCAGGAAAATTGCAAGCTGGACCACCCTAAAAGTCTAAAACCAAAATGGTGACCTTTTTCCCCCGTAGAGTTTTTTGTTATTTTGAGCCCATTTATCTCGAATTCATTAAGTCAAAAATAATAAAACCGTTTCCAAAGCGAAAAATTTGCTAAATTTAATTTTAAATTCTATTTAATGCACAAAAAAATACATATTTAATATACAGAGAGAGTCACAGAGGACACTCCAAGTTGCCTTCAATACGGTCAAGGCAATAACTACGATTTTTTTTCACGATCCCTACCTTTGCATTTACATATTTTTTATATATCCTTCTATTATATAAATAAGTTTTTTTTTCTCATGTTTTTGATGAATTTTCATATATCAGCTTCTTATAACGCCTGTTTACCAGCATGTACGAATAGATGAACGACGACCAGAAACATGCTCGCGACGTTATAGGAAGGTCGACCTAAAAAAATGGAAATCAGATGGAGAGTATGGCGGGTGAGGTAGAATTTCCCATTTTAGTGTTTCGAGGTACGTCTTGACTACTTTCGCCACGTGAGGTCGAGCATTGTCGTGTTGCAAAATTACTTTTTCGTGTCTATCAGCATATTGCGGCCGTTTTGGTTTTAATGCCCGGCTCAAACGCATTAATTGCGTTCGATTAAGTGCACCAGTAATTTTTTCAGAAGGTTTTAGCAGCTCATAATAAATTACGCCAAGCTGATCCCACCAAATATACAACATGACCTTGGATCCGTGAATATTCTGTCGAGGTGTCGCCGTAGGAGTGTGGCCGGGCAATCCCCATGATGTGCGTCGCTTAGGGTTGTCGTAGTGCACCCATTTTTCGTCCCCAGTAACAATACGATGAAGAAATCCTCTTCGTTTTTGTCTTTCAAGCTGCTGTTCACAAGCAAATAAACGTCGCTCAACATCTCTTGGTTTCAACTGATACGGTACCCAGTATCCTTGTTTTTGGATCATCCCCAGCTGTTCCAGGCGTTTTGATACTGATTGCTGAGTTACTCCCAATGATTTTGCTAGCTGTTCTTGAGTTTGGCACGAGTCTTCATTAAGTAAAGCCTCCAGTTCATCATCTTCAAAAGTTTTTTCTCTGCCACCGCTATGCCGATCTTCAACAACAAAATCACCGATTTTAAAGCGCTGGAATCACTCGCGACACGTTTTTTCACTAATAGTAACCCGATTTATTTGAACTATTACTGACTACTAGCGCCATCTTTTAGAAAACGGCGGGAGCAAAGTTGTAGACCTAATAGATGGACCTAGCGAAACCGGTTACACTAAATACTAGAAGCGTGTTTCAAGACATCGCCTTTGTGGGTCAAATACCACCAACTTAAACTGAAAAAAAAAATATGAGAGCTCAAGGAGACTCTGTACAATTTGCCAATTGGCTGTTAGATGTAGGTGACTATAAAAAAGAAGAATAAGATATACCAGAGGACATGCTCCGTGAAGACGTAATCGACGAGATGTATCCGTTCGATATTAATGTTGAAGAAATGGCAACGAGAGTTATTTTAACCGCAAGAAATGATGAAGTGAAAAAAATAAATCTGTCTATTCTTGATAGGCTACTGGGGGATGTTGTGAAGTGTCATTCGATTGATACAACCGACTCTGTGGAAACTGATGAAGCTGATCAAAAGAGTTCCGCTCTACAATATCCATCCGAATATTTGTAACTCCCTAACACCGTCTGGCTTCCCACCAGCGGACCTACAGCTAAAGACAAGGTGCATAGTAATGTTGCTCAGAAATCTCTGCATCACAGATGGACTATGCAATGGAACTAGATTAGTAATACGAAGAATTACAAAGAACATATTGATATGTGAAATTCTGACTGGCGACAAAGCCGAAGAAATGATTCACATACCGAGAATTACGCTAGGCACTAAGGGCGACATTGATATGCCGTTTGTGCTCAAACGGCTGCAATCCCCTGTGAGGTTGGCGTTTGCCATGACCACAAACAAATCACACGGTCAGAGTTTCGAAAGAGTTGGATTAATAGTGAATAAAGAAGACACGATATTCACACATGGGCAAAAGTAGAAAGGAATTAAAATAAAATGCAGCCTGAAAGAGAAAAAAATCGAAAATATTGCATTTCAGGGGGCTCTGTCATAAGCTATAAGCTTACCTCTTCAAGGCCATTGGAAGAAATTTTGCAGATTAAGTTCGGCGGAGAAAAAGTCGTCCCCTATTTTATCCTAGCCAAAAATAAAATGCGAATACCTGGCACTGACTACTGTTATCAACGTTATAGATCCCTAAACATTTGTTGACGGGAAGGATGTCATTATGGTTCTGAGTCCGTACAACGTGGAAAGGAATGGAACAGCCTTAGTTAGCCTTAGCCTAAGTAACACTAAAAATGGTATACAAAAGAGAATACATTTTTTTGTTCAATGGGGCTGAATTTAATTTCAAGTGGGTTCCCCTGAGCTGCTAGCGGCGATGGAGGAGTGGGGGTTGGTGAACGAAGCGAGCAGGGTGTTAAGCCCTCTAGTCGTTTATTATATATTTGAAAGCTCCAGCTGTGGTAAAGAAAAAATCATGCGATCTTTTGGTAAACATTGGCAAACAAATCGTAGATTATACCCCAAGGACTGGAAATATTATTTAGACTTTGCACATAATTAGGTTATACCGCCTATTCTTGATCGACGGAGGCTCGCTATTAAAACATGAAGCACCAAAATTTTGTAATTTAAAAAAAAGAAAAAAGCTGGAAATGAAAGATATATGTCAAAAATTGATTCCTCGACCCAAAAAAACCCTCTAATACGCATTTGGATAAAATAATGTTTCTTGGCCTAGTAAATGGAAGATCTAAGTCGATTTTAGATTTTTTTGATATAAACCTATTTTGAAAAAGTGGGCGGCTAGAAAAATATTTTAGATCCATATTTTCTTGGATAAAATTGCTAAAAATTACCCAAAGAATCAAAATTGCTGAGAGCTTCAGACCGTTTTTAGGCCGCATAATAATAAGATATGCGTATTGGTAATTCCATAAAATGGTCAACCCTGGCAGAAAGATAAAATGTTAGAACATTCTTTTCACCATTGTAGTCCAAAATGGCATAAGCATTATTAACATTGTGTTTTAAGCTTTAAATAATTTACCAGAAAACTAAAGTTGTTTTTTCATTTACTCATTTTTACTTATTTTTGAGTGATTGTCAGTCTAATTTGTTTAGAGTATTCATTAACTTTTTCGTTTCACACACCTCGTGAATTATCAATTCTTGTACGCATATACACTACCCTTCAAAAGTTTCGGTTCACCTTACAATTTTAATGAAATATTCAAATAAACATCTTTCGTCATTTATTGTTATTTATTATTATTTATTATACCCTGTACCGTATGGTCCAAGGGGTATATTAAGTTTGTGCAAGCCGAAAATGTATGTAACATATAGAAGGAGACGTCGGAGACATCCCAAAGTTACCTAAAATATGATCAGGGTGAATAGAGAAGTCGATATACCCATGTCCGTCTGTCCGTCTGTCCGTCTGTCCGTCCGTCCGTCTGTCCGTCCGTCCGTCCGTCCGTCCGTCCGTCCGTGTGAACGCCTAGATCTCAGAGATGGTAAGAGCTAGAGTTACCAAACTTTCACATTAGATCCCATATTATTCCATAGGAGGCAAGTTTATTTTATTTTTTTGATATCGGGGTTAAATTATATAGCTCCCATAGGGGTGTTTGAGACGACCTCTACAAAAAAAGCGTTTTAGATGAATAATTCGTTTGTTTATAAAGATATCGTAACCAAATTTGGTGTTCGAAAGTTTTTATAGTTTCCAATCACTGTACCAAATTTGATCGAAATCGGTTGACTATATCATATAGCTCCCATAGGACCGATCGGCCAAAATAACTTTTTTAAAGAAAAATTCGCTATATTTCGTTTTTTAATTAAGATATCGTAACCAGATTTGGTGTTTGGAATTTTGAAATTTGTAGACCACTTAAGCAATGTGCCAAATTTGAACAAAATCGGTTGACTATATCATATAGCTCCCATAGGTCCGATCTTCCAAAAATCGATTTTTTTAACAAAATTTGTTGTGTTTCGTTTGTTTGTTAAGATATTGGGACCAAATTTGACATTCGTGAGTATTTTATAGTTCCTAAGCACTGTACTAAATTTAATCCAAATCGTTTGACTAGATCATATAGCTCCCATAGGACCAATCGGTCCAAAAACACGTTTTTTATACAAAATTCGATGTGTTTTGTTTGTTTGTAAAAGATATTTAAAATAAATTTGGCATTCATATCTTTTTTAAGGTATTTAGGCACTGTGTCAAATTTTATTGAAATCGGTTGAATCATATAGCTCCCATAGGAACGATCAGTCAAAAAATAAATGTTTGCTTAAAAATTCTTCTGTTTTTGGTTTTTTGTGCAGAAATCAGACTTTATTACAAGCTAGGGGTACAGGGTATCCTAAAGTCGTCCGCGCCCGACTTTACGTCCGCCATTTTTTATATATATAAAGTATATACAAGTACATGTTTTTAAAATTACTTGAAGAATATCGCCCCTTCTGATTTTCACTTATTCCGATTGATGACGCATGATCTGACCCAACAGCACTTTCTTTTTTTCGAAGAAGCCAAAAATTTGATCGATTCGTGGATCGCATCAAAAGAAGAACAATTCAGAAGCTGCCAAAAAGATGGGAAAAAGTTTTGCCTAAAAATGGAAATTATTTTGAAGAATGAGTATGTAACAAGTTTTTTACAATAAAGCCTCAAATCATGAGAAAAACGGCGGTTTTCTATTTGTACACCCAATATGTTATCTAAAGACCATATAAAAATCGTAAAAACCTTAGAGTTCGATTTTGAGAGCAATCCGTTTCACAATTTCTTACCCACAAGTATGCACATACATATATGCAGGTGTGGACTTCATCATTAACTGCTTTCAACAGCAACATCAGTCAACAAAAGCTCAGCTCAGCTCAGCCAAAGTCACAGACGTCTGAGCCATGATAAAGGGTCAAGGGTATCGGACAGCGGGTATTGGGGAACATCGAACACTGTGGATCGATCACACAGGGAGACGGCACAACATCTTGTGGTTTATGTGTTCTGGTCCCTGACAGTCGCAATTTCTTTTACATAGCACTCATAAAAGTTGATGTTAATCGTCTCGGCTCTCTTTTTATTGTACATGGCGTTTATATGACGAGAACAAATAGTCATCAGTTCTGACCCTAGTGGAGTGCTCGGGGCTTATAAAAAGGCAATCAAATTGGTCAAGCATCGATTTTAAAAGCTAAACGTATAAATTAACGATTAGAAAAACTCCAAAGCATAGCAGGCATAGAGTTTAACAAAGTCATCTAAATTGGTTCCCTGGCCTTGGTTCATTTTGTCTGCTGCATTCTGTTTATACCCTGCACCCAAAAGGATAAGGGGTATGTTAAATTTTTGTAATTTTAATATAAACAGTATGTAAAAACTAAGCTTAAACTGAAAGTATCAGAATGCCAAAAGAAACGTTTTGGCCATATCGGTATCCGGTTTTGTGTGTTTTCTAGTGTGAGCTAGTTTCGACAAAATTAGTGTCAAAGTGATCTAGTTCGTCACTCTTTCCTAGTAAAATTGTATAACATTCATAAATCTACAATCTCGAAATGTAAATCTTTCCTAATTTATTCCCACTTTATGCTTCGCAGTTGCATGCAAAAAGAGCTTAACAATCCTCATAACAAGTTATGAAGGTAAACTATAAAGAAATTGTTTTTTATATAATTTTAAAATATCCAAGTTGCTTTTTGAAAGTTTAAAGGGTATATTAAAGTCGTGATTTCCTGACTTAAACCCGACCAATTATTTGGTACAAAATTTCAATATTGGATTAGGAATTACCACGCATATTTAGACATTCCCAACAAATTATGATAAGCATTAGTAAGCGAAATGGTAAGGTATCAAATGAATCATCGTTAAGGTTTAACATGAGAAAATGTAATATATCATGCAGGGAGTATTTTTTTAATAAGAACTGGGCTAGACCCAGTAAAGATTAACGTTTATGAGCTCAGTTAATGAAGTTATTTTAAAGCGCTTCGCGATATGAAAGAAAAGAAACTTGTGATAAATTAGCTCGGCAGGCATAAAAAATAGCGCCACCTGGTTGCTTTACTTTACCATCTAAGGATGGATAATTTCGGGCTAACAAATGTTAGTTTGAGGATGTCTTTGTCAGAAAATTGTTGATACTAATGTTTAAATATAATTGCGACTATGTGACCATCACGACTGCCGCGTACAAAACACAATCTGGAACACCAATTTTCACAAATAGCAACATTCTGGGCTGAGCACCTAGTTTTTTTTTAATTGTAAATCGTTATCATTTTGATCTACGACTACTATTACTTTATTTCTTTTAAAATTAAACTGTTTCGCTAGAGGCGCTTCAAAACAAAGGTTAACCTAACCTAACCTACTGCCAGGGCACATGAAAACTCCAAAGTTCCTTTATAAATTAATTTCAGATGAATAATATATATATGTATCTATCTTCTCAACTCTACTCGAGCCATATGGGCCTGTAGAAAATTCTTTGGCACCACATGGGGCTTCAGCCCTCATATTATAGAATGGATATATACCGTACGATGGTACGGCCTATCGTCACATATGCAGCCCTTGTGTGGTGGCCCAAGACACAGCAAACTGTGGCCATCAATAAATGCAGCAAGCTTCATAGACTAGTATGCATATCTCTCTCGGGAGCAATGCGTATCTGTCCGACAGCTGTCATGGAGTCAGTCCTTGGACTCACACCACTGCACATTTTCATCAAAAAGTCAGCCATACAGAGTCTACTACGTATTCAGATCACATCTGGACTCTTAGCAAGTGACACTGGTCATGCCGCACTTATATATTCCCTTCCTGAAGTATCGATCTGCTCTAGATCAGATCTTATGATCACGGAAATTTTTCATAACAAGAAATTTAGATCTCTTCTCCCTGATGGGAGCCCCTGTGGCATCAATGGTTCACGGATGGGTCCAAAACTGAGCAGGGTGGAACCGTTGGACCCAACACCAGAAACTCTACCGCAATGGGCATCTAGCCCATCGTCTTTCAAGCGATGATTCATGCCATAGAGATCTGCGTCCTTAGTATGCTTCTCAAGAGAACTAGAGGAGCAAACATATGCATTTTTCCAGATAGCCAAGCTGCTATTAGGGCCTGGAGCATCTCCTCTAGGATGGTGAAAGAATGCCACAACTACCTCCAAGCTCTGTCCGCCCGGAACAAAGTCGTGCTATGTTGGGTACCTGGACTCTTGGGAGTGGTTGGTAACACGATCGCTGACGATCTAGCACGACAGGGTGCCTCCACCCTGACCATATCTTCTGCGCCGTTTTGTGGTATCAGGTAAATCAGGAGAACATTAGAGATACTGGTTCTCCCTTCCGGAGCTTCGTCAAGCAAAAGTGCTTGTCAAACCTCTGGATGCGATCAAGACAAAAGGTCTTGGCAGAGCGGGCCTAAAGCTCCTGGTAGCTGTTAGATACTATCTACAGAAAATTGGCCTATGGGGCTCCTCAGTTGCAGGCTCTGTCTAGAAGACGAAGAAACCACCAGATATATTCTCTGTGACTGCCCAGCGCTGGTATGGGACAGAGCCTGTCACATGGGAAAGGAACGGATTAGTCCCTTCCATCTCAAGTCAACAACAATTGCTGTCCAACGAATTCCTGCCGACAAAGCATCTGCGTTCTCCCTTCATTTAATTTGCTGTCACTTTGAGTGGCATAGTTAACAATCCCATTCCACACATTCTATATCATACTTTCATATATATACGAACATGCCAAAAAATACTAAATATGGAATCCATCTACGTTTTTAAGACATTCCATAGTGAAAATCAGTATGAAGATACTTACGTATACTCCGTCATATACGTCATACTTACTTACTTAAGATATACTAATTAGAAGGATTTAAAAGCATATCGCAATATTATCTGAATCTACGAATTGTATTTTTATTAATAAAGAGATTGTCATACAATTAAAGCATACAATAGTATATAAATTTGTCTTAATTTCTTTAATCTGTTTTTTTTTCTCTTTTCCGTTAAGCAATTTGAATATATCTATGATTGTTAATTTATGCCGAGCTTACATAAGGTGGGTCCCAAAGAGAAGCGTCATTTTGCGCAGTCCTAACAACCTGTAAAATGCACATTCCTCAATGGAACCCCTATAGCAGACCCAACAGCTTAAAGTACTCCACGCAGACTTATTAATCGCTTAAGCAACTAAGGTATGAGCATCCGGCAGCACCTTGAACTTGCGCGTATCCTCGTTGTTCACGACGCGCACACGCATGGCGTTCGAGTAGTCCGAATCGATTTGGGGAATGATTTGTTTCTCATTGGGCCGCAGCGTGCGTATGAGATCGCTGAGCGAGAGCGAAGACTGCGGCTTGAGTTCATCTTTAACAGCTACACGCTGATTCTCCTGAGAGTTGGTCATCTTCTCAAAGTCTTGAGCTATTTGCTTAAGACGCACTTCAATGGCCGGCGATTCTGTAGAGCTGGGCATGGTAAGCTGTGGCTGAGCAGGCTCTTGCTCCACAGCGCTGCTGTCATCGTGGGCTGCAGCAACATCATCATCCGTTGAACTGGCTACGACATGGCTGGGCTCCTCAGGCTGTTGCTCTGCATCATCATCTGACAGCGCTGCTTCGGGCACATTGGACTGCAGCTGCATTTGCAGCTCCTCGATCGAGTGCATTTCATTGTGCAGTTCCAGCGCGTTGTCGCTCAATGGCAAGACGTGCTCCTTAACAGCGTTATCGTTAAGCTCACGCGCATGCTCATTGAAGCTGTCAGCGTCATGCTCTTCATCTTCCTCCTCAGCATCTGCCTCCAGCTCTGTGTCAGCATCGTTGTCTGCAAGAGCGCGATCATGATTAAGCTTGAAGGAGACGAAAGATGGCTGTTGGGATGCGTCAACGGGTGACTTGGCCTTTGCAAATAAACCGACTCCACTGGTGGACATGAGCAGCGGTAGCGGTGTGGTAGTGGTTGCTGCTGAGGCATGCATATGAAGCAGTGCGGCGGCGGGTGTGCGTGGAGTGGTCGAGGTGATGGGACGGCTGTTTGGCAAGGAAATAGACAAGAAAGCAGGAAATTGTAAAAAAACACTTTGGTAAACAAGGCACTAGCTACATACTACATAAAAGTGTTTGCTTTGGGTTAGTGCGAAAGATGTGCGGAAATGTAGCAGCAGCAGAAAGAGTTTAGCTAAAGTTAGTTAGTTGAACACAAATCTTAAAATTCTTACGAAAAAAACAACCATGTCGAGAACTTCTTTGGCATAGCTAAGCCCCAAACCACCAAAAAAACAAAAATAAAAAACATATTTTTCGGAAAGTTGCCAGCAAATTTGTGCAATGTAGAATGATTTTTTTGCTAGTGTAAACGTAGCTTAGATTGAGTCAAAATACTATATGGGTTATTAGTGGGACACATCACTATTTAAAGGCGATTTTTAAGTGTTATGACTTTTTTATTGCTGGTGCAAACGTAGCTAAATATAGTTAGCATTTAAAGGAATTCTGGTGTAAGTGTTGCTTAAGTTGCTTTCGTTTGGACGATTTAAAGGCTTCGGAAATTTATTTTTTGCCATTGTGAACATAGATTAGGTGAGTTTCAAGACAGCATAAGAGTTGGTAGTGTAAACATGGCCAAAATAATACATTCTCTGAGGTAACATAAGCGTTACGAAAGGTTTTTTTTTTTGCTAGTGTGAACGTAGCTTTTAAGACTTTAAGCATTAGTTTAAGAAATTTGATGGCATAATTTGAGGGATTGATTGATTCTCAGTACTGTTTACACCTGTTGTGGCAATTTTTAGCCTTGAGCAACTTTATGCTAGTGTGAGCATAGCTAGAAGTGAGACTTTTTATTGTAATTGTAGCTTAAGTTGCGCCTCAAATATCTTTACACTAGTTAAGACGATTGAAAGCATTTCAAGATTTTTTGGCCAGTGTGAACATAGCATGAGGTGAGCTTTAACATAGCCTACGAATCTTTAGTGTTTAAGATTAGCCACAATGCTGCTTTAGCTGATTGCGGAAATTTAGAGGCTGAGTAAAATTTATTTTTGCCAGTGTGACCGTAGCTCTTAAGCTAAGGAATTTTATGGTAGTGTTTCAGAGATTGCGTAGTTTGAAGTGAGTTTAAGCGCTAGTTTCAGTTAATTCATAATACTGTTTTGGAAATTTTCAAAATTATAATTCTTTTTGCTAGTGTGAACATAGCTGGATCAGAATTTATAGGGAACTCATTGCTTTAAAGGGCAAACCTAGCTTCATAGACAAGCCCAGGCGTTAAGTTGCTAAGTTAAGGATTAACAGTGTTCACACCTCCATAAGAATTTTCAGAGTTTGTTAAAACATTTTTTATACTTTACGGGCTTAACGAATTTTTGGCTAAACGTAGCTTAAGCTTCATAGGTCTTTTCTTTAAAAGATCAAAAAATTGCTCGTACAATATTTTTTTTGCTGGTTTGAGCACCAAATTTTTCTTTGCACAAATTTAACAGACAAGATTTTCCGCAAAAGTTTTTTGGATTTTGTTTTCGATTTGAATTTTTTTTTTTTTTTTTTAGTGAATCTTGAAGTTTCGTTAGTAAAAAAGGCTTGTAGCATCGCATTAGTCTTTTTGTTGTTGTAAGTGTATACTGTCTATAAATGTGTGTAATTATGATAGATTTTCTTATGATTTGGGGTTTAGCTCACCTATTTTAAAGTTTTGTATAACTTTTTATTTTCGAATCGTTTTCGAGTCTTTGTGGTCAACTAAATTAACTTTTATTAATCACGTATTTGAAAATGGTTACTTTCTTTTCGTTATAGTTTATATGGTATATATGTTTTTTGCTTAATTAAGGACATTCATTTTTAGTTTATTTTCAAAACTTAAGCATTCGCAATTTCGAACTTTACGTTTATATAGATGTTTAGTGTTTACTTTAAAAAATAATTTTTAATTAAGTTTTATTGATTTAAAATTTTTTGATTTTCTTTTTTGTTTGTGTATTGTTTTGTTTTTTTTTTGTTTTAATGGCGCCCATGCTTTAGTAGTCCTTACCCCTGCGCAGAAGACACTGGGATGCTGCCATAGTTATAGTAATAGCAACGAGTCTGTTCACAAATAAAGTCCTTGACAGCCGAACAGTCCTCGGGCATCCATTTTAGTGTGGGCTGCTTGAGTATGACACAGCCCTTCTCGGCGCCACTGCTGCTATAAAGACAAATTGGATGAGGAAGTAGCTCAAGTTAGCCGCGGCAGCAAAGGATCAATTTGGCTGGTGCTGTTTTGGGGCTTGATGCCTTACCTGTCGCGTGCTGTTCGCTGTGGCGATGTATTGCTATTGTGATCCACAGGATCTAGCAGACCAGCTTGTATAGCATCGGCGGAGTTTTCGAAAAAGTCAAATGTGGCATTAAATGGTAAACCGGTGCTCATCCATAGGAACATGCCCGTGCCCAAGCGATTTCCGGAAGTCCAGAAATCATAGTTGCCATAGCCGGCATTTTTCAAATATGTAGTCATCGATTCGGCCTTCTCCTTAGTCTCAAATGAAGCCAGCTGCAGACCCAAAGATCGACAATACTGATAGGCCAGGAAGTAGTTGAGCTCAGGTGAGTAGGGATTCATGCGGCTGATAAAGTATTGCACGCCATCCAGATGTATGGTGGTAATACGTTGACCTAAACAAAAAAAAATGGTATTACTTAACAGAAGGTACAGCTAGGGATTGGTTCATTGAACCATAACGCGTTACTGTTTCGAATTCGTAATCAAAGAAGCGACAAAATCGTTGAAACATACAAAGTGAATTTCTTTTAATAGGATTACATAAACAAGTAGCCACCACCATATTGGCAAACTTAAAGGTAATGCATGACAAAATCGAAATTGTAGCTAGAACTTTAGTAAGTATATGCCTATAAAAAGTGCGTCCAATTGGAGGGCATGATTCATGATAATGATAATAACAATGACGATGGTGATGGCGATGATGATGATGATGACCAGGAGTATTTATGCGGTCTATGACCCGTAACTGCCGCCAGCTGTTATAATAGTTATAACATAAAATCCGTCGAAAAATAATAGCTCTCTTATGACATTAATTAGTGCTATGGCTAGCCCCAAAATAAATGCCACTAAAAAAAAAAACACCCAAGCGTCGAAAGCAGAAAGAAGAAAGATGAGGCACAAAGCGAGTCCCAGAACGAAAGTAACTCAGTCTTGCAGCATTAGTTTAATCTTATATAATCGTTAGCCTGAGGATCGTTTCGTTTGGTTTGGGTTTCTGTTGTGCCTCGCTTTAACAAGCTATAGCGCTAATGATGACAATGACTTCTGCGCTTAGTGATGTGGCCCCGAGTGTCTGATGTGGGTCTTGGTGTTGGTGCCACAGGTAAAGGTAATGCTGGACCCTGAGAGCATGCTAAACAAATAAAACAATGTCTGAAGACTGTGACTTCTGTCCGAGTACAATGGTCTTAGCCCGTGAGAGACATACTTACATACATACATATATAATTTATTTTTTTGTATGTACTGGTATTTTCGATACTCGGTGCGAATGCCTGCTTTCGGACACTTGCCTATTTATGGCACTTGTCATGTATAGTAGAAGACCCCAGTGTCCGTCCGTACGTCCGTCTGTCTGTCTGTTTGTTGTGTGTGTTTGTATATGAAATTATTTCCGGCGATTTAAATTCCAGACACACACAGAGTCAAAGACTTCTGTTTCAAGTAGGCAACAGCACCACCACAGTTAGCTACAAAAGGGAACAGCTGTATCTATGTATATACCTAGTATATATGTATGTATGTATGCATTAACAAAATATAATACTCAAACTCGACATTGAATTGCACTTAATTTGGCATCGACTCGAAAAGCTTCTAACTCAATCATTGAGCTTTGCAGCTTGTCTAAAACTATACTACGTGAGCACTATAATTTCCCAGATAATTGCCTTTCTGAACTTCACTACGCTGCTGAAGCGCCTGCCCACTGTTTTGTAACCCAAAACTGTAGCCAACTCTCTAGACGACGACGCGCTTCCCGAATCTAGCACGTCTTTAATGATCCATTGAAGTCAATGCTGGTGTTTTGCCTGACTCTGATGCTACTTGGCCTCTAGCACAAATTTAAGAAAATTGCGTCTAGCATAGTTATTTGCTGCCACTTACTGCCCCCCTGGCGAGCGTATCCCAATGATTATTATGTGTGGCTGGCTGGGATTAGAGCAACGAAATTGATAAAAACAAAACACGACAAAAAGCAAAAAAGGAAAAGAAAATTGGAACAACGTCAAAACAAAAGTGGGCTCTAAAAAACGGGAAAAATACAATCAGCAACTGGTCTGGCGGTAATTGATGAGCAAAAAAAAATAAAGACTTTAAATTAGCGGAAATCAGAGTGCATATTTAATGACTTATGCAGATATAATGATGGGAAAGCATGAAAGCCCTACCTTAAAGCTTTTCCTGCTAACTTTTTGCTTTGTTTGGTTTACCAAAGTAACCACATCTAGACCACAAACCAATTATAAGCCTTTAAATATTTTCAATTCTTAAGTGACGTAATAGCTCTTTTTTTTTAAATTTATGAAATTTTTTTAAAGATTTTTCCAAAATGCAGTCAAACCTCTTTTTGTATGGATGACAGGGACCTCATAAAGAATCTTCCTTTCTTCCAAAACTTCATGTTTTGCCTTAAAAAAAATATTTTTCGCTAATTTCGACTGGCGATAAGGGCTAAAATAAGAGAGTTAGAATACAGGCGGCATAGCCTTATGATTTTATCAAGACCCATAACCAAAAATTTATCTATAATGCAATTCGCACTATAAACGGCTTGACCTGTTAATCAAATAAATATAATGCTTTAAAGCGTTAAATCTATTAAAGCTGAAAGAGCTTTACAACGAATTCAAACTTAATAGCAATCTTCGGGCTTCCAGAAATTTTTATTAGTTAGCGTGAAATCGCTTGAAGTCAACCGCCCACTCCAATCTAATTATAAGCTTCAACTTAAACACAAAAGTAGGTTTCAATGGAAACTTGCTATTATATATTTTTTTATTATTATAATTTAGTAAATTTACTTAATGTCTAATAAAGACAGGTTATAAATAAAATATAAGACAAAAAAAAAAAGTTTCACCTTAACATTTATGTTTCTAGTTTCAGAAGAAGTAAGAAACAAGTAGGTAATTTTGTTTTGTAATATCTTTCAAACGAATGACAACTTAAGAGTTTTATTTTTGTAATATAGTCCAGCCAAATAGTTGGGTTCAAGCCATATTTTCAAAAAATGATCTTGCAACTAAATATAATAATTTTTCGATTCCTAAAAGTAATCTTTTATTTTAGCAAGAGAAATTATTATTAATAAACTATTATTTAATAGCTTTGGAATTTGGGTTTCGGTTTCCCCATAACCAGGCTGGGAATATTTCCAAAAAAATCTTTTACCTTAATGTCAAAATAATAATAATAATAATTTCAGGTTTTCTTAAAATCAATTTTGATTGGATTTAGAAGAAGATTAGCCGATAAAAAGCCGCACTGCGGATCGCACTTTATATAAAATTAAAATAAATTCTGTTTTGGGGATTTATTTTAAAAGGATACGTATTTAAAGATTTTTGATAAATCTTATTTGCTTTACTTTAAACATGAATTAAGTCTATTATTTGTTTTAAAAGGAGACGTATTAAAAGGTATATATATAATTTTATAATTTGTTGATTTATCTATCGATTGATTTATTAATCGAAATAAATACATATTTTTAATCGTTTGATAAATTTTCCCGAGTGATTACAAAATTCTATAACACAACTTTGCCAAATTGTACCCAGAAATAAACTTCAATTTCTTTTCCATCTCGACATAAGCTCAAAAACACACTTTAGTCTCTTTAATCAGAAATAAATTGGAATCTGTTTTCAATATTATAAGTAAAAATAATAAATAAATAAACTATATGTTAATTAACTTAAAAATGGGGTTCTACCGCTCTCCCAAAATGTAGTATTGAAATTGTTTCATTTTAAAAACATAAAAAAAACAAAAAATAGTCTAAAGCTGTCGATGTTTTTCTAGAATTCAACCAAAAACTATGTTGCATATAGTTAAAATGAAAAATCTTTCCAAAACTTTCGAAGTTATTCCAGAATGCTATAAAAACTAAAAATAATCTGAAATTGTCGATGTTTTTCTAGAATTCAACCAAAAACTTTGTTGCATAGGGTTAAAATGAAAATTTTTCCAAAACTTTCGAAGTTATTCCAGAATGCTATAATCAGTTGTGATATCTTTTTTTTGTATAGTAATAAATTTAAAAGGGTAGGTATAGCTTATAATATCTCACACTAGAATTACAACGAAAAACTTTTCAAAACATTCGAAGTTATTCCCGAATGCTAGAATCAGTTTTGATATCTTTTTTTGTATAGCAATAAATCTAATAGGGTATAGCTTCTTATAATATCTCACACTGCCAATCAAATTATTTTTATAAGAATATCGCAACACGTTTACGAATCTTTTTTTAAGGGTTTTTAATTAAATTAAAGTTACTCTAATACAATTTTTTTTTTTTTTTTAAGAAATAGTGTCTCGAAATAAATGTTTAAAACATTTCAGCGATTTTGATTTGTAACTTCTTGTTAAAGTTATAATTAAAAATTTTTTTAATTCTTAAAATTCTAACCGCTTTGAAAGCATCTTTATCTTTATCTAACTGCTAAGATAAAATCTTTCATAAAATGCGAAATCAATTTCAGCTTAAATTCTTTAAAAAACTGATTTACTAACCTGCAGCGCATGCCAGAAGGCTGAGTACACAAAACAATATTAACTTGGCCATATTATCTGTTCTTCAAAAGGAAATCCTTGAGTTGCTTTAAAGAGTAACTTTTTGTTTGTGTATTTTTTTTTAGAAACGGAACGATTCTACTGGGCGCGACCGAGGACCGTAACACTTTTCGTCGCGTTCACTGCAAACCTTCAACTGAATTGAGCAGCAAATATCACGCAGCCTCGAACGTCCGCCAAGAAACTCAAACTCAGAATCGCTGCTTCCAATAGCAGCAGAATACCAATACCAATTCCAGTTTCCAGTTTCCAACTTCAACTTCCTCTTCCAATATGCGCACAAGACGAATGCAGACAAAAACCACGGCTAAGACGCTGACGATGACTCGCACCTTGAACGCACACAAACACAACTAACAGATACTCACACACAAACACACACACGCACGCGAGGCTTTAATCCTGGCAAGCAACTCAAAGGCAAACAAACACAATTACAACAATTATAGAGAAACTCAAGACGTACGCGGGCGCAGGTATGTATATAGTACTTTATAGCGAGGGTCTAGAACTGTTCGAAGCTGGAACGTTGTTGCTGTTGTGGCTTAGCCAAGTTCGCGTTGGCAAATGTCGTGCAGAGGGCCAGATTGTTAGCTTAAAAAGGAAATCCGTGAAGAGGGCCCCAACGGCGACAATAAATGAATGAATGGATGAACGACTAATACTTGGACGGTGGAGTGGAATAAACGGCAGCAGAAGCAGAACCAGCAGCAGCAGCAGCAGCACGAAAGGCTAAAGAATACTAAAAAGTTACTATCATGATAAGTTGGAGAAGGCAATGAAAGAAAAGAATAAGAGCCCGACAGCTATTTGCGCATTTCGTGGATGTGATTGCTGACTATGTTGATTGGAAATGTATTGGAAGTGTGTGCGTGTGTAACCGTGTGTGTGTGTGTGTGTGTGTGTGTGTGTGTGTGTGTGTGGTTGCGATCGTTCGGTACTTGATAAGTTCTGGGTCTTAACCCAGTGCTAGACAAAGAGCGCTATAAAGTCGTAGCTGCGTCGGCGCAAAGGCCCAGACAAACGGGCCAAAACAGAGAAACACTCGCACACACACACCAATACGCACACCCGCTGCTGCACGTCGCCGTCATTCCAATGGGAGTTCATTGTTAGTTTTGTTCTTTCTCCCACAACGTCTCTTTTCTTTTAACTCGGCTGGGTCCCGGTACCGTTCCCGTTCCCGGTCCCACTTTTTACCTGTGTGTTGTGTCTTGTGCTAGGGCCCAAATGTTACGACCGCCGCCAACGTCGCTGCCGCTGCCACCGCTGCTGCAGCACGTTCGCCCCCAGCCCTGTGCGGTTCCATTAATTTGGTACGCTATTGCAGTTACCGACGTCGACTGGTTTGTGGTTTCGGTCTTGCGGCCCCTTCTGGAAGCGTAAAATGATATAATGGTCTCCTTTTTTTTATTTTGTTTCTTTTCCTTATATTTTTTTTTTTTTGCATTTTGTTTGATATTTCTGCGGGTGCTTGATGCTTCACGCGTTTCAAAAGATGCAATTGGTATGGAGCCCAAATATGTGATACACATGTATGACAATGTAAACATTGCACTTACATATGCACAAGCATTTCTGACTCTGGTCACACTTATGCATGGGTTTATTGAAAGAACACGAAATCCGTTAAAAAGACTTTATGTATGTAAGCTAATGATGTCATTAGCAGCAAGCAGGAGGCGGCATCCCCTAGGCTAATGCTAGGTTCACACTGCGTCACAGAATGCCACAGAACGATAACTCAAGTGGCAAAGACATAAGACGGCAACAATAAAATGTTAGCGACTAATTTTAGATAGTATGGGTTGCTAATATCATAAGTTGACTGCTTGCTGGTGTGTTTAAAAGCAGTGCACTGCTTGGTTGCAGAATGTTAATTGTATTTTAAAGTACAGCACCTAAGCTTCTGTATGGCATTATAGGGCTATGCAAATTTATTTAAATAACGGATATAGGCATTATAACAATGTTCTTGGATGATTTTCTCTTTTGGTGTTGTTATTTCAAGAATACCGGTATTTTACCAAAAGATGACGAAATGTACCAAAAACATCCTTACGAAATTTGACACAATTACAAATCGAAGAATAGTATGTAGTATAAAATATTATAAAATAAACTGCATAAATATTATTTCACTTTGATGCTTAAAATCAAGACTTAGCCTCCAAATCTGAAATGTAGATTTAAATAAAAAAAACACCGCTTAGCCCACAGTTTCCCAAAGATACCATTTAATATTTGTAGTGCGCTTTCAGCTCCTGAAAGTTCCACAAAATATAGTTTGAAAAATTCGGGTTTGATTGTTTTACAGCAGTTAAATATGCAAGAGCTGAACTTTTTTAGAATATCTTAAAAAACTGACGAAAACCACATGAACTATTGTGCCTAAAACATGCTTTCCACCGACTGGGCTCAAATGAAAAATTTTTGTTTTGATAATGATTTACTAAGATAACTATTTTCTGAAGAGTTGGGTTTTTTTGGAATAGGTTTTAATTCTTGTAAAAATATTCGTCTAAAATGTTCGGGGTACTAAACACAGTGTATACCGAACAAAATCGTAGCACATCTTCAGAGTCTGACTAGAAAATTTCGGATTTCGAATTCACGTTCAAAAATCATGTTAATAAAATAAGACTACGATACACTGAATGAAAAACGTTTTCTCTATAATTGGATGAACCATTTTATTTTTTTATACTTATAAATAAGCAACGTTTTTTTCTTGATGACCTCCTAAAGATTAATTAACATAGTTTTCTTAATTTATCCCACATTTGGTTCATCCATTTAATTTTGTTTTTGCCAACCAAATAGATTGTAACGCCTAAGGCTTTTGTTTTTTTCGGCAGAATTCGGTATCAAAAAAGAAAGCCAGTAAAAAAATTATATTTTAGTTCTTCACATTGAGATAAACGTTTTATGAACTTCTTTTTACTGATTTTTATGCTTGTCTTCCGGGCGTTTTCTTTAAATAGGGAACTAAATGTTTTTGGGCAAGGGATTCTATCTACTTTGTGTTTTGTTATATGATGGTAAAATTAAATATATTTAATATCTTTTAGCATTAATTTTTTTTCACGGTCTTTTTAAAAAAGTCGAATATCGGTATTTTGTGCATTCAAACTGATAAAATATTATTTACCTTGCCAAGCGCATTCCATAATTCTTTATCTTGACCATCTTTGGGTGTGGGAGTTTTTATGTTTATAGTATTCTACTAAAGCTACAAAATAGCATACAGAGTTCTTCATAAAGTTTTCTATCTAAAAATTGAAAATTATTGTAAGCCTAAGAATACAAAAAAAATTTTATATATTTACAAATTCTCTTGTAACTTTATGAAAACAGGAGTTGGTAGGTTGATCAAGGGCATAGTTAGAGGTTAGGGAAGGAAAGCTTCAAGAACTAATATTATATATTTTGTTGTGTCTTAAATTTGACTTGAATAAAAATACCTTTGGTACTTGTGACGTAACAGCTGTTTAAAAAAAATTTGAAATAATGTTATAGGAGTCCGAGAAATCAAAGTTTCTTTAAAAATACAAACATTTTATATGAAGTATTGTAGTGTTTATGCTAGTCCGTCAAACGATCAAAAAAGTTTGTTCCAAAATTTTTTGGATAGGCTCTCGATGCTACTCTTTAAAAAATAAGAATAGATAGAAAAATGCAATAATGGAATAAGCTGATAATAGTTATTATCTTATAATCAGAAGCAAGCACAAGGGGAAAGAAAACCGAGAGATTTTCGCAACAAAAAGCCTTTTTAAAATTGTGACTTTTCAAATTTTCTTTGAGCACAATGGCGCACTGTGCCAACATAAAGTAATGTTCACAGCAAATGTCACAGTGTTCCAGTGCAAACATAGCATGACTCTAGATGCTTCCAGCTTTTTCTAAAATTGCTGATGTAGAGTAGTACTAGTTAAGTGCCAGGTTTTTAAAAGCTTAAGGGCAGTCTGATTTTTTATTTTTACAAGTATCGAGAATTGTGTTCCTTACCTGGAATTCCTGGTTGCTGTAGCTTTTAGCTGCGTAATCAATAGTTGATCCAATTCGATACATGAATCGGTGGGTGTAGTGTATAATTATATATGTAAGTATAATAACAACTTGGTGATTAAAAACCATGGGAAATTCAGTGTCCACGTTTTCCCAGTTGGAGCAGCTTCTACTGGGCCCAGTGCACCCAGCAGCGTTTTCCAATACGATAATCTTAAGCAGTTCTCTCGGTGCTGGGCGTTGGGCTGACGGCGCAGTTTTTTGCTGACAGAAACGAATACTTTGCGCAATGTGCGTGCATTTTGCAATCAAAATTCTATCGGGTGCTAAGATTTTGGGCCCTTCCGAGTCTTAAAGTCGGGTTGGATATGTTGCAGAGCTTGAGTTGTAGCTGCCGCCGGGCCGACGCCGAAGCTGACGCAGACGCAGCTGTCTGTCGACGCGTTGCAGTTTAATGTGAATGTGACCGCCAGAGAGCAGTTTGGCGTCAGTTACTGACTCCTCGGCAAACTAAATTTAGTGGTCTTGGTGGTATCTTGGAGTCAGCTATTTGGATGGCCTTCACTTTAACAGCATTCATCTATCTACGAGCATACGGGACGCTGCTCTTAAGCTCCTTTGGTGCTGTTGCTGGTGCTGGTGATGGTGCTGCTGCCGCGGCTGCTGTTGCTGCTTCTGCTGGTTGATCTTCTGATCTTCACCATTAACATTTGTGTGTTCACTTCTTCGACGTCGTAGTCGAAGTCGAAGTCAAAGTCAAAGTTGTTTTCCTTTTCTCCTTTATTTCACTCCAAGTTCTTTTTTTTTTTTTTGCTAGCTATGTGTGTGTGTGTTGTTGGGTCTGTTGTTTGTGGTCTAAAAATAAACATGGCACAAGATTGAGGAATTTAATTCGCGTTTTGGTAGAAATCCTCGACTTTGCAAACGGACTTTGGCAACAAGAAGACGAACTGCTTCTTCTCGCTGGCTGTGGTTAGTTCTTGAGCTCTTGCTTCCAGTTTGCTTTGGCTTGGTTTAGTTTATCGTCTCTATATGCATGTATCTGTATCTGTATGTACACACATCTATATCTATCTAAGTATGCATAAGATGCGTGCCGCAACGCGTTACTTTTGTTGTGGCAGCTATCCCCATTTTTGCTCATCTTCAACGATGATGACATGGCCATGGCATGTTGGCTGCAGCAAAACTAAAAAAACTAAGAACCTAATATATTTGCTCATTTTCCGCATGAGATCAAAGGATTAAAAAATATTATACTCACATAATGTAGATGACTGACCGTAGCTCGGATTTATTTCTATTTCAGGTTTTACACTGTCTGGATCTGATCTCTATCCGTTTTCAACAGGCTGATTGTCTGAGCTGGCATGCAAAATGACATGTTGATCTCTAGCAGACATCACACAATTCCACTCCGAAGATTTCTGCGTACATTGACTTTATATAATAATAAGCAAATTAGAATATCCAACCAAACGCCATATAGTATATATAGTTGTATGCATTTGCGTGTCCTTGGCAAGAAAAAGGTCATAGGCATTTGGGTGCAGTAACAAAGCCGATGCGTCAACGTTATCATAAAGCTGTCTCTAACAGACCTTAATGAGATTCCCAAGAAAATCGTATTAGGTCGTAAATACCATTGAAGATGCTCTGATATAACTTTTTATACTTAGCTTGTTTCGTTTCTCTTAGCTTTTTATAGTATTCTTGAGATTACTCCACCAAAGCGGAACACTTTAATTTGTGACTCCTTCTTCTATTTGTTTCATTGATTTTCTTATAAGTTTTAGCTCATTAAAATTTTCTTCTTTCATCTAAAATTTGGAATTTCGGGCGACCTAGAATAATTTCTCTGCAAATTTAATTATCGAATTACAAATAGGATGAGAGCTATAAAATTGTGATACATACCTTAAGTAATTCAAGTCTACAATGTCTTCGTATCAGCACGCTGAAACAGTCCAGTCACGTTCTAGGTTAAGAAAAAAGAAATAAAGCCCCTGGATTGGCCATTATAATAATATGCAACTGCAACCGCATATTTATGCAACTTAGTGTTTAAAACTAAGCTTTGCTCCATTTGGGGGAGTCGAGGAGTAAGTAGATACTTTAGCATCGTTTTTATGCAAATTTATAATAAAGATATGCATAAATCATGTAGCATTTACAATACATAAAATAACAAATAATGACGAAAATTGGAGGCAAACTCATTTTTTTATTGTGCTCCAAACTTGGCTGGGTGCACAGTGGACTTCGTCTTGGGCCATAACCATATCAACGGTAAATTATTTCCAGCACAACCCAAGGCAGAGGATAGCATGACGAGACAAGCTGAAGAAATGAGGGGCTGACTCTGGGCTGCTGGATGGGTTAGTTTGAGATGGGATGCCGGGTTCTGACTCTCTGACGACTGCCTGGCAATCAAACTGTAGAATGAGGACGAGTAAATTTATTCGATACAATGCCGCGGTAACCCAGCACAATTTTGAGTTTTCTTTGTCTGCTTCAAGTCATTTCAAATTCCATGTCAAAAGGTGAAGCCAATTCAACGTTTCCAACGAAATGGGCAAAAAAATCACGACCAAAAGCTAAGAATATGGTAACAAACCGCATCAACACGAAAATCACGTCGAATGAAAATTGTTGCTACCAATTTTTTGCATATGTATGTATGTATTTTTTGAACATGTTTAAAGTCACATTTTTATTATAGAATTAAAATTTTCTGGCATAATAATGGCTAATTATAATTGATAATTATCAGTTGAGAAGAGCAAATTCAATTATAGTTTAGGCTTTTAAACACATTTAATTAGAGATATTCATTATTTTACGATTCCACAAATATTTGCATATATTTAGTCCGAATAATAGTTTTCGATATTACTGATCGGTTTCAACTTTAGTATTGATTCAGCTACCATCAATTACACTAGTTTATACGAAAAATGAACCTATGCAAAAAAGTGTTATTAGTGGTATTATAATTTTGGGTCGTGAAACACGAAAATGGCAAACTTTTTTTTCTTAAGCCTGATTTTTCGAAAAATCTGTTTTTGGGCACTTCTTTCAGTTACTCTTGATTTGCTCATAAAGCGATGGTTCACGAGACACAAAAATCATATGGAAAATCTTTAAAAAATTTCGTTAATGTGTCAAAAGGGGGGGAGGGGTCTATTTTGACAAAAATCAGCGTCACATAATTTATTGATGATCCCTAAATAGGACTCTTCAAAGACCTATTCCAGTTCCCTTACCTTGAGAGGAGTTTAAAAGACTTCTTTTCTTGAAGCAAATTCAAAACAATGCCAATAACTTTTGATAGTTCATAAATAATAAGATATAAAAATATCGTACGTAAAGTCGGGCGCGGACGACTTTGGGATACCCTGTACCAATAAAACCCGGTTTCATCATAAAAAACCAAAAACCGAAGAATTTTTAAGCAAACATTTGTTTTTGACCGATCGATCCTATGGAAGCTATATGATCGATCAACCGATTTCAAAAAGATCTGAACAGTGCTTTGAAAATACCATCTAAAAAAGATACTGAATCGCCGGAACTTTAGTTTACAAGTATCTTCTTACAAACAAACAAAATACAGACGAATTTTGTATAAAAAACGTTATTTTTTTTGACCGATTCGTCCTATGGGAGCTATATGATATAGTCAACCGATTTTATTAAAATTTGGTACAGTGCTTAAGTACCTAATAAAAAGGTCACGAATGTTAATGAATTGAATTGCAAATATCTTCACAAACAAACGAGACGCAACAAATTTTGTTCAAAAATCGATTATTTGGAACGATCGGCCCTATGGGAGCTATATGATATAGTCAACCGATTTTGAAGAAATTTGGTACAATGTTTGGGAACTATAAAAAGCTGTCAAATGGCAAATTTGGTAACTATATCTTAATTAAAAAATTAAATATAGCTAATTTTGTATAAAAAAAGTTATTTTGGAAAAAAATTGTTTTTTCATAAATTTTTTTAAAAAAACATTACAAAATGTTCGTTATTTTTTTAACATTGTTCCACTAAATCGATTTGATTTAAATTCACACCAAATAAAGAACGTATAAAAATGTTTAAAAAAAAAGGGTGATTGACATATTTGAGGAACATAGTTAAAAAAAAATAAGAAAATTGCATATTTTTTTTTTAAGAAAATGTGTTGGTTAAAAATACAAATTTTCAGTAGTTTAGCCGCAATTATATACACGGGAAAAACACGTTTTTTTAAATTAAGCCACAACGCGTTAAGTTTAAAAACTGAAATTTGGTCAAAATTTTGTTTTTGCCATTCTGCATCGAATAGCATCATTACTTTTCAAAAATCGCTGGGGGCAGTTTCCAGTACCTTATCCAGCTAGACCCTTTGTAGAAATAAAGAACGCAGCAATCCCTAAGTCTCTTCTTGATCAGATAGTAAAGCCCTAGTTGATGGGACTACATATTGATTTAGGGAATGTAGTTTTTTTATAAATAAACTAGTCGGCCTCCGGCACGCTCGCTTCGCTCGCTCGTCTAGATACACGTTGACTATTTTCTAGATGAACTGCTAAATGGACAACGGTTGGGTGTCGTTCGTGAATTTGGAATGAGAAAATTCGCCATATTGCCTCGTTACTGCTAATGCAACGTCCTATTTGATATTGTGAAATTTCGTCATTCACATTGTCGGCTCTCACACCAAAAATCGCCATATCGCTTCCCTTATTGTATTTGCAGATATATTTGATTGATTTTACTGAGTTGCAATACTCTACGTTAATGTGGGCTTTATACTTTTTTGATAATAATGGCGAAAATGGAACAACCCAACGATTGTCAATTTCAATTTCTTGATTTTGCACTTTGATTGTGGTTGATCTGCCATTGTCTTCTGTTGATCTACGGCGATATAATGGGTATCCATCGTAGCCTGTAACAGTGTCCGAAGTCAATGCCCTTGGATATCTTTTGGAGCATTTGCCGTCGATCATGCATGGTGAAGTTGGGTTGAGCACACCATATGGTCCGTGGATCATATTCTTTGTGATAACCTCGAACAATTTTGGATCATTTGTTTGAACTGGGATTTCCGCCGATATCACATCATCAATTTCATGCGGTAGTATTTTCTGAGGTAATCCTCTCTTCTGCCATTCTACCGAATACATCCAGCAGCGAACCTCTCCGAATACACTGCTTTTGATAATAAGCACTGGTCACATACCTTGTTCATTGATCCAATTACAACAGATTGACGCGAGCTCTGTGCAGATTGGATGCATTGCGCATTTGCCTGAATGTTCTTTGGATTAAATTCTGTTCTGCATGGATTTCATCTGATTGATTCTGATAATCCCGATTTCGTCTCATTCTCATTCGAGCATGTATGAGCAAAATGTGATCTTGCTTCTCTTAATCGATTCAACTCATTCCTTTGTAAACGTTGTTCCTCAGCTTCAGCTGTTCTTCTGGATGATTGCAATTGAGTTCTACGCGAACGTCTCCCAATGTTACGTCTTTTTGGCGGCATTATGTGCAAATATTGATCTGATCATATGTATTTTACACAGAAATCATAACATGAATCGTTTATGATTTTTGTGTTTCTTTCGACAAAAACTATTAACTAAAAATATTAGTTAATCTGACAATGTACATAATGCCAACCTAAATTAAAAAAAAAATTTGTATTGCAAAATCAAATTGTCCTTTTTAGTATTTTCGTCGCAATTTTGTTATATTTTCTCAACCTTAAACAATCCTTGGACTTCCACGAACATTTCAAGACCAAAATTAGCCAAATCGGTTCAGCCGTTCGTGAGTCCATAAGCTTCAAAGGAACATAACATTGTGACATGATAATTTTGTATATAAGAAGAAGATTAAGCAACAGTTTGTTTTTAGATAGGCTTCAATTTTTTACTTATTTTGGAAAAGATTGCAATCGATTTTAATTTAAGATGGATTTTTACACCGAAATATATTTGTAAATGACTAAATATATTTATTTTATAGCGCTGGTCAATTTTATATAAAGATTATAGGGACTTACTTATTTCCTTATTTTTATTCCCAAGTCGAACGCATCCATAGGTCCACATGGTGTAGTTGTTGGAAAGCTATGGGTCACTTCCGAAGTAAGTGGCTACCTTGAAACCGAATCCGGGGTCAGAGTTGGCCATTACGTCAGGATTTTGAGATATTTGAGGTTATGATCTCAAAAAACTGTGTTATTTTTTCCTATTTTTGAGGTTATGTACATGGTGCAATTTTTTGTGGTCTGTCACTACAGTTACATAATTTACTTACAGATAAAACAAACACTCTTACTCTTTAATTTAAGAGATGAATTACGATTTTTTACGAAGTTACAAAATAAATCCTTAAGACGTCATAAACCCGGTAATTGTAGACCTATGCTTATTGACTGTATAACTAACCTCCACAAAAACCTCCTTATTGCCTTTAGAAAAACGAATCGAAAAAACCAATGTTTATTTCGCAAAATGAAACTTATACACTGCAACCTTTAAAAAATCATGAAATAATTGCCAGCTGAAAAATTAAGATACAAGCCATATTATTAAGTATCAAACCCCTTCTGGGTGCAATCGCTCATGGTGTAAACTTGTAAGTATTGTACTGAGTGCAATGAGTGCGTCTGGAACGATAAATTAGTCCAAAGCAAATGTGTGAAATATAGTTTTCTTATGACAACGGTAGCCTATTTGGCCCCCGAAGCAGGTTTCCTTACTATGGAGGTACCAGCTTGTTTAATCTTAACTAATGATGGGTTAGGTTAAAAAAAAACATAATGGTTTAATTGCCGTTAAGCTTCAAAAATAAACAATGTGTGCCTGGAGTGGTTATAAACCTGTAGGAGCTCCTGCTGTCAGGCAAGTAGCACTTAATGTTAGGGATCAGCTGGAGGCTCAGTTCGATGGGATCCTATTAATTAAATTACGCCAAAGTTATATACGTTAATCAACTATATACCTATGCTGTATATACATAGAAAGATGTGTTTGTATAGCATATAAAACGCTGTAAGATATGTCTAAGAATTATCTATGATGGTTTGTTAATGACCTCATAAGCGTTTCATAAACTGACAAAAAAGCATAAACATTTTCTCTTACTTTGCTCCGAAGTTCTAAACTCCCAAGGGCGCTATATAATTAACAGCATAATGGAGGTCAATGCACAAGCTCGTAGTACGTCGACCCAAAGTTATGTAACTATTTTAAATAAACTTGGCCTTATTATAGGCACTTAGTGTAAGTAGTTTACAAGACTTGGCATTTTATTAGCCGAATGAATGTAATACAATACCTAAAAAGTAACAAAGGCTCATAATCCTAAGTTCGATGCACCGATTGAAAATATTTTGTGATCTTTGTATTTTCTGCTTAAAGTATTAACGGCAGTAAAATTTTGCATTTATGCCCGACCTACTCGCTTGAATACGAAAAGTAGGGTAGTAGCAATTCGATTCCTTTCTTAATACGGGAGTAAAGTAAGGCGAGTTTTTCGTTATTCTTTTTGTGTGTTGCGATCATGATTTACACATGTATGACAATGTATGGCGATTCCTGAATGTTCGTGAATTTTTCTTAGTTTCGATTAAGCCGCAGTCAAGTTCACCGGGCTTGCAAGGAATCGAAAGTTTGAAGCACTCTAAGAGTTTATGAGGCATTAATCTGTAAGCTTATTAAAGTTCGCAATAAATATTTTCAGCACTTTCATTACATTTTTTTAATTTCAGGTGCAATTGTTAATAAGCAGGGCCGTCCGGAGATCTTCTTGCAAAAATAAAAGAAAAAGCTTAAAAAACAAGTCCTCAAAACATATAACAGCTGTTATATTATAGCCTTATCCCTAAGATAAGTAAGAATTTGTTCTTGCATCGGCAGAACATATACTAAAATTGGAACGATACAAAGAAGATTAGCATGGCATTATCATCCTGGAGCATCTCCTCCAGGATGGTTAAAGAATGCCATAACTACCTAAAAAAACCGGTCCGCCCGGAACAAAGTCGTGCTATGTTTGGTGCCTGGACACTCGGGAGTGGATGGTAACACGATCGCTGACGATTTAGCACGACAGGGTGCCTCCACCCTGAGACCACATCTCCACATTTTGTGGTATTGGTTGGTCCACAATCCATGGCTTTGATTAAATTAATCTTCTCTGTTTTGATAATAAATAACTAGTTTCATATCTGCACATCGGGAACGTCACAAACTTTAGTTTAAAAAATGTAATACATTCGGGGCGGTACCCGATAGTGTAAGCCCTGTACCTTTTTTTCCGAAAAATGTTATTCCTGCTTATTTCTTCTACGAATTTTCCAATTGGAAAACTATTTTTTTTACAGTAAGTTTTTACCGATTTTGATGATAATCGAGAGTTACGTCAAAAATTGATATGTTGATGGTTGTGAAAGAAAACACGGATAATCAATTTCGGGGGGCTGGGGTCTCCATATCGATCAAATTTGGATATAAATTTGTTTATTTGAGCCATATAAATCAGCTTGCTAAATTTGTGCATTTATGGCCGATTTTGTTCATTTTTGACATCCGGATGCACGGTTTCATGACTCATCGCTCTGTAAAATTTCCGTTGAAAATACTGAACGGCTTGACTAAAAATCTACTGCGATGGAACGGGGGAAGATATTAACATGATTCAACAAACTTCATCTTCTCAGAAAATATACGCTTCAGGTGGTAAAGCTTCGTATCTGCAGTCCTTATAATCTCCAAGACTTAGACAGGCGGTTGGACGGACAGACGGACGTGGCTCAATGCAACCCGACATCACGATAAACATTTGGTATAAAGAACTTGGGGTCTTCTACGCCTCCTTCAGTCCGTTACAGAATTAGAGAAGAAGAATTCCCTCCGGTAGTAGAGGCGGGAGCTTCTATCAGTAGTGAATCGACATCTTTTGCTCAAAGTAGCTAAGCATTTCTAGAGGTCGAAAATTACTTAATGACTCCATTATGTAAACATGCATAGCAAATTCCTCTCTTGCCTTCCGTGTCATTGCCCCATAGGTATGGAAATGCGTAAGAACCATTGGAATCAAATTTTAAATGATTGCATTAAGAATAACATGTATCAAGAAAAATATGTTTTGACGCAACATATTAAATATGTTTCCCATTTTTAAGAAATTTTTATATTTCCGCTGAAGACTAATTAAAACAAAAGTTCTACATATAAGAATGAAATACAAATGTTGCATGCAAATATTTAAACACCGAATTTTCATGTTTTGCATGCCAAATTTTTGCTAAGCACAACGATTGTGGTAATAATTTTTGCAGGTCTGAACTAACCTACTAAATCGCAGTCTTGAATATTAAAATAAATTTCTGACTTTTTTGCAATTCTGTAAGCGGGGTCGCAAAAGATCCAAATGAGGCATGGGGTAGACCAAATGTTGTGGAGTGTGAGTACGAGGTGTGTTCAAAAAGTAAGGTGACTTTTCAAATTTCGTAGGCAACGTATTTTCGATTATCGATTTTTTTTTGTTATGTTGTGTTGGTACACTCTTCCCAAACATCTGTACCAAATTTCAAGAGAATGGCATTTTTTGTTTGGTTGTGAGAGGCGTAAAGGTTATAAGTGTTTTGCGTGCTCGGCGATTTTTTGCTATCGAAAAATATGGATCAACGGATTTGCATCAAATTTTGTGTAAAAAATAAAATTAAGTGCTCCGTAACACTAAAAATGTTGACAGTAGCATACGGTGAAACTGTTCTGAGTAAAAAAAATGTTTACAAGTGGTACAAAATCTTCCAAGATGGCCGGGAAGATGCCAATGACGAGCCTCGCTCTGGACGCCCAAGCACGTCAACAACTGATGGAAACATTCAGCAGTGAGGAAAATTGTTTTGGAAAATCGTCGAATCACTATCAGAGAAGTTGCTGAGGATGTCGGTATATCGCTTGGCTCGTGCCATGAAATTTTTTCTAACGTTTTGGGCATGAGACGTATGTCTACGAAGTTTGTTCCGAAATTGCTAAATTTTGACCAAAAGAACCGTCGCATGAGCATCGCTAAAGAGCTGTTGAATGACGTCAACGTCGACCCAGATTTACTTAAAAGGTTCATAACTGGTGACGAATCATGGGTATATGGCTATGGAAGCGGCCAGAAGTTCGATCAAATGTCAAAGCTTGGCTCACTGTTTTCTTCGATTACCATGGCGTGGTGCATCAAGAGTTCTTACCATATGGTCGTACGGTCAATAAACAGTATTATCTGGAAGTTATGCGACGTTTGCGAGAAGCAATACGAAGAAAACTTCCAGAATTGTGGAAATACAATTCACGGCTTTTGCATCACGATAATGCCCCTGCTCACTCATCTTTGCTTGTGAGAGATTTTTTGGACAAAAACAACACCACAATCATGCCTTAACCACCATATTCACCGGATTTGGCCCCATGTGACTCTTTCTTGTTCCCAAAACTAAAGAGACCTATGAAAGGACGGAGATTTGCAACGATTGAAGAAATAAAGACTGCATCGCTGAAAGAGCTCAAGGCTATACCGAAAAGTGCTTATGTGAAGTGCTTTGAGGATTGGAAAAACCGTTGGCATAAGTGTATTGTATCTGAGGGGGATTACTTTGAAGGGGACAACATAAATATTGATGAATTTTTTCTTAAAAATTCAAAGTCACCTTACTTTTTGAACACACCTCGTATAACTCCGTTTTATTGTACTAGAATATAAAACTTGATCAAACTGTACTACTATTTAATTGAATCATATTACCCGTACCATCAAGGTAAGTAAAACTTTGGCAAAAGTCGAATTTTTAAATACATCTTGAATTTTTTTTACAAATCTGAAATATTGAACAATTATTCTTAAGAGAAATTTGTAATTAAGCATTTTATAAAGGTCCATTTGTCCGTCTGCCCGTATGTCCTTCCGTCCGTTTGAACGCCTAGATCTCAGAGATGGTAAGAGCTGGAGTAACCAAACTTTCACATTAGATCCCATATAATTCCATAGGATATAAGTTTATTTTATTTCGCTATATTTCGTTTTTTCGTAACCAGATTTTGCATAAAGAATTTTTTTAGAGTACTTAAGTACTTAAACGATTTTTTTTTTTAATTTAATACTTTATTTATCATATTAAAAAAAAATTACATTAATATCTTTATGCGTTTAGAAGATATGGCTTATCATAAAATGTAAAAATCATCCAAATCGGAGAATGTCGCCAAAAAGAAAAGAATAATAACATTTTTTTTCGAACACGAAATTAACAAAATCCTTATAACTACTCGAATATATTTAAAACCAAAAAGTGTTTAAGCTCAATTGTATTTTTTTCGGAAGCTATATTTATAAATAAAAAAAAATTGGCTAGATTTTGTAGCTGTATTATGGAAAACGCAGGATTTTTTCTGTAAATTATCGCGAATGTTTATAAAATACAAAATGTCAACTGAATCCCAATAACTTAAAAGCCACTGATTAGAATAATATAATTTTTTTGCACAGAATACCTAAAAATGTGCAAAATCGTATTCAATTATAATTTTGTTCAAACTTTGACTTTCTTCTGGGGGCTTTTGGCCAAAATCAGGAAAATTATAACTTTTATTGGAGTTTAATTAATTTTATTGGAAACAATAATGCGATATAATACGATAATGATTTCAAGAAGTTGAAGTTTGAGTCATCTACGGATTCTTAAGCTACAATAAAAAGTTTCACAGGAAATAATTATTTTATGTTCGTCCATAATAAGCTAATGATATCCAGAAAAGAACCGACTTTTAATCCTGCCTTTATTTGGCAATATTATGACCTATAGTGCAACTAATGCCATACATTTATTGAAAGGCTCATTGATTGATATTTGCCATTAAATAATTGAATTGTAGTATTAAATGTACAAAAGTACTGAAGCATTTGATGTCATCGGGCGAGGGAAGTTTTGGCTTTTTTGGCATAAAGTTAATTAACTAATAGTATTTTAATATTAAAATGATTTGTATATATTTTTCTTAAGGCCATAGAGATAATTCAGAAAACCTTGAGCCCATCGTGCCCGTTTATAAAGATACCGGAACCAAATTAAGCGTTTGAAAGTTTTTTTAAGAGTTTCCAAGCTCTCGAAATCTGTTGACTAAAAATCGTTTTCGTGACATAATTCGATTGTTTTGGGTGTGATTTTGTAGATCTTTCTCTAACTTGAAAATATTCCCAACGTTAGGATAAAAAAAAGAGCCGCAATCAAGTCATGAGTTTAGGTTAGGTTACACCGGTTGACCCCTGGAGGGGAGTCAGACATAGGCTGTATAGTCCTTAGTGGAAACGGAATCTAGTCATTAAAGTTACAAGAACTTTGCAAGTTGCACTGGCGAATTCAATTTATTAGCATTTATCTGACGTGACTAAAAATTCCTTACTCAATTATGTATACTATATTATAAAGATCATTGCAATTTTATTGAGACCTGAACTTTTGAGAATTCACATAAACTGTAAATATTATAAAGAAAACCTTAAAATTCTTAATTTTTTACATATATCATTTTTAATACCTCTAAAATTTGAAAAGTTGAATATACAAAAGTATATTCTTAAAAATTATTTGTCACATTAGGCTAAGATAAGACAATTATTTCTAATCTTAGCCTAATCTGACAATTTAACTTATTAATTAATTAAACTTAAAAACTGCATTACAATGGACGAGAGCAGTATAATAGTTATCGAGCCCATAATCTTAAGAGAACCATTGAATACTATACGGCCTTCGTTTTCCGGATAAATCAGCTGATGTTGTACCAGATATTGGCTAAGCGCACGTTGGTCGTTCTTTTGAAGTCGCACAGTAATAGGAGGATCTTCGGCTGCTATATGTCCATCTCCACCCTCCAGTAGGAACTGTGAGACTACTACATTATAAAAATCCTTATCTATAAGATCACTATAAGAAGGCACATTGCACTCGGCGCAGCGTACTTTCACGGATACTACGCGCTGACCCGCTGGTCGTAGGCTATCGTATTGCACATGTATGCCCGATACTTGTAGGAAACCACCATTAGAGTCCCTTTCTCTAACAGTTGCTGAGTGTTCCAGGGCCCGTCTTATTTTTTTGCCAGAAATTTTGGTTGTAAACAGATTATTTCCAAATGGAAGCACGGTAAGAACATCCGTGCCCGTAATGCCTTTCGAGTTCTTTAAAATTGTGCTGCGAATGCCTGTAAAGAATAAGGAATAATTGTGCGAGGTGAGTGTAAGTATTGCCAAGTAGAGCTCTAATGGCACTTACCACCGCCTTGAATTAATGCTATGGGCGCATCTGTCCAATATTCACCCTGGTATTCCAAAGCACGAGCATATACCATGGAGTCTGCAACCAGGTTACCTAAATTGCATTCTGTATAACGACAAAGCTCGGAGTTTCCCATAAGATTAACTTTGGTATAGCCCAGAATTTCGGTATCTAGTGCGGTAATATTTGGTCGGTATACCTCGAGCAGTTCCAAAACATCGCTCTCTCGCGGCACCTGTGCATTTAACAAAATCGGGGAACCATCAAACTCCACCAAATTTCCATTTGCATCAAACTATAAATAAAATAAAATAAATTTTATTACGATTTTCTATGCCAGGAAAGCTACTCCGACCTACCCCCACGTTCAGTTTACCCAAGTACTTGGTATAGGCATAAGCTTGCACCACAGGAACTATTGTGCCACCACGATTCACCATTGTGGGATATGGACCACGTATTGCTTCAGGATTTGTGTTGTGCTGCTCACTTGGTACAGTTTGGTTGCCATAGAGAAAGGAATGTGAGTGACCACCAATAACAACGTCCACATCCGGACAATGTGCGGCAATATCCTGATCTTTAAGATAACCAGAATGCCCCAAGGCAATGATTATATTAATGCCTTGATCTTTCAATTTCTTTGCTTCAGCGCTGCAGATAAACTTAGGTTGTAAAAAGTTTTAATTTTTTAGAGCATTGGTACGCACTTAATGGATGCAATTTCTTCATAGAACTCCACATTATTTCTAAATACAAGATTCTTAGTGTCGGGTGTTAGGTATCCAATAATACCAATTTTAGTGTTATTGACCGTTAAGACTGCAGAGTTGGCCAAACGTTTGGTGTTAGTCAGTTCCGGCACTTTTCTTAGGTCCAGATTACAGGCCAGCACGGGGAAATCTACATGGTTGAGCAGAGGTATCAGTCCTTCCACATTTTCATCAAACTCATGATTTCCCAAGGACTGAAAATTGAAGAAAATCTTTAGTAAATTTATCAATTATGTTGAGAGCTTGCTTACAATTGCATCTGGCTTTAGTTTATTGAGAAACGCTGTGGTAATATTATCCTTGAATAGAGTAAACCAAGGTGTGCCCTGATATGTGTCACCAGCATTCAAATATATGACTGGAGTTCCGCCATTTTGCGCCTCTGCTCGGTGTTTGCGAACCCTAGAGGAATACGAGTAAAATAAAAATATTAATATACTGTGAGGATCATGGTAGAGGGCACGAAATATCTGAGTTAGGAACGAAATCTTGAAAATGTTTTATGATACCAATGTTGATACCTTAATTTTTGGAATTTTGGGAAAGAGACTAGTATCCCATATAAGCAAAAATATATATATTACATATTATAGTCGGGATATTCTGATTATAAGTCCATGTTCCACGCGATATTGTCGCGATTCGAAGTATTCGTAATATTCTTTCAGATGGTAAACAATGGAAAACTGTTATGGGTGAACTGGAGGTTGGTTTCTGGTAAAAAGTTTTTTTATATTTTCATGGCATACGAGGTCTTTATAATTAAAGAAACAAGAACATAGAAAACAATTGGTAGTATAATTATATGCATCTAGTTCTTTTGGTATCCAAGAAACCGGTACTTGGTACTCTTACCGTCCCTCTGGACGGACAAACGGAGAGATAGATAAATATTAAACTTGATTTCTTTTAACGTCCTGAGCTTATTGACCAACTAAGTAATTTTTGGAGACCTCCTTTTGAAACTTTGCCGCTTACACTCTTACTCCTCTTACATCCTTACTCTACACACTTTCCTTTACTTACTCATGTGCCACACGCGCAAATCCGCCGTAACAGTTATTCGTATTAGCGTCCTCCTCTGAGCATCTGCCACTGTTCACGTTTGTTTGTTCAAATCTGGAGTGCATATCATTGTTATGCAAGATTATGAACTCCAAAGTTTTGGGCCCTTTCGTGTTTATTGGTTTGGCCTTAATAATTTGACCAAGTGTTAAAACCAAGACACATGCCAACCATGGTCTGAACATATTTGCGCTGTGAAGAAACAGTGTAAGAAACTATTAAAAACTCATTAAAAATAAATTTTGCTTTAAATAGATCTTAAATCTTATCAGAGATCAAAAAGCGATAACCACAAAAGCGCAAACAATCATCATAAAATAAATTCATATAAGAGTGACAGTGTTTGCACAAGGTCTAGCTGATATACTGGCGCCATCTGTGTTTTATATTTGTAGAAAACAAAGCGACACCTACATGTTATCCTGTTAAGATACAGAAAATGTACAATTTATTGCATACTTCTAGGCCAGCACGACGCACAGTGGCAAGGAAGCCGCAAAAGCATTTCAAAAATCAAAATTTTTATGTAAACGTTTTATAAAATCAATATATGTAGTATCTGATTTCGAATTTTCCAAGGATAGAGAATATAAAAATTTTATTCAATTCGGAAAAAAGTTTAATTCACAGCCGCTCAAAGTTGAATATTTTTTCAACTATAAAAAAAATCGGCATTTTGGAATAAAAATTCATGTTTAGGTTGTTTTGTAAAAAAAAAACGATGCATCCAATTGCTATTTTCTTGATTTCTATGAAAAGGTATATTCCATTTTAATATAATGAAGAATAATATGACCTTATATCTTTTATAGTTTTTTCAATACTTACGTTTACCTGTACAGCTATATTTGGGTCACTTTTTCAACTTTGGAAGAAAAAAAATATCATTTACCAAAAATAACATTTTTATTTTAATACAAATGTTTTGGCTATTAAATGATTTACCTGCTCTAAAAAAATTGTATGGGATTTTTGGCGATTATGGTTGTAAAGGCCTAGAGACCCAACTCAAAAATATGCTGCCGCAGGTATAAGAAGAAGAACACGCAGTAGAATCAGCTACTAAATTTAGTGGTTTTTGCTTAAATTTTCACTTTAAAGCCTATAATATTAAAAAAAGGATTAAAAGAGCCTTAGGCGTCTACGCACCGAAACAGAGGAAGACCTACAAAATGTTTGGACGAGTGCTCAAATTTTACTTACATCTTTCGGAGGTTCTATAAAAAAAAAACAAGGACGATAAAAAAACAAGGACGCCTATAATAAAAGTTGTTGCCGATGGCAGCCCTTTGCGACTTAAAAGGATTAAGGAAAGCATACCCACACCGCCAAATTCAGAACTGCATCAAAAATAACTGGAGTGGATCAAGAAATTATCAAAAGATTGGTTATTTTAAATATTCTCAACTGCAAGGAAAAAATTAACGTCTGCAAATTTGGTGAATATGCGCCTAAGACTGCAGACTGCTAATGGAAAAATATCCGGGAAAGAAACACACTTCACAAAAATTACCTATTTTTAATAGAATACAATGGACTATTCATTGGGGAGATGTCACAACAAACCCAGGAATCAAGAAACAACAAATTATAAAAAATTTAGAGCCATAAATACTTGTAAAATATCAAGATCAAGGGAAAACCAGGATATATGTTGTATATATGTTGGCAGCCTCTTCAGTTCCACTAGTTGCATTCATTAGACATGTCAGATCCAACATAGAATTGCCAAGTATTTATTCAAAAGATATGCTAAGTTTTTTAGATATCCCCTCAAATGTAAGTGTTGATTTTTTCATTTATTTTACAAAAACTACTAATATAACAATTTTTGTTATATTATGAACAAAAAATATGTCATCAAAATTTTCCTTATAAATATGACACAGGCAACAAAATAAAACTTCAACAACATATTGCGCAGCTCTCAGACATCGTATCAGTAAAAACTAAACATATTCCTTGGAACCACAATTTATTTTATTAATATATCTTAATTGGTTTAGAAAATAGGAAAAAAATATGTACATATTGTTCATACAACAGACAAAATCCAATTTCAACGAGATATTGCGCAACTTTCAGATATCGTATCACCATATATGAATACTTATTTTTAAACCTAACGATTTTTTTTCAACTGCAATTTGATTCATAAAAATATCTCAATTTGTTTAGAAGATATAATTTTTGCAACGGTTTTTCTGTTTTCGTGCCACTGTGCGACGGTTATAAATCAGAGAAAACAAATCTTTAATATCTTATTAAATATTAATTAATTTGTGAATAATAACTCATTTTTGTGTATAAATCACTTTTTGTTTGGAAGTATTATTATCGCTCAATAGTTAGACTTTAGTATATTATAATATACTTACTATAATTTAGATTCTTGTTAAGGTATAGATTACATTTAAGGTCAAGCTCGTTTGCCTTTTTTTACGCATTCTCCCCACTTTCACTCCCCACAACTTTTAAACGGCTCAACCGATTTTCATCAAACATGTCTAGGAACACTCGCACATAAGTCACCTTTAATACAAAAAAACTAAATATAAATCACTGCATGCGTTCGGGAGTTACCCCTCTTTTTGCGTCGGGGGTTAAAAATATTTGTAAATTACACTCATTTTCGATGACCCCTAAATTTGTAAACTAGTGTAAAATATCCAAGAATATGAAAAAGGAGATGTGGTAGTTGTTTAAAGTCTGATCCCTTTGACTAGAGAAGTTATTATAGCCATATCCGTTTATGCGTTCGTATAAATGGAGATGCTAAGAGCTGGAAAAAACAAAAAATTTCAGGATTGAGTCCTTTTTATGTCATGGGAAACAAGATTCATTTATTTTTTCGAAGTCGGTGGTTCCTTTTATAATGCATCTCCGAAAAGATTTAGGAGCGTAAATCGTTTTTTTAATGAAGATATGGCAAAGGTATGAAGGTTTTTTACAATAGGTCGAAATAAGGCTTTAATTACATAATTGGTTTCTCAATGGAGTTGTCGTAACCAAATTCGGCAACCAAAGGATAGAACACAAAACCCCAGTAAATCCGTCACTGCTACAAAAAATTCTACAATCGTTCGTTCCTGATCTTAACCGCCGCCATTTTTTTTATTTAGGGCTAATGTAATTTTTTTTTTTTTTGTGAGCTTTCCTAGATCACGATCCTAATTTTTAAGTACTTGTGTAATAAAATATTTTCTTTAATTTTGTTTTAAGTGTATAATAATCTTAAATATTTATTAATATGCAGAGCCGTATAGAGAATATCCGGGCTCGGGAGAGAGAATGTTCCGGGCTATCTATTACACGTTTAGCTTAAATCAATTACACAATGATTTAACAACAGTAATTGCACAGAGCCCCTGAGAAAACGTCGGGCCTGGGGGAAACCCCTTTCTTCTCTCTCGCAGGGCCTGGTATACAAAACCTGGCCAACCTGAAGTTCTAGAATGTTCAATTAAGGAACATTGTGCAAATTACTTTTATTTAGTATATAATTTATAGATAATACAATTAATCAAAAAAATCAACGTCTTAAATATATACAACAATCAATTAAAAATAAATAAATTTTATGTAATCGGCACTTCTATGAACTTATATGTTAATGATTCATTTACAGCCCACTGTGATTCCCTATATATAAAACTGATATACTAAAAGCACTGACCTCTTAATGTTTGTATATAAGGCATAATAAAAAAAAACGTAACTATCTCCACGTTTCTTTAAAAGCGTGTGCGATTTCCTTATCACATAATGTTATTAAAGCATAATAATAGTATATTATATACAAATGGTCCAACTGCCTATCTGAGTTTATGGCAGAACAGAACAAACAGAAACTTTCTTCAGAATCGCATTTTTTTAAAAGAACTTCTTTGTACTCTAAATTACGATGATGCTATTTAAAGTACTACAAAGTCTTCAGATGATGTATTATAGTATGTATATGTTTAAAAAATGTTTTGGTGTGACAAATGGTAGCAACATGTTGTACCAGAAAGACAAGAGAACACAATTATTTTAAAAATAAAAGGCTTATATATATAGTATATCTGTAAAGATATGTTGCATTTGCTTTTTATAGCGTCTGGAATTTTATGTACACAAAAAAATTTGCAGGTTTTGTAGCATAGCTGACCTTCATTGTAGACGAATTAGGTTCTTATCTTAAAAACCACATTGGCAAAAGCTCTAAACGCACTATTCATAGACATGGTACAAACTAGAATTTATTTCTGCAACAAATTTTAAACTATAGTAACATAAGCATTAAAGTTTTTGTCTCTGAATTTTAATTACTTGTTTAGATATTATGACATATTGAGAATTTAATTTTTCGTGGAATTATATAATTATTTGAAATCCTGCTAACACTCTAAATTTTGTATACGATTTTGAATCCTAATCCGAATATTTATTTTTGAAATTTTTTAAAATTTTGTACTATTTAGTTTCGTTAGATAACCACATGTTTGGTGCTTCCAATATCACAATTTTGTGCGCGGTCGAAACGAATTGAAAGAATGGATTCAAAATGTTACGCATTTCAATTTTTGAAATTCATATTTCCAATGTCGAAACTTATGAAATATTTATTGACAGTTATATCAAATCACATATCAATAGGAATTTTTGGTATAAACATGGTACATGTCTCGCATAAAAAATATATAAAAAAGAATAGGGCAGATATGGAAAGATATCAACAGTAAGAAATGTGGAATTGGCAATTTCTCGTTTTCCGGTGTACGTCTGCACCGAAATTATTTTTGTATACACCTTTTCTAATGGCGAAATGATATCCCTTAAAAGGTTTCCTAAAATATGTTGCCTTCTAGCGCGTACATCCAGAAAGAGCAGTTGGACATTTTTCAGAAGTTTTGCTTTAGCCATTTATATTTTACATGAATTCAGTTTACATTCTTACTAGTTTAGTAGTTGGAAAGCTAAACGCTGCTTTTTGGGTCCATATTGACTTATTTTGCTTTTCCCCCATTTATAGGGTAAAGCAAAAAATAAATTTTGAAGTTACTTTAAAAAATTTCCAAGTTTAAAACTATCTTTCACTAAGCTCTTCGGAAAACGGACTACTTGTAGATCGTCTTACAAAAAATTCTAGCCAAAACTAGAGGGCTCCGCTTTATGTTTTGTTTGAAGCACCGACGGTTAGAGTTGGGACTTTACATCTGGATTTGAAATTTGAAATTTTTAAATTTTAATACCATATATTGAATAAGTTTTTATACCCTGTACCGTATGGTCCAAGGGTATATTAAGTTTGTGCAAGCCGAAAATGTATGTAACATATAGAAGGAGACGTCGGAGATACCCCAAAGTTACTTAAAATATGATCAGGGTGAATAGAGAAGTCGATATACCCATGTCCGTCTGTCCGTCCGTCCGTGTGAACGCCTAGATCTCAGAGATGGTAAGAGCTAGAGTTACCAAACTTTCACATTAGATCCCATATTAATCCATAGGAGACAAGTTTATTTTATTTTTTTGATATCGGGGATAAATTATATAGCTCCCATGGGGGTGTTTGAGACGACCTCGACAAAAAAAAGCGTTTTAGATGAATAATTCGTTTGTTTAGAAAGATACCGTAACCAAATTTGGTATTCGAAAGTTTTTTATAGTTCCCAATCACTGTACCAAATTTGATCGAAATCGGTTGACTATATCATATAGTTCCCATAGGACCGATCGGCCAAAATAACTTTTTTAAAGAAAAATTCGCTATATTTCGTTTTTTAATAAAGATATCGTAACCAGATTTGTCGTTTGAAAATTTTTTAGACCACTTAAGCAATGTGCCAAATTTGAACAAAATCGGTTGACTATATCATATAGCTCCCATAGGTCCGATCTTCCAAAAAATCGATTTTTGAACAAAATTTGTTGTGTTTCGTTTGTTTGTTAAGATATTGGGACCAAATTTGACATTCGCGAGTATTTTATAGTTCCTAAGCACTGTACCAAATTTAATCCAAATCGTTTGACTAGATCATATAGCTCCCATAGGACCAATCGGTCCAAAAACACGTTTTTTATACAAAATTCGATGTGGTTTGTTTGTTTGTAAAGATATTTGAAATAAATTTGGCATTCAGATCTTTTTAAGGTATTTAAGCACTGCGTCAAATTTTATTGAAATCGGTTGACTATATCATATAGCTCCCATAGGAACGATCGGTCAAAAAAAAATTTTTTGCTTAAAAATTCTTCTGTTTTTGGTTTTTTGTGAAGAAATCGGACTTTATTACAAGCTAGTGGTACAGGGTATCCTAAAGTCGTCCGCGCCCGACTTTACGTCCGCCATTTTTTTATTTAGGGTTAATGTAAGTTTTTTTTTTTTGTGAGCGTTCCTAGATCACGATCCTAATTTTTTAAGTACTTGTGTAATAAAATATTTTCTTTAATTTTGTTTAAAGTGTATAATAATCTTAAACATTTATTAATATGCAGAGCCGTAGAGAGAATATCCGGGCTCGGGGGAGAGAATGTTCCGGGCTATCAATTACACGTTTCGCTTAAGTCAATTACACAATGATTTAACAACAGTAATTGCATTGAGTAAAAACGTCGGGCCTGGGGGAAACCCCTTTCTTCTCTCTCGCAGGGCCTGGTATACAAAACCTGGCCAACCTGAAGTTCTAGAGTGTTCAATTAAGGAACATTGTGCAAATTACTTTTATTTAGTATATAATTTATAGATAATACAATTAATCAAAAAATCAACGTCTTAAATATATACAACAATCAATTAAAAATAAATCAATTTTATGTAATCGGCACTTCTATGAACTTATATGTTAATGATTCATTTACAGCCCACTGTGATTCCCCTATATATAAAACTGATATAGTAAAAGCACTGACCTCTTAATGTTTGTATATAAGGCATAATAAAAAAAACGTAACTATCTCCACGTTCCTTTAAAAGCGTGTGCGATTTCCTTATCACATAATGTTATTAAAGCATAATAATAGTATATTATATACAAATGGTCCAACTGCCTATCTGAGTTTATGGCAGAACAGAACAAACAGAAACTTTCTTCAGAATCGCATTTTTTTAAAAGAACTTCTTTGTACTCTAAATTACGATGATGCTATTTAAAGTACTACAAAGTCTTCAGATGATGTATAGTATGTATATGTTTAAAAAATGTTTTGGTGTGACAAATGGTAGCAACATGTTGTACCAGAAAGACAAGAGAGCACAATTATTTTAAAAATAAAAGGCTTATATATATATTAGATCTGTAAAGATATGTTGCATTTGCTTTTTATAGCGTCTGGAATTTTATGTACACAAAAAAAATTGCAGGTTTTGTAGCATAGCTTGAGTGACCTTCATTGTAGACGAATTAGGTTCTTATCTTAAAAACCACATTGGCAAAAGCTCTAAACGCATTATTTATAGACATGGTACAAACTAGAATTTATTTCTGCAACAAATTTTAAACTATAGTAAGCATTAAAATTTTAGTCTCTGAATTTTAATTACTTATTCAGATATTTTGACAAATTGAGAATTTAATTTTTCGTGGAATTTTAATTATTTGAAATCCTGCTACTACTCTAAATTTTGTATACGATTTTGAATCCGAATCCGAATATTTATTGTATTATTGAAATTTTTTAAAATTTTGTATTTAGTTTCGTTAGGTAACCACATGTTTGGTGCTTCCAATATCACAATTTTGTGTGCCGTCGAATCGAATTGAGATAATGGATTCAAAATGTTACGCATTTCTATTTTTGAAATACATATTTCCAATGTCGAAACTTATAAAATATTTATTGACAGTTATATCGAATCACATATCAATAGGAATTTTTGGTATAAACATGGTACATGTCTCGCATAAAAAATATATAACAAATAATAGGGCAGATATGGAATTATATCAACAGTAAGAAATGTGGAATTGGCAATTTCTCGTTTTCCGGTGTACGTTTATACCGAAATTATTTTTGTATACAACTTTTCTAATGGCGAAAGGATATCAATTAAAAGGTTTCCTAAAAAATGTTGCCTTCTAGCGCTTACACCCAGAACGAGCAGTTGAACATTTTTCAGAAGTTTTGTTCTAAACATTTATATTTTACATAAATTCAGTTTACATTCTTACTAGTTATACCCTGTACCGTATGGTCCAAGGGTATATTAAGTTTGTGCA
This sequence comes from Chymomyza amoena, assembly GCA_037043745.1. NCBI lineage: Eukaryota > Metazoa > Arthropoda > Insecta > Diptera > Drosophilidae > Chymomyza > Chymomyza amoena. Next base: position 218,139 of record JBAMAX010003189.1, read on the forward strand.
AGCCGAAAATGTATGTAACATATAGAAGGAGACGTCGGAGACACCCCAAAGTTACCTAAAATATGATCAGGGTGAATAGAGAAGTCGATATACCCATGTCCGTCTGTCCGTCTGTCCGTCCGTCTGTCCGTCCGTCCGTCCGTCCGTCCGTGTGAACGCCTAGATCTCAGAGATGGTAAGAGCTAGAGTTACCAAACTTTCACATTAGATCCCATATTATTCCATAGGAGGCAAGTTTATTTTATTTTTTTGATATCGGGGATAAATTATATAGCTCCCATGGGGGTGTTTGAGACGACCTCGAAAAAAAAAAGCGTTTTAGATGAATAATTCGTTTGTTTATGAAGATATCGTAGCCAAATTTGGAATTCGAAAGTTTTTTATAGTTCCCAATCACTGTACCAAATTTGATCAAAATCGGTTGACTATATCATATAGCTCCCATAGGACCGATCGGCCAAAATAACTTTTTTAAAGAAAAATTGGCTATATTTCGTTTTTTAATAAAGATATCCTAACCAGATTTGGCGTTTGGAAATTTTTTAGACCACTTAAGCAATGTGCCAAATTTAAAGAAAATCGGTTGACTATATCATATAGCTCCCATAGGTCCGATCTTCCAAAAAATCGATTTTTTAACAAAATTTGTTGTGTTTCGTTTGTTTGTTAAGATATTGGGACCAAATTTGACATTCGTGAGTATTTTATAGTTCCTAAGCACTGTACTAAATTTAATCCAAATCGTTTGACTAGATCATATAGCTCCCATAGGACCAATCGGTCCAAAAACACGTTTTTTATACAAAATTCGATGTGTTTTGTTTGTTTGTAAAGATATTTGAAATAAATTTGGCATTCATATCTTTTTTAAGGTATTTAAGCACTGTGTCAAATTTTATTGAAATCGGTTGACTATATCATATAGCTCCCATAGGAACGATCGGTCAAAAAAAAATTTTTGCTTAAAAATTCTTCTGTTTTTGGTTTTTTGTGAAGAAATCGGACTTTATTACAAGCTAGTGGTAAGGGTATCCTAAAGTCGTCCGCGCCCGACTTTACGTCCGCCATTTTTTTATACAAAACTTACTATATTTCGTTTGTTAATAAAGATATCGTAAATAGATTTGGCATTCAGAAGTTTTTTAAAGTACCTAAGCAATGTACCAAATTTAAATAATATCGGTTGACTATATCATATTGCTCCCGTAGGACGAATAGTTCCAAAAAAACGTTTTTTACACAAAATTCTTTTTTGGCGCCAATTTTATTTTCATTGCGTTTACTATTAAATAGTTATTAAGGCCTAATTGATAATATTCACAATAACATGCAATTCAATCTATAATGGGTTTTAAAATAATAAGATGTTATCATCTCAAGGCAAGTCCCGCACTCGTAAAAAAAAACTCTACATATGAATGCAATATGAAACCCATTATATATATTTATGTCTAAATTATATATTTTCTCAAGTGCAGTAGATTCTGAGATATCTATCAGATAAACAGCGCTGACGTCAATTAAGCACAACTTTATTTTCACCATAAACGTACTATATACTATAATACGTATATGAATCTTATATGCAGGTACATTTATTCTTTAAAGTTTGACCAGCTGTGCAACTAAAAAAGAATACGACTTCCGAAAGGTCTTACAAAACACTTGACAATAGAATCACAAAAAAAAAATACAGAAATACAAAAGCAAAAATTTATTGCGAGACACTACGAAATTGATACCATTTTACTGCTGGTTTCCATTTAAAAGATCGTATATGATTTTTTTTCTTCTTGTATTAACAATAGAATTACGCCTAAAGTTTTATTATAGTACCTGACTTTGCAATCTACACTGCTTTGTGTCAAGCGACCGAAAGAATTTTGGAATTTCCATACAACTTACTTTGGCACTGACTAGCAGAAATTTCTAAAAATAAAAGTATTCTGGAAGAAAGTACGAGCTTTGCTATTAAGTATTTTAGGTGTGATCGGGTCTGAAATATTTGAAACTTTTCAGAAAAATTCTCTACTAGTCTTAAATTGATCTTGTCAAATTTATTCAACTTATTTGTGATGGAAAATTAGTTTTTTTTTCGAAATTTTGTAACTTTGGTCAATGAAGCGATCTACATATTATATTGACGGCGGCTTCTGTATAGAGATCATTCTTAAACCAAAAATGTTAAGCTATTCTAGAACTCGTAGCGAATGACGTATTCCAAAATTAAGTAATTTTGGGTAATTTGATAGTTAATGAAAATATGAAGCTTAAGCAGTTTTTTTCAAATTGGATACATTTAAAAATCGCTCTAAAAAGGAAATATAGATAAAACATATTCTTGACGTCATCACCTGTGACTTAGAACACTGAACACTCTGCATGTAGCACCTATTTCGTTAAGACGCTCAGTTCTAAGAGGAGACAAGCATTTTCCAAAGATTCAAAGCGTTTTCTAGAAATTTTTTAAGAATTACAGAACTCAAAAAAATGCATACTCTAAGCCGTTGGAACACATAGTACAGTTTTTGTTACGCCTTAAAGCCCGGCATTGGAACTTCTTTTAATTACCGATTTTCATGTACTAACTATAGGTTCAAGATGTCCCGACGACAGAAGATGCTGTTGGAGCCTTTAAAAAACACTTCTGAGAGGGAAAACCAGTTTTAATAATAAATTAAAGCACTTTCATTGTTAAAAATAAAAGCAACCCACGTATATATGTAATAATATTTATGTAACATATTTGCGCTTCAGTGTTTAGTGTTTTTTTAAATAAGTGTGAGATATAGTACTTATTACATTTCACATTTCAATACCAACATATTTTATTTATTTAATTCAACACCAATCAGCGAAAATAATCTGACACATTATAATAAATTGAATTTATTTTTTTGTTGATTTTTAGCAATATCACGCAAACAACAACACTAACAAAATATAAGCCCGAATTTCATATGAACAAACGCATTATTAACTTAATCGGAGTTTTTATTTGAAAAGTTTATTATTTTTCATACAAAAAATGTATTTTTTGTATTGTCACCGTAATTAAGCTTATGTAAATAATAATTTGAGTACATTAGTAAATTGTTTTTCAACTTAAAAATTCATAAAAAAAAGCTTAATTTGCACGTAAGCCAAATCGGTTAACAAAAAAATGTAACAGAATAAATTTTTTACATACGTCGTAAAAAACAACACGGCTTTACGTAGACGTTCGAGCTATTTTTTTTACTTTTTTATATTTTTTTAAATAGCTCCGCGTATCACGTATCACACCGTCGGCACTCAGACTCAGACTGCGGCCGAAGTCTCTGCGGCAACGATCATTGCCGTGGTTCAAACGCCGGTTGCCCGGCAACGTAACGTCAATGCATTCTGCTAGAGATGTGCGTTGCCGATGATTGCAGAAGTCACTGGCACAGCTAATTTTCGTGAGTAACACTCTCACTTTTATATGATACTGTTGATACGAAGAGCACAACGCAGTGACTAAGGCATCATTTTTCTGTGCCTTTTGAGAAACTATAATTATGTTTTACAAAAATGAGTAGAACCGGTTTTAGATGGAATATTATTATTATGTAGCATCTTAAAAAAGTCCCAATCAAATCTAAAAAGGCCATACTAGTTTTATTTAAATGTCGGTAAGCAGCAATTGAAAAGATTTCTTGCCCATTTTTTGGCAATGCCAGCAGTAACATCACATGTTCTGTTTTAGATCTAGAATACAAAAGTGCAAATGAAGCAAAACATATAATGGATAGGCAAAGTAGATGCAAAAACATTAATAAAGAGCAAGAAGTGACTATAAAAAGAAAGTGAAGGGCCACCCAAATACTTGGGACCATGCCCACCATTATCACGCCAATCCAAATAAAAAGGCTTGTAAGCAAACATCTGATTTTCACATTAACTTTTTGTTTTTAGCGTTACAACAAAATTCATGTTGTAACTGCTGGCGCCATCTGTTTGATTACAAAATACGTTTTTATAGTTTTCTCTCAAGGATTTTGACGAGACTGCATACTGGCCTTAAACAGATATCGTAACCGGAACATTTTTGTTGATTTACTAATCATTGTGCCGAATTAAATATCTTTAGCGACATCGTTATTAATTTTGGCCTTATACTATTAATGAAGCTTTGCCAAACAAATATCAATATTTGCTTTAGTATTTTCTGAAATTAACTTTTGAGCCTTAGGAGCTTTTCTATAATTTTTTAGAAAAAAAAAGTTTTCTTAACAAACGGAAGGTTAATGGCATTTAAATTTATTTTTGTTTGCATAAAATAAAAGATAACAAGATGTTATTAATTTTTTAATGCATAAACAAGTCTTGTCATGAATGATAATTCATTTTTTTTACTATGCAACTTTATCTGCTATAAGTTTTACTACAGAAAATTATCTGAGTGACCTAACTTTTTATGACACGACTGTATACAAAAGTTACAGATAAAATTGTCGAAGCAAGCAGATAAAAATTATTTCATTAAAATTGAAATAAGAGAAACAAATGTTTATTTAAAACACTTTTTGTTAGATGAATATATGTAAGTGTAATTTAACAAAAAAAAAAATTAAATAAAACCGAAGTGCCTGTTTTTTTAAATAAAAAGCAAGAGACACTCAATTTTTTGAACTATTTGAACATTTGATGGTTAAAAGTTATGGTTGATGGTGTAACGACCTCTGGTTTGTCCAGAACAACGACATTGATACATTGTCACAACAAAATTGATATTTTGCTGAGACTTTCGATATTTTAAATAATACACAAATTGCTTTAAGCTTAAAAGTTATATTATCCGCCTTTTTGCGGTCAATTATCACAAAGCACTTAACTCGAGCCCACACGCTCTTTATTTTACATAAAATAATGGTTTTAGCAAATATTTGTGGAAAACAAGATTTCGCTTAAAACTAACAATTTGTAATTTCACAAATTCTACGTCAATACGCCCTTTTTCGGCGATACGCTTACCCAGATATGAAATCCTGGTAGCAGAGATCTTGGCGTGGCTCGTACACGAGACGTATAATCTTCCGACGCGGTCGCACCTGGAGCGCTACTAATTAATTATCTTTTATTTTCCGTCCTTTGCGACTGGATTACCCGAAAACGCCTTTAAATTGCGGCACTGACATTAACTTCACTTGAATTCACTTGGCTGTTAACTCACTGACTGTTCTGTCCAGATTTGGCTGTTGATCCGCCTTATATAGGAACTCGATCGCCGCCAAATCCTGGGCGCTCTGCTTATCTACATACCTATTCTAATAATAAAGAAAGAGTCCGCCGCACCTAAAACTATCCCTATCATCTACTCTCCACTTACACCTATAAACTAATACTATCAACCTACGCACTAATACCAAACAATTATTTAAGCGCCAAGCTTAAAGACGCTCTACTCTGACTAGTATTGGTGAGAGTAAGAGCGCTTTCACCGCTACTCTCACCAAGCAGTACAAGCAGTGCAAGCAGTTTTTCTGTTGCCCTATTGGTAATTTCGGAACAATGTTGTGAGGTGGCAAATTGCCTCCTCACAATGGTTACAAATTTCATAAATTAATAATGCGGCAACTTAATAAAGAACAACTAAATGAAACGATTTAGTCTTAAACCCACATTTAATATAAAGTTACATAGGCATAGGTACATATGTAAAAGCTAAAGAACAAATTATTTGACCAAAAGTTAGTTAAATATACACTGGACTGCTTTTATAGTCTATATTAAGTAAGAAATTCTTATAAAAGAAAAATATATAACAGAGTTTCCTATATACCTATAAAACTAAAACAACAAAATCCGTATGTACTTTGTGGTTATACCAACCGCAACAGTTTTTCATTGTTATTTATTCAACCATTTGCCTTTGAAATTTGAAACTTAAAGTGAAAAATGTTATAATTTTTTTAACTATGCTTTTGAGCTCGTTTAAATAAATATAAAAATAAAAAAAAACTATAAAAATTTTTTGTATTTCACAGCTCAATAAAAATAATTCCTGCAATAAAACAATAAAGAAATTGTGATTTAATTGAATCTTAATTAAAACATCTAGTAAATGATTAAATAAAAAAATAATAAAAATTAAAATTTAATTTGTACTAAGATTTATTATTGATCAGAAGACTATCTCTATATTATATACAAAAGTTTTTATATTCTTTCCTTAGATCTTTTTTCGTTGAAAAGCGAGATTCTTATTTTTTTGCTTTGTAGCTCTCTTAGACAATTATTGATGTGATCTTACCAATAAAGAGCGCAAATTCCGTAATGCAAAACAAGAGAAAAAAGCATTAACGAAAAAAAGGGAAATCAAAAATTCCAAACGATGTGTGGAAACTTTGCCTTCAGATCAAATTAAAAATAGGTAGGCGCTTACTAATTAAACGGCTAGCCATTTATGCATTTTGGGGATTCTTAATACAGGGCCAAAGCCTCCATTCGGAAAATCCAGCTCAAATTTTTAAACAACAACTCTTCCCGGTACTGAAAGGGTTTTGTAAAAGGTGCAGGGCATTTATTTATTACATAACTTCAACATATAATCCTGCTAAAATCCAGGAAAAAACCATATTTTTAAGAATACTTTTACAATAATCTATGATGTACGTACGTGATAGAATCTCATCAATTTTATTTGAAAATTAAATGTAATATAAATAAAATATACAATAAAAATAAATAAAAAAAGGGCTTTTGAAAAAAAGTTAAATGGATCACATTTTGCATCGATTTGGTACATTTACATCATGTTATTTTAATTATAAAATGTTACGATTTTAATTTTTTTTATTATATAAATTATAAGACTCAAGAACTCCGATTTAAATGATTTCTACCAAACTACGCGATAGAGGATGGTAAATTTCTGTTTTCTAAAATCCCACTTTTTTTTGGCAAGTCGTAAAGACATAACCCAAGACATATATAATGATTTTTAAATAATTTTGACCCCAAATTTATAGGCCGTATTATAAAAAATGAAATGGATAAAAATTGGGTAGAAATTGATATTCGATATTTTCTCATATCTCACTTCTTCTTTGTTAGCATTGCTCTTTTGATTGAAATTTTTCACAACTATGCCACTCTTATTTTAAGAGAAATAGGTATTGTTTTCTGAGAGATGAACATTTTTTATGCATGATATGAACTATTCATGCAATACATGAACACTTTTTATGCATGAAATGAACCATGTGAATGTAAACCAAAAATTTATTTTGATTTGTGCATACTATACAGAAGAAAAGAAATTATTACTTAATATCTCTCATTAATAGAATCTAAGAACAATATAGAATATTTAAAAAGGTTTTTCAGCTAAAATTGTTTTGGTTATCAATAATATCATCATAATTTTTTTATAGATATTTTAAAAAGTGATACATAACTTATTTTTGTCACAAACTACTACAGCCCATAAGATAAACAAACATAATTTTCTAAAAGTTTAATTAAAATATGTATCTTGAATATATTTTAAGGTAAAGCAATTCCAATTGGATTTTTTGCAGACTATTACTAAATTAAGAAAACTGTCGATTTTTCTCACTCGACCATCTCTAGCGCAGAGCTGAGTAACAGCTGTGTCGATTTTGGCGTTCTCTCTTCCGATCTGTCAACTGTCACGCAATGGATTTGTTGTACTCTTAAACATGGGCACTTGGTATCCCAAGTAACCAATAACACGCCCTACATATATATCTTGGCACGAGCAAATTGACGGCGTGGACATAAATATCGGATTGTTTATTTTGGCTATCGGTGCGAAAACCTGTTGATGGCTTGCCACATTACCTCTGCAATATTTTTGAACTTGCGCCAAAGTGGCAGGGAGCAATGCCTTTTGTATCTTTCCATGCATTTACATATGTTGCAAAGATACTTTTTCGAAATAAAGTTGAACTCCCAGATATTTAGTTATGGACCAAAAAGTCATTAGCAAAAAAAAACATTTACAGGCAATAAAAAAGTTGTATTTTTAAGTTGCAGTAAATTTTATTATAATAGTAAAAGTATAACATGATATGAAAAGTTGTTTTTAAACAATTAGTATTTTTAATTAGTACTTTAGCAAAAACTTTTTATTTTTTTATATAACCACTGAATCAGCTCCAAGATATTAAGCAAAGAGGCGCCTATGAAAAGACCTATAACTCCTCCAATACCAACTGTTCAAATTAAAAACGACAATAAAAAAAATGTTTTTAATTTATTTGTTTAAAAGTTCAATGAATTATATTTGCATGCGTTTAAAAATATTATGTGAAAACAGGTTTTTGATGAAAACGAAAAAACAAACAAATACTCCTAAAAAAAAAATCAATGAAGTCAGACGTTGTATGAGTTGTTTTGGGTCAATTGTTTCAATTGTTAAACTGAAGTTAAAAAAAAAGTACCTTTTATTATATGGCTTTAATCTATTTACCTATCAGATCCAGTTTTGTTTGCGTCACAGTACGAATATATCTGGCAGACGGAATACTTGCTACAACAATTTCCACGTAATTGTATCCGTTTTGTTGTATTGCTTGATTTTCTGTTGATCTGAAAGTTATTTTTATGCTTATTTGAATATATATAAATATGATTTATTTCTACGAAATTTCACAGCTTCCACAATTGACAAGAGACCTAAGAGTAGGCATATGAATATGTAAAATACATTAGGGTGTGTCACTATTAGGAATACATTTTTCACGTTTTTAAATGAAGGCAACATATGGGACTTTAATATAATATAGACAATTTTTTGTTTAACTTTTTGAAAAATAAATACCAAAAATTTGATATTTTTTATTTTTTTTTTTTTTAAGGTATTAATATACAACCGTCCTCTTATATAAAACTTTACAATCTGTCGAGAGTTAAACAAAATTATCAAAAACCAAAAATGGCACACCCTAATAAAACGGCTTAAAACAAATTTATTTTCGTATCCCTTACCCAACATAAGATATCTGTTGCTCCACACAAGATGGCAAACAAATTCTATTAGATCCAACATATTTTGTGACCATTTCTGATATTTTCACTGAAACGAATACAATTTTGATAAATTTAAAAAAAACTTTCAAAAATGCCTACCTTGCTACAAAAATCTTTGGTAAACGTTATTTAAGAGAACTAAAATATAGCAATATAGCTATAATCGATAATGTGTTATTGTAAAAGCATTTTTATATAGCTTTCCATCATTAATTTTTAGATGTAGCTGCATAAAGACTTACGAAAAGCTGTTCCCTAAATTGGCAAACCTTATTTTTGCGAAAAATTTAAGTTCTTAAACTTAAGTTGATGTAAAAAAGCGGGCTTAACTTATTATTTAATTGTGTTTAAACTACTGAAAATTGTTAAAAAAAATTTTTTTAAGTCTATTTAGTCAACATTTTTTTAAATTTTTTAATGCCCTCTAATAAAATAAAATATTCTTATTTTTTATGAACATGAAATTTATGTTTTTTTAAGTACGTTCTTTAAGTGTGCCGATTATCATTATCTTTAAAACGATTTTTCTCAACTTTAAATGTGTATGATGTCGGTCATTCTCCGTCAAAAGAGCCACCCGCTCTTCACTACAATTTTTAAGATAAATCAACGTTTTTACACTGAAAATACAAAACCAGTTTTGTGCAAAGTTCGACTTTTTTTGTTTGTTCATAAAAATATCGTAACCAATTCTGGCAACGGAAAATCTTTTGGAGTTTCCAAGCAAAATATCAGATTTGATTTCCATGTGGTGGCACAGGGTATCCCAAAGTCGTCCGCGTCCGACTTTAACGTGCGCCATCACTGAAAAAGTTTAAAAAAAACTTAAACTAAAACATACATGTATACAAGCAATCGACTCCTTCGATTCCACAATATTTATGAGCATCTATAAAACAAGGCATTACTTCGTTATAATAAACATATTAGATCTTACTTTCAAGTCAGGACCCTACCTTCTGCATTTGGCGCATACAAAGTACAGTTGCAATGCTCGAGCTCCATTTTATTCCTTGTTTTTGAAATGCAACCAGAAAAGCTGTAAAATATCATTATTAGTTGGTTATAGGAACAAAATTGGAGCCGTAACTTACCTATACTTAAAACTCTTATCATTATCGTTTTCTAAAGGGAATTTACATAATCGCTGATCGATATTTTCATAAATAACATCTTCACTATTGTAAATTTCTTCAACATTAAAACTGTAGATTAAGGGATCGCTGGTAATAGTATATGAGATGGCATTAAAATACGGCAAGTCTTCAGGACTGTGTACGAACAACTAAGAGAAAAATATGCTTTAACTGAATAATCTTTATTTCTGAATATTTATTTTATTGACAATCAACCGATAAATTTAAAAGGTTATAATCCAATATTGATATAAAAGTAAATCGCTACACACTAAATATAACTTAGTGTTTGATAGAAACCTAATAATCAAAATAGATAATAAAGACATGTTCGTTCGTAAAACTATTTAATCGATCTTCAAACATGTTAACAGATGATTTTTTTAACATCACTCATTTCATTTTTAAAAATAATGAAAAGATGCCAAAAAAAAGTAATAGTAAAATAAATTTTAATTTTAAATTCATCTTTTTTTTAATTTAGGGACAGTTATTTGTTTCTTACCCCTTTTATAAAGTTCACTTACTTCATATCTATATATAAGTCCACTTTTAAGAAAAACTTTTAAGCTAGGCATTTTGTCTCCAGACCTAAATTTTAGGGGTAGGTTTTCAGTTTCTTCACTGTAAAAAATGGAAAGAGTAAAAAATTTAGTTAGATTTAGATTTCTATCTATTACACCTCCATCTGAAGTGTAAATATTGCCCGAAAGAATATGTATTGATATAAAAAATTCAAAGCTCAGAACCTCCGATTCGCATAAAGTGACTCCAAAAAAATACAAAACACATCATCGGACATCAGACTTCAAAAAATATTTTTCATCGATTTTCAAGTTTGAAGCTCATTATCCGACCATGCACATAAATCCCAATCTGATGTCCGAAAAACTGAAGCATGTCTGCTTCCTGACAAAACTCTCAAAATACATCGTTTATCCATATAAAGTGGGATTTTTTTCACCTCGGATTCGAGTTTAACCACCACAAAAATACATAATGGGCATGGTCTGACCCCCGAATCTTGAAATCATAACTTTTTTGTGACCATAACCTCAAAACAAACAATACAAAAACTCTATCGATACTTGTTATCTGGCGGTGATTTTTATACCCTGTACCGTATGGTACAAAGGGTATATTAAGTTTGTGCAAGCCGAAAATGTATGTAACATATAGAAGGAGACGTCGGAGACACCCCAAAGTTACCTAAAATATGATCAGGGTGAATAGAGAAGTCGATATACCCATGTCCGTCTGTCCGTCTGTCCCTCCGTCCGTGTGAACGCCTTGATCCCAGAGATGGTAAGAGCTAGAGTTACCAAACTTTCACATTAGATCCCATATTATTCCATAGGAGGCAAGTTTATTTTAATTTTTTGATATCGGGGATAAATTTTATAGCTCCCATGGGGGTGTTTGAGACGACCTCGACAAAAAAAAAGCGTTTTAGATGAATAATTCGTTTGTTTATGAAGATTTCGTAACCAAATTTGGTATTCGAAAGTTTTTTATAGTTCCCAATCACTGTACCAAATTTGATCGAAATCGGTTGACTATATCATATAGCTCCCGTAGGACCGATCGGCCAAAATAACTTTTTTAAAGATAAATTCGCTATATTTCGTTTTTTAATAAAGATATCGTAACCAGATTTGGCGTTTTGGAAATTTTAGATCACTTAAGCAATGTGCCAAATTTGAACAAAATCGGTTGACTATATCATATAGCTCCCATAGGGCCGATCTTCCAAAAAATCGATTTTTTAACAAAATTTGTTGTGTTTCGTTTGTTTGTTAAGATATTGGGACCAAATTTGACATTCGTGAGTATTTTATAGTTCCTAAGCACTGTACTAAATTTAATCCAAATCGATTGACTAGATCATATAGCTCGCATAGGACCAATCGGTCCAAAAACACGTTTTTTATACAAAATTCGATGTGTTTCGTTTTTTTGTAAAGATATTTGAAATAAATTTGGCTTTCATATCTTTTTTAAGGTATTTAAGCACTGTGTCAAATTTTATTGAAATCGGTGGATTATATCATATAGCTCCCATAGGAACGATCGGTCAAAAAAATTTTTGCTTAAAAATTCTTCTGTTTTTGGTTTTTTGTGAAGAAATCGGACTTTATTACAAGCTAGTGGTACATGGTATCCTAAAGTCGTCCGCGCCCGACTTTACGTCCGCCATTTTTTTTTTGTTTGACTTTGTGGTCGTTAAAACCAAATATCGTCAACACGTCCCATAGGCTTGGAACCCTGAGGTATATCAGTACCTTAACTTGCTGTGTTTTCTGTGACATTAGATTCGAATTAAGCAATTATCGATCCGAAATTCAGTTTTGGTGGCTTTTTGAGAAATTAAGTATAATTTCTATAACTTACTAGTCCATTAAATTGTTAGCCAAAAAGCAGTATCCCATTTCAAGTTCATGAAATTTGAAAATAGATTCACAGTCCTCAACAAGTACATCGGAAAAATAAACTTGCTCCATAAACTGATTGCAATTTCTGGCAAGCAACTGTAATAGGATTATCTTAGAAACAAACATCAAGTTATAAAATTAAATATACTTTACATACCTCTTTTCGCATTTCCAAAATGTTAACCCCACATGTTGAATTGTAACCCTTACAATATTCCGCTTTGATAAAAAAGTTGATGGGATTCACAAATAGATAATCATATATCACTCTATTATGAAACGGTGAGTCATTTTTAGCAGTTCGTTTGGTAACAAATTCATTAAAATCTTTAGATATTCGATTTTTTACCAAACAAATGCTTACTGCTGGAAATGTATTAGTCCATTGTATATAGGTCGTTGTTACTCCAATACTTGTCGAATCTGTGGTAAATCTGGTCATCGTGAGTATAAAAATTTTGGTCATACCCCATCCGGACAGGCCTAGCACGCATAACCAAAATAATCTACAAGGTTTTGTTTTTCATAAAAAATTAATCATTTTTAACTTAAATTCCAATTAATTGGTTATAATTACTTTTTTCCACCAAATAACTTGTTTAAAATGTATAAAATACGTTCACGTTGCTTCATATTTACGGCAATTAAATTTAATCGATAGATACCATTAGCATGGAACACGATAATTGCTATTTTAAAACGAATGAATGCATTGTTAGAACGAAACTTTAAGCACAATTTGTATTTATTAAAATAATTTCAACATGTTACGGATAAAACTTACGAACGAAGTTCAAATAAAATCGCAATAGTTTTTGCTCGAATAAAATGTGTCCGTCTAGTTCCTTAAATTTAAGTTGTCTGAGAGTAGCGCGTTACGAGGGTGTCCTTTTATATTTGCTGCCTTAGTTATTTTTAGTGTGACCAGATTTGACTTGTCGTTTGGGAACAAACATATTCCGAACGGTTCAATTTGTATGAGACCAAAAAAAATTCTGTTCCTCACGGCAATTTTGATTCTTTGGGTCATTCTAAGCAACTTTGCCCAAGAAATTATGGGTCTAAAATTCATTTCGAATCGACCACTTTTTCAAAATAGTTTTTTTTTAAATATTATTTTTTTAACCATTTTTGACATCTATTTTTAATTTTGAGCGCTGCCAGAGGGCGCTTTAGAGAATTTTTATACCCAGAACCGTATGGTACAAAGGATATATTAAGTTGGTGCAAGCTGAATATGTATGTAGACGTCGGAAACCCCCAAAATCTAAAGTATGATCGGGATGACTATAGAAGTCGATATACCAATGTCCGTCTATCCGTCTGTCTGTTCGTAGACGGATCTAGATTCAAGATCTCAGAGATGGTAAGAGCCAGAGCAACCCAACTTTCCCTTATTATTCGATAGGAGACAAGTTCATTTTCCTTTTTTGATATCGTTAGCTTATCTGGAAAAATATAAGATTTTTGGATTAGTTGTTAGATTTTGGCCGATTCTCAGACCTACCCAATAGGCACACAAAATTTCATGAGAATCGGCCCAGCCGTTTGGGAGGATTTTGGTAAAAATTTTAAAAAAAGTTTGGGGAGGCAACCCTGGGTATAAAAAATAGACCTACCCAATAGTCACAGAAAAATTCATGAGAATCGGCCAGCCGTTTTGGAGGAGTATGGCAACTAACATTGTGATACGAGAATTTTATATATAAGATTGCAGAGGACCTCGAAAAAAAACAACAAGTTTTTGATGGATAATTCGTTTGTTTATGCAAATATTGTGACCAAATTTGGCACTCGCAAGCTTTTAAAAGTTTCCAAGCACTGCACAAAATTTTATGAATATCGACTGGCTATATTATATAGCTCCCATAAGACCAATCGTTCAAAACATCGATTTTTGTACAAAATTCGGTATATTTTGTTTGTTTATGAAGATATTTGGCACTCGGAAGCTTTTTAAAGTTCCCAAGGTTAAAGTTATAGGTCTCAACCATTCTACCAAATTTGATCAATATGGGTTGACTATATCATATATCTCACACATGACCGATTAGCCAAAAAATGGTATATACAAAATTCGCAGAGGCGTTTTTAAAATCGTGGGCTCAAAAATTTGTCTAAGGAATCAATATTTGCATATGAAAACTATCAAATAGGTATATATTTTACCCACTAACTAAATTGCTGAAACCTCGTTAGGTTAGTAAAAATATTATTCTCTAAAATATTCCTCAAACAGTTTATTTTTAATCAAGCTAAACAAATGAAATTGGGAAGTACTTTGGCATTTAGAGTATGTCTGGAGATTTCATCGTCTTCTAGACAGAGCCTGCACTCTGAAGAGTCCGATAGGCAAATTTTTTGTATATGGTACAAAAGGAGCTTCAGGTCCGCTCTGCCAAGACCTTTTGTCTTGATCGCATCCAGAGGTTTGACAAGCACTTTTGCTTAATGGGGCTTCAGGGAGAACCAGTATATTCTATGTTCTTCTGAAGCCCATTTGTTTATCATGGTTTTGATTGTGGACCAACCAATACCTCAAAATAGCGCAGGAGATGTGGTCAGGGTGGAGGCACCCTGTCGTGCTAGATCGAGTGTCCAGGTACCCGACTTTGTTCCGGGCGGACTGGGTTTGGCGGTAGTTGTGGCATTCTTTTACCATCATAGAGGAGATGCTCCAGGATGACAATTCCCTAATAGAAGCTTGGCTATCCTAGTTCCCTTGAGAAGGATACTGAGGACGCAGATCTCTATGGCATGAATCTCCGCTTGAAAGACGCTGGGCCAGATGCCAATTGCGGTATAGATTCTGCTCAGTTTTGGACCCATCCGTGAACCATTGTTGCCACCGGGGGCTTCCACAGGGGCTGCCGTCAGCCCAAGTGCAATGGTGTGAGCCCAAGGAATGATTCCATGACAGCTGTCGGACAGGTACGCATCGCTCCCGAGTGAGATGTGCATATAGCTATGGTATACTATTGTACAATACGAAAAACTCGTCCGAAAAACATACCAACAAGATGTTTCCTAACCTTGCCAAGTCTACCTTACAAAAACAACTTAAATATAGTTACATACCATTTATTTTCCTTGTTCCCATCATCGATCGTTAGGTTATTTTATTTTGGCGCCCATAATTGTAACGCTTTCAAACCTTGACAGATGTAAGTCATGGTTCGCTTGCTGATCTACCTCCAATAAAGCCCCGCCTTTTTTTGAAGGAAATTTTATAGGCAGTTTTCCATTCTCAATGCAAAAATTACGAATGTTTCTGTCACTTCTCTTTCTCTTCTCTCGTTGCATTTGAGTAACTCCCACAATTTGTACTTTTTGATATTGGAACGTGGTTTGCATTGTCATCATCGAAGAGGCTAAATACCTCTGCTTTTTATTTATACACAAAACTGAGCTCCTTCTTTTCTCATAAAGTGCTTTCAAAAATGAAATAATACGAACTTCAAGATGTCTCACATAAGATAGAAAATATTTTAGAGCTCCGAATATTTTGAATTATGAACGCATAATTTGCACTTTTTATTTTAAATTAATTTTGCGCTTTAATACAAAAAAGTGCCTTGCACTTAACCCATTATGAATTAAAAAAATTAAAAACCTAGCATTTTACACGTAAATAAAAAGAGCAATGTTAACTTTCAAAGTCTAGCGAAGCGTGGTCTGTTATGCTTCGAAGATCGGCAATTATCTTTAAATGGATACTCTATTAAGACGAGTACCACGCTGGGCTATGATATATTTAAAGTAAATCATTTTTATCGGCGATTCGAACTGAACAACAAAATGAACCTACACTGATTTAGACGTATTAAGACGAATTTTCAAACAAACTTTTTTGAAGAAAATACGTAAGAAATGTGAAAATTATAAAATAAGATTTAGTGTACTATATGTTGGCCTGTCGACAAATGACCGAAACTGGTGGACCACCAAAAAGCCTGAAGTTTTTAAGTGGCTCGTAAACTTGAAATAACGTTTATTTTTCTGAAATTATTTTTTCAAAATTAGAAGGATTCACATAATTTTAAAATAATGAATTATTTTATATTTTGTAATTATTGGCTATATCATTTTCCATTGCACGTGTCTTGTTTAAATTGATAAATGGAAAATTCGAATTTATACGCCAAATGCGTTTTTTTCCTTCGGTAGAATTTATTCCCATGTCGCTTTTGTTCAAAATTATTTTTTTTTTCAAAAAGAATCTTCCAAAAGCTCTAAAGTGTAGAAAATTTTGAACAATAATAATTATGTCAATAAAATAATTTTAATACATTTGGTTAAGCCGGTAATTTATTCAGAAAGCTCCTTATCGAAAATTGTTCATTGAAAGATTTCTTAGATTTCATTTGAGAAAATATTCTGAGCTTTTAAATGATCCATGTTAATTTACTTTGGCGTATGTTTTCTTTTTAATTAAGTAACTTTTAAACTTTTTCATAAGCAAAAAAAAATAATAATATTACTTTTTTAATCTTTTATATAAATACATCTAAACGTTTTAGTATGATTTTATAAGTATTAAATATCTAACAAAAACATATTATTTTAAGGCATAGAGTAAAGAAGGGTTAAAGAAGTACAAAAATTGCGTTACGCCCCTTAATGTAAAAAAAAGAACTTAAAATTTTTTTTCGTGATGTTATGTAAAAGCAGTGATAATCGATAGGGTCGTCAAGAGAATAAAATAGTGACTATCGTAAAGCCAAGACGTGCGGCAGGAAGAATTTCAAAATTGTTTATTACTTTTTTCCAATCTTGTACATAACTCCGGTGACGGGGTTATTCCGAGCTATTATTGCGTCTAGTATATATTTGTTTTTGCAACGTTTTCCGAACAAAAAACAACTATTAAAGCTTCACGATGATAAATAGCCCGCAAAATAACTAAAGTAGTGTCTACTACATTTATTGCTCGTAAATCATCATCCAAAGTTTTGTAGACATTTAAATTTTTGGTATACTATAGAGTATGTACTAGTCAACATTTTAGTGTGTTTTATTCAAGTTTGCTCATATAAAATGAATTCGTTTAATGAAATGGAAAGCTTTGACTTGGTAGTGACCAAAATGCGCTATACCTTAAGATTGGAAATTTAAGACTACTTAATTTAAAACCTGACTGTACCAAAACTGATTGCAAGCGTATTAATAATAGCTTATCTGATGAAAACCATTTCTTCAATTTTTATTTATTAAATACAAAAGTAGCGTATATAACTTTTACTATAGCCGAATGTGTTTTTTGCTACTTTCATAATTTTCAACTTGGAGTAACATTGTAAGTCGAAAAGTTTTTCACTTAGTATTTCAACAGCTTAAAACGAGATCACAAGATGTTCGGCAAAAGTTTATACATTTTGGATTTATTATACGTAGCAATTGGTATAAAAAATAATTTCTTGAAAAGTTAATTTAAAAAAAAACTATTAATTCTATGTGCATAAAGAACAAAAACAAAGAGATAAAGCATTAAACTTATGATATTTGCAATCCCTGCTTATATTTTTAGTGTGTGCTTGTCAAGTGTTAAATATTATTTATAATATATACTTTAGTGTGTTAAGTGCTAAATATTAGTGATAAATATGCCCAGTATTCTATTGTTGTTTTAGGGTCAACACTCGCGTAAAGTATTTGTTGATTTATCATTAAAATTATGTAAAATTTATAAATCGTTTAGAATTCATTATAATGTGTAAATATTATTATTATTTTATTGCAGCAATTACCAGTTTGATTGCAAATAAAAATGTTTCTTCAAACTACATTGGGATGCATGAAAACGTAGGTAGAATAATTAATTATTAAAAAAAATTAACATATTTAAATTGACACAAACAAATTTAAGTACAGTGAACGCTCAATTAGAACCAAATGGTTTCAAAAATTGTTCCAAATTCGAAAAAGTTATAATTTGTGAATAAAATAAAATGGAAAAAGTAAACAAAAAAGCTTAATTGCTTTAATTTGGATTGTATTCTCATCATTATTAAACGTATAACAAAGGATTATAAAATAACTTAAAGCAACTTAACTGGTAAAATTTGGAAAATTATTTTGTCAAAAAATAAGGTGTGTGCAGTTTTAACTTTATAGCTACTAATGCTACGGAAAATCTGATTTTAATTTCTAAAATTTGAAATTTCTGAGCGTTCTACTTTATGAGCGTCCACTGTAGTTATTTTTCAACAAGAAATTTATAAAAAACACTTGTTTCTAGTTGTTTTCGTTAGATCCCCGTGCACTTTTGTACTATCAACAAATGAAAGCTCAACAACCTCATTTGTTAAGAAGCATGTTCTGGTATAAAGCCAGAGCCCCCAAGTATGTAGGTGGTTTTCGCCGGAAGCCCTCAATGGGAAACTCCCATATACCACAGCGATACAAACGCATGCCGTATGAAAATTTCATAATTTTCGGAGCCACTCCCAGGTAAATATTTTATACCATTTTTAAAACAAAAGCAGTCCAACAATCAATCAAAGTCGTCTAGAGATTTTTTAATTTAGTTAAAAGCATTTATTTATGCCCACCAAAAATACATATATAGAAAATAAATAAAACTATAAATAAGTTCAAAAAATGTTGAATCTTTCAAAATAAGTCTTAAAATATTATTTAATTTAGTTGGATGAGTTTTCTGAACCTAGATTTCTAAAGCACATTTAAAAAAAAACAGCTATAAATTTTGATCGTATAATTACACAGGTCAACATGGTTCAGTTGTTGGAAAGCTAAGAGTCATTTCGAAGTAATTTGGTGCGTAGAATCCGAATCCGGCGTCAGAACTGGCCCATCACGTCAGGATTTTGAGATATTTGAGGTTATGTTATTTTTGGGTACATAACCTCAAATATCTCAAAACCTGTCGTGATGGGCCAGCTCTGACGCCGGATTCGGATTCTACACACCAAATTACGGAAATGACTCTTAGCTTTCCAACAACTGAACCATGTTGACCTGTGTTATCTCAAAGGCTTATTGCAAATGCTAATGACGTCGAAGGGATATATCTCGTAACTTCGAAAAGCCATAGCTTTGCGAAAAAAAATCGTAATTGATCTCTTGAACCCTTAAATTAAAGGGTAAGAGTAGTACTAAATGATGTAACTGGAGAGAAAGACCGCCGTTTTTGGGTACATAACCTCAAATATCTCAAAATCCTGACGTGATGGGCCAGTTCTGACGCCGGATTCGGATTCTACGCACCTAATTACTTCGGAAATAACCCTTAGCTTTCCAACAGCTCACATGACCCCTGTATTTGTAGACCTGTGTTATTTTCAATAAAATATTGATTGATAGTTAGTTACACAGAAAAAATACTTACTCTGGACATAATTGTAGTATTAATTTATATAGGTGTCACCAGAAGCCAATTAAGAGAGATCTAGATAAAAAGCAGACAGACATGTCAAAAGAAAACCAATTTTGTTCCAATTTTGATAAATATTTTACATACGAATTTTTTCTGACCACTGAAATAATAATAATTAATATGAATTGTTTTTCTATATGGAAGATATGTATTTGAAGAAAATATCAATTATTTGGATGATGATGATACAGCAAGGAGTCAAAATAAGTTTTTTGCATGATTTCATTGTATTGCTTTAAAAATGGCATATGTTAAAGTTCAAAGTTTTTTATTAAAAAATCCTTTTGGAGAACAAATATGTATAGAATAAGTAAAAACTAATTCATCGGTAAGATATGATAGTGATTACAGAATTAATTAAATTTAATTTTCTAAGTACGATTTGCACGATTTTAGTCTCCTACTTTTATATACAGACGGCTCCATTTTAAGATATTTATTTCCATAAATCATAGTGTCAGAGAACATTTTTTAAATATTCTACTTTTGGAAATTAAAAAAAATGGTTTCTTAAAATTCTAACTGGATATGCCTACATAATTAAGCAAGAATTCCCTTTGGATGTATCTAAAGTGCTTATAATTCACAAACTATTCTACCACTGCATAGCATGAGTAGGTACTGTATTAGGTGATGATTATTTTTCCAAATATTTTATTTTTATGCGTGGATGAGGGATAAATTTGGTATTAAAATTTGTTGGGAATAATTACACAGCTTTAGATGTTCGGTTGAATGTTTATTTAGAACTGTTAATGGCAATTTGTAATTCACACTTACACTCTACAGTATTTTTATTCAGATTACATCTAACTTAAATAGATTACAATTTCAACAAGATTTAATTCTAGAAGTATGATTTTATAAGAATTTAGCACACAGCTTATTTGAACCACAGGACAATTTTAGAATTTAACAGTGTAATAAGACCAAGAAAAAATAAGGGATAGTGTAATCCCGATCAATTTGGAACACATCCCACGTTATGACAGCACAATCACCTCTAAGTTAGTATATTCCGTTCCAAAACGCTACCCTCAAGATAATTAGATCAAAGCGGAAAAAAAAAAATTGTTTTATTTCTCTAAAAAATTAAATATATGAATTCGATTATTTATTTCACTTTTTTTTCTAAAAAGTTTTGGCAAGCGATTACACAAATCTCTTTTGGTTTGGTTGTTTAATTCTGGCAGCCACTGTGGTACGCATCGGTCGACCATAGTACAAAGTAGGCATACCTAATATCGCAGCCAATGTAGGAACTAAAGTTCGAGTCCCATTCTTTGCAATTTATTTTTATACTCTGTACCGTATGGTACCAAGGGTATATTAAGTTTGTGCAAGTCGAAAATGTATGTAACATAGGTATAGAGGGAATCGTCGGAGACACCCTAAAGTCGCCTAAAATATGATCAGGGTGATAAGAGCCAGAGTAAACAAACTTTCACATTATATCGCATATTATTCCATAGGAGACAAGTTTATTTTATTTTTTTTATATCGGGGTTAAATTATAAAAAAATTTTGAAGCACATTGTCGTGATCTACTCGTCAAGACCTACAACGTACACTAGGTCACTTGAAAAGTGCTTTGATTTATTTTTTGATTATGTAGTACTGTGTAATTCGTTTGTTTATTAAGATATCGTAACCAAATTTGGCATTCGAAAGTATCAAATTTTATCAAAATCGATTGAGAATATCCCATAGGACCGATCGGCCCAAATAACTTTTTTAAACAAAACTCACTATATTTAATTATTTAATAAAGATATCTTAACCAGATTTGTCAGTCATTGGGCTTAGAGAACCCAAGCATTGCAATGCATTGTACCAAATTTGAACAAAATCGGTATATCATATAGCTCCCATAGGGCCGACCTTCCAAAAAATCGATTTTTGAATAAAATTTTTTGTGTTTCGTTTGTTTGCGAAGATATTGGAACTAAATTTGGCACTTGTAAGTTTTTGTAGGTCTTAAGCATTGCACTAAATCTTATTAAAATCGGTAGACTATATCATATAGATCCCATAGGACGAATTGGTCAAAAAATACGTTTTTTATACAAAATTCGATGTGTTTCGTTTGTTTGTAAAGATATTTGAACCAAATACGGCATTCAGATCTTTTTAAAGGTACCAATTTCATTGAAATCGGTTGACTATATCATATAGCTCCCATAGGAACGAAATGTCAAAAAAAAATTGTTTGCTTGTCTTCTTTTTTTGGCTTTTTACTTTAACTTTACGTACTCCTTTTTTTTATTAAAATCAATTTTTAATTGTATGTGTAATATTTATGCTAATAAAAAAATTTTTTAATTTTCAGGCCTTATTTTAGGAATATAAACGATGTTCCCACTGTGTCGGCAGCCGGCTTTAAGTATAAATTAGCGTCCAAACTTCCGGTAGCATCTTCAACGCAAAGTGCTTTGCCTAATAATGCATATCCCCAACACGCTAGGGATATGCAAGTAAATTTACAAAATTATAGAGCTACGCCAGTAAATTTACCAAATATTATAGATACCCAAGTAAATTTACCAAAAAGAGATGCCAACTTAAATTTGCAATATAGTGAACGAGATACTCAACTAGATTTACAAAATAGCCGAGAAACCAAAGTTAATTATAAAAACGACTTCATTGAAAACTCCACTTTATGCAAAAATCAGTTGATGGGAAAAATAGCTTGTGTCGAACCAACTTTCTTGAAATTTCCATTTTCATACAATGATCATCTACCGGTTCCGATACCAAGATTCAGTAATATACGTATTAAGCCACCTACAACAACCAGCGTTCCGTATCCACAATATACTAGTCATACCTACTTTACACTGGAGGACGCTATAATGCCTTACTCGTATAGCTCCAAAAATGATTATGACCACACTACCAAGAACTATAATGATGTAATTAGTTATGTACACAAACTATTTACTACCACGAAAGAACCCTTTACCATAAGCGATAATTTCGTGGACAGCAATAAAATTGCAAAAATTTTTGAAACAACTCTATCTACAAGTACGCTGCCACCGATTACACCCAAATCCACTTATGTGGAAACCACTACGCCATTACCCCCCAGATTGTATCCTTACAATATTATAACAACTACCGCAGCTGCTGTTAAGGAAACGACTGTATTGACCACTTTATTGTCGCATTTACCAACACTTGCCACCACTTTAAGCAGCTTCCAAAGTTTTTTCAATACCCCCACAACTCCAAATGTCTATGCACAAGAAAAATTGGACTTGCAAAAATTGTTTAACAAAACTTGTAGATATTGCATGGCAGCTAAAATAAATACCACTCTTAGCTCCATAAACGAAGATGCCAACACTATAGGTCCAACCAAACTGCAGATCAAGAAACCACTTCGCATAAAGCCCATGGAGAAATACAAAAGAAAATTATTTCGTGGTATTCAGACTAAAAAACATTTTTCCAACCATTACGAAAATGATACGATCTCCTCTACTGCAGCCGCAGCGCGTAGCAACTACACTAGAATGCGTTCCACAGCTGCCACAAAAAGAATTTTGGATAGACCTTCGCTCAGCCTTAATGAGTCCAACATTGTTAAGCAGAGGCGCAACAAAACCAATCGAATGTATCTCAGACGCAGACCTTTAAATGGTACAGTTAAGGCCAGAAACTTGTTTAATCTGACAGATACAAGTTCCAAGAGCTTGACTACTACAGCAACAAGGAATACTACGCTCGTAAGTATGGAGACGACAAAAGCTTCAAGAAATGATACTCCTAAAACGACTAAACCATATATTACTGAAACTCCAAAACCTCGAACTCATAGACATAAGCCGACTAAAGGTACAGATGCACGCAATAATTCGCCGGGTACTGTCGAATCGGCTATAATGACTATAACTAGTAATAACGCCAAACGTTTGGGCAGATCAAGGCAAAAACAAGCTACTGCTATGAGAAATAAAAAACAAGCTACTTTTGGTAATAGCATCAATACCAGAACTACAAATGTGCCTTTACTTCCAATTGAAGTATATTTTAAGAAAATAAATAATGTCTAATTGTTGTTGTTGGATTACTTATTATCTATGCGAAATGTTATAACTCGAAAATAAGCAGGCTACTCAATATTTCCGAAATGACAAATAAACAAAAAACCCAAAAACACATAAAAATTTAAATTTTTGGCGTATGTACAAAATGTGTGTAATGCCCAAAACAAAAAAAATAATGCTTTAAAATAAAGAGAATTATAGTATTTGGGGTTTTCGATCGTATGATTAATTTTAAGCTGCGCTTATATAGACCTTTTCAAGCAGCCCATTGTAGCAAGCCGAAAATGTATGTAACATATAGAAGGAGTCGTCGGAGACACCCCAAAGTTACCTAAAATATGGTCAGGGTGACTAGAGAAGTCGATATGTCCCATGTCCGTCTAGTCCCTTTGAACGCCTATACCTCAGAGATGGTAAGAGTTAGAGTAACCAGACTTTCACATTAGATCCTATATTATTCCATAGGAGACAAGTTTATTTTATTTTTTTGATATCGGGGTTAAATTATATAGCTCCCTTAGGGGTGTTTCAGACGACCTCGAAAAAAAAAATAAGTTTTAGATAAATAATTTGTTTGTTTATTATGATATCGTAACCAAATTTGGCATTCGAAAGTTTTTTATAGTTCCCAAGCACTGTATCAAATTTGAGCAAAATCGATTGACTGTATCATATAGCTCCCATAGGACTGATCGGCCGAAATATACTTGTTTTTATACAAAATTCGTTATATTTCATTTTTTAATAAAGATATCGTAAGGAGATTTGGGATTCAGAATTATTTTAGAGTACCCAAGCATTGTACCAAATTTGAACAAAATCGGTTGACTATATAATATAGCTCCCATAGGGCCGATCTTCCAAAAAATCGATTTTAAACGAAATTTGTCGTATTTCGTTTGTTTGTTTAGATATTGGAATTAAATTTGACGCTTGTAAGTTTTTTATAGGTCTTAAGCATTTAACCAAATTCTATTAAAATCGGGAGACTTCATTATATAGCTTCCATAGGACGAATCGGTCCAAAAAAAGTTTTTTTATACAAAATTCGTTGTTTCGTTTGATTGTAAAAATATTTGAACTAAATACGGCATTCAGATCTTTTTTTAAATATTAAAGTACTGTGTCAAATTTGATCGAAATCGGTTGACTATAGCATATAGCTCCATTAGGAACGATCGGTCAAAAAAAAGATGTATGTTTTTTATTAACGTGAAATTAATTCGGTCAAAAATCAGAAAAAGACTTTCATTTCGAAACTCGGCATTGTATATGTTCTGTAGTCGCTGTATCCGAGTTCTAGTTCAAAATCAGGACTGAAAATTTTAAGTTTTAAAACTTCAGGTTTTTTTGACTACGGGCGTACCAAAAGCACAACATCGACTTAAAAAAATGTTTTCCTCGTCGCGTTAACCACATAAATTTTCCATAGTATATAGTAATATTAAACAAAAGCTACACGTAGTTTTCAAAAAAGGAGATTTTATTAAAACGATTGAGAACTTATAAAAGAAGCCCCACCAAAACAAACGAACAACCTTTTTTTCGTATTACGATTTAGGGCTTCCTTGCTACCATCCATAAAGCTTTTCGTTTTACTATAATTTGTGAAAAAGCTAGTCACCGATAATAAAGAATTTTTAAAATCATCTTTTCTAAATTTCATTCCAAACTGTGAGATTAATGTAATGAAACGAACGAATGCCGTACAGTATTAAAAAAGTACTCTGACCAAATACCCTTTAACTTATAAAATGAAGCCAAATATTAGTATACCTTTTTATTTATATTAACTTTGTTTTTCTTGGATTCTAAGGCATTTCTATAGGAAGCTGTTTTATTCATTTATATATCAAAAATTTTGTTTTAAAGAATCTTAAAAACTCAAATTTTTAGTTATCTGAAAGTTTTAGATTTGTGGTCCGATTAACATAAATCACAAATTATTGCAAAGGTTTGCCGATTTCACATATCCTACTAAGATTTCGTACAACTCCAACATTATATTTTACAGATTAAAATTCTTTTTTTTCAGGGGACCAAAACATAATGAAGATTAAGCAAGTCCACATAATTTACATACTATTCGGTATACCCATTAATTACTACATATATTGCCATTTTACTACAAGGCATAACTGCGACTTATATCCAAAATCTATACTTCCTGAAGTATATAGATGTTAATGCATCATTTTATATCATTAAAAATTAATGAAACTATTGAAAAACCTATTATATAAGTTTGTTTAAATATTTTTATTAAAAAAGTCTTAAAAAAAGGTTTTTTTCTTTTGTCTAAATTTATCGAAAATCTTTCAACATTGTAGTATTAAAATAAAGTGATACAGTCGAGGCATTTCCCGACAGTGAGTTGTACCCTGCTTCTCGAAAAGCAATATATTCTTGCGTATTCCTTCTAAGAACTTTCCATTTGGAAAATGTATTTTTATTTGTGCAGTACAATACTTATATCTATAAGTTTCGTAACTTCTAGTGAAATAAAATTTCAATATGGGTTTGATTAATAGTACCACATGAAAATTCTTAACAAAATTCGCGATTCTAGGTTTACTTTTAACATAATTATATATAGTCAAATATTGATGCAAAGGTGAAACTAGTACTTTTTTGACTATAACCTTTGTGCTCTGTTAAGTTGCAAATCAAAATATTAAATGGTGTAGCTAAAAAGCGTGTAATTCTGCTAGGGGAAAACGGGATAGGATATTGATAAAATTCTACAAACATCATCGTCTATGCGCAACAACTAGTAAAGTGTTGTGCGTCTACCTCTTATAGTCTCCGAAATGTTGCTGTTCATGCAGACGGATGGACGGACGAACGAACAGACAGACGGACATAACTATGGTAAGCATTTTGATTTATAGGACAAGCTTTAAAACTAAGATGTCAAAATAGGTTAGTGTATAAAATATGTAACTGATGGTAGAAATATTGAGAGCTTTTTCATTTGTTGATGGTTTTCAAAGAGTGGCAATGAGTGAATCTTAAAGGGTATGCTAACAACATTAAACAGCTCTAAATAGTTCTAACAGCAGTCGAAAACATTTGCCAGCAGCTCCCAGCATTATCTATCAGCAACCAACATTTCGTGTTAAATTTGTATGAATAGCGGGCACAAAAACGAAAACATAACTCCGGAGAAGATGCCAGTTATAAGCATAGCTGCGGCAAACATTCCAGCGGTTATCTGATATTTGGCATTAACAGTCTGCGGCGCGTACATCATGCCCAAGGAACTATAGAACAAATATAGAAATCAGTAAACGTTTGATGATTTTAAACCTTCTTCTAATTACCTCAAATATCCCGAGGTGTACGACATTGTAATTGCAATAATCCAATAAATCCACTCATTGGTTATAAGAACTGGCAAGGTTCTGACAATATCTTTTGGCAGATAATTGCATATTAAAAATAAAGGCACAAATGCCAAACGTAGCACTACGGGCACCACCAAGTATTTTGAGCTGGGCTGTAATTTAAGAACAAAATTTAATATAAAATATAAACATTGTAGGTATGTGCTTCAACTTACCCATTGTATCCACGATGTGGTTAGACTTCCAAGCATTGCAAATAGATTAAATGTGAGGAAACAAGTTATGGTTGTAAAGTAATCGGACGTTATAATAAAATTCTGGTCAGTCTGCTTAATATCTGCAAGTATTATTGTTATTGAGTTTAAGTCTTTATACACTATATCTAATATTTAAAATACCTGAGTGCACGGCCGGAAACACCGACAACGTTACAAAGAACGTTAAGAATATATTAAATAGTTGAGGCGATGCTTTCTTAAATATTTGCCAATAAGGAACTCTCGTTTGCGTCTTTGTCTCTTTTTTATTGTCATCTTTGCGACTTAGCGTATCGTAATGCCTAAAGAATTTCTGTAAGACATAAAACAAATTAAATAATATACAAAAGGGTCATATTAAATGTTTATACTTACATTCAAGGGTAAGGCAAAATATGTATCAAAACATAACAACAATATTAACATGGCAGTTATAAAGTAATATATTGCGGACGTTCTTTTCGAGTCGAATAAATATGTACTGGCAATGGATATAACCGAAGCAAACAATCCACTTATATTTGAGCCCAAAACTACAGCTCCAGTGTACTTAACAGGTAAAGCAGCAACCATACCATAAATCGTATTTTGGTAAATACCATTAGCCACTAGGAAGAAAAAAATAAAATTAGAATATGTTTTCTTTTCAAGTATTTATGCCAAGTTTTCGACACTTACTGTTAAGTATAACTACGCTGATCATAGTTACCCAGAAAAACACACCAGGCCAAGCCGATGAATCCAACATTGCCAATACGATAGTTATCATAAATATAAAAATTTCCAATGCAATACTGTAAACAATGCGCTTTGTCAAGTCGCCACTGAAAAAAAAACAAAAACATAAAAGTGAAAATTGAGTAGAATAATTCATTATCATAATCAACTTACCCAAAGTTAACAAATATATTTATCCAGTTAAAAAGCAAATTGGGAATTTGGGACGCAAAACCAACATATTGCAAAAAATTGGTTGCATAAGCCGAACTGGAACTTTCTGTAGAGTTTGTATCCAATTTGAAGTCCACGAAATACTACAAAATGTACACAAAGAAGTGTTAATTATTCTCATTGTTGTTGTATTTTTTATTTTAGTAAAGTTAAATAAACTTACGCTCTTTGCTGTTATAAACATATTCCATGGCATCAAAGTTCCCAATCCATGTAGAATGAAAATGAAAAACACAATCTTTAATTTGTCCTTGGGTGGCTTTAATGATTCCAGAGCCCTATATCCCAGGGAATCTAAAATGAGAAATTATTGTAATTAGTGGAGGCATCTATATACAAACATAATAATTTTAACCTACCTTTTCCGTTGCTTTCGTTTCCATGTGATTCCCATGATGGATTTAATTTCACAGACACTTGTTTTCCAATAAATGGTAAATTTTCACTTTTCCCATCACCTATTTTTGAATATGTAACATTTATTTAGTATATAAAATAGAAGAATAACAAAATTTTACCCATTTTATATTACCGCCAGTCAAGCACAACTGCAAAAAAAACAAACATTTTCTTTTTTTAAATCGTAAAATTTTAAATATTTGTGTAAAAAAAGTGTACATATTTTAGTTGGATAATTCATATGTTTATGAATATATAGTAAACAAATTTGGCACTCTGATGTTTTTTAGAGTTTCCAAGCACTATATCAGATAGTCTCTATTAATTAAAAGACACCGCCGTTCGGATTCGGCTTTAAACTGTAGATCCCTGTTCTGTTCGGTTGACTATATCATATATCTACCATAAAAGGGATCTGTCAAAAAAACGATTTTGCTAAAAAATTGTTTGTCTGTTTTCCGCTTGAAAATATTACCAAATTTTACAACTAAATTTCTTTTGCAATGTGTTAATACCGGGTATCATTAAGTCATCCGCAACCGACTTTAATGTACGCCATTTTTATACCCTGTACCGTATGGTACTAAGGGTATATTAAGTTTGTGCAAGCCGAAAATGTATGTAACATATAGAAGGAGACGTCGGAGATACCCCAAAGTTACCTAAAATATGATCAGGGTGAATAGAGAAGTCGATATACCCATGTCCGTCTGTCCGTCTGTCCGTCCGTCTGTCCGTCCGTCCGTCCGTGTGAACGCCTAGATCTCAGAGATGGTAAGAGCTAGAGCTACCAAACTTTCACATTAGATCCCATATTATTCCATAGGAGGCAAGTTTATTTTATTTTTTTGATATCGGGGATAAATTATATAGCTCCCATGGGGGTGTTTGAGACGACCTCGACAAAAAAAGCGTTTTAGATGAATAATTCATTTGTTTATAAAGATATCGTAACGAAATTTGGTATTCAAAAGTTTTTTATAGTTCCCAATCACTGTACCAAATTTGATCAAAATCGGTTGACTATATCATATAGCTCCCATAGGACCGATCGGCCAAAATAACTTTTTTAAAGAAAATTCGCTATATTTCGTTTTTTAATAAAGATATCGTAACCAGATTTGGCGTTTGGAAATTTTTTAGGCCACTTAAGCAATGTGCCAAATTTGAACAAAATCGGTTGACTATATCATATAGCTCCCATAGGTCCGATCTTCCAAAAAATCGATTTTTTAACAAAATTTGTTGTGTTTCGTTTGTTTGTTAAGATATTGGGATCAAATTTGATATTCGTGAGTATTTTATAGTTCCTAAGCACTGTACCAAATTTAATCCAAATCGTTTGACTAGATCATATAGCTCCCATAGGACCAATCGGTCCAAAAACACGTTTTTTATACAAAATTCGATGTGTTTTGTTTGTTTGTAAAGATATTTGAAATAAATTTGGCATTCATATCTTTTTTAAGGTATTTAAGCACTGTGTCAAATTTTATTGAAATCGGTTGACTATATCATATAGCTCCCATAGGAACGATCGGTCAAAAAAACAATTTTTGCTTAAAAATTCTTCTGTTTTTGGTTTTTTGTGAAGAAATCGGACTTTATTACAAGCTAGTGGTACAGGGTATCCTAAAGTCGTCCGCGCCCGACTTTACGTCCGCCATTTTTAAATATGCATTAATCCCTATAATTCTTGATTTGGTTCTGAATTCCTTAACAAGAAGCTTTACATGTATTTAAACAATTTGTACTTATTTTAGATATATATTTTTGTTAATTTATATTTGGTACTTAAAGTATTTATATTGATTAGTATAATTTAATTCGCATATATAAAACATTGAGTAGTTTCATTCATAAGGTTAAATTATGTGCCATAATACAATGGATTAATATTTTTTGTATCATTATAATTTTATTAGGCCTTAGCCAATTAGATATCTCAAAATCTAACAAGTTTAAGTATCAATAGGCCAATTAGAATGCCTACTTCAAGTATAATAATAAGTGTTAACACTATTTTATTATACAAAACTTCACGGCTTAGTTTGCGTATAATGACTCGGGACTTGCTTAGCTCCTGATCAGCATTTTCCAGGCGATTTGTCGCACGCAACAAAGACTCACGTTGCTCGCCTAATTCAGAGAGCACCTAAAATAAAAAAACAAAATTTTGTAGTTTACAAAAAGTACTTTAAAATATGATTATACAAACCTCGGTTCCCAATTGTTCGGTTTCAGCAGCAACTTGGTTAGAACGCTGTATGCTAGCTCCGGAACGTTGTAGTACATCGTATGTATTGGCAACCAGTTGACGCTGGTCTTGTTCAATGCTGCTGCTGGGCAACTGATTATAGCCGGCGTAAGACATGGCATGCAACAACCAATTTAGATGGTAACTATATTTTAAAACACTGAAACTGTTTTAAAAGGTATCACGATAAATATATGAAACGGATATGTCCCACAAAACGCTGATGGACTTGGTATGTTTGGCTTGGCAACATTCAGTCTAGCATGATATGTAAATTATTGTATTATGCATACAAAATATTTTACAATCATTTACTAGGCGTATTGCTCGTAAAACAACCGAAAAAAATCCATTAAGTTTTCTGGGGCACTCCGCCCATGTTAAATTTTTTCGCACTAATTTTGGGGGAAAATTTTGCCGATCTTTGTTTAAATAAATCAACATCTGTTTAAAATGCGCTTTAGTCAATCGTTGCTATGGAAGATAATTTTGGGGGTTTGGGTTTAAAAATGGAACTCACTAGGGTGTCAACGTTTTAAAGATTAATATATAATAGTAACTGCTATATTAGTATACGCAATTGGTGAACTGCGTTTTAGTTTAAAAGCATGCGATCATTGGCTATTAAATTGGGCGGGGTTGAGAAATTGACCCGCATATAAAATAACTTTTCGAAAGAAACCAAACAGGTGTTGTTACAAGAATACTTGGCTGCCTTAGAACCACAGATTTATCTTTAATCTATATAGGCACGTACTAAAAATAAACTAAACACTATAGGGCTAATCTTTACAAATTTATGATAGGGGGCAAAGATTCATTGTGAGCTAATGAAACAAGATTTATAATTTAAAATCACATGAGTTCATTAACGCGAGTTACGCCTCTTATAAAGTAGCAATTTATTTATTATATAGTTATCATTCTTGTCTTAATCCGCTAATGTATAAACTGATAGTGTTCCACTAAAAAAAACCACATAATCTTTATATTGGTACAGTCAATATGCTTCTGTGTGATTATACACATATGCACACATATGTATAACAAATACAAGCATATGCACGGGTGCAGTCAGCCGCAATGGAAAGTTCACAAAGAATATCTTCACTTAGTAATAATAGGTATATAGTACATACACTATTTATACTGATATCACTTTCGCATTAGCGTTTCCTACAACGATTGCGTAAAAGTATATACAGTGACGCACATAAGTGATGGCACAGCTGCAAATTTCAACTTTAAATGCTATTTCCAGGCTAATACTGCATGTTAATGATTAAATTTTTTTGTATATATTTAGAGTAAGCATTTGTTAATTGTAAGGCACTTTATTTTTTTTATTTTCTATATTGAACTTAAAACTATTTAAACTTAAAAAAAAAATGAACTTATTTCGTGGAACAAAAGTCTTGGCACACTTAACCTAATAATGTTTTATTTTAATATTTAAAATTAAAATTAATATTTAGTGGGTAATCCTTTTTGCTGGATTACAGCTTCCAAACGCCTAGGCATGGAATGAACCAACTTTTTTGTTGTTTCATCCGAAATATTGGTCCATTCCTCCAATAATGCCTTTTTAAGGTCATTTTTGGACGAAATTTGATGTTTTCTCAATCTTCTCTCCAATTCATCCCACAGGTGCTCGATCGGATTAAGGTCAGGGGACTGTGGTGGATGTGGTAGCAAATGTGCGGTATTCCACGTGATCCACATTTTCACATCTTTGGCTGAATGCTTGGGATCATTGTCCTGCATAAAAGTGAAAGAGCTCGGCATCTTAAGCTTTGAGGCACTTTTTTTTAGGTTTTGCTTCAAAATTTCGAGGTAATACTCCTTGTTCATTATGCCCTCGATGAGCACGAGCTCTCCTACACCCGCCGATGACATGCATCCCCACACCATGACTCCCCCGCCGCCGTGTTTCACTGTGGGCGCCAAGTTCTTTTTCTCCAATTCAGTGTTTGGCTTTCTCCATACGTGTTGACGGCCATCGGATCGAAAAATATTGAACTTGCTTTCATCAGAAAAGAGCACCGTATCCCAGAATGTAGTTTCCTTGCCCAAGTACTCTCTAGCATAGGCTAAACGCTTTTTTTGATTGACCTCCGAGATCAAAGGCTTTCGTCTAGCAGCACGACAATGATAGTTAGCTTCATGCAGGGCCCTTCTAACAGTCATTGGGTGGATTTCCTTCCCAAACTCGGTCTTGACCTCAGCGGCAATCTGGGAAGAAGAAATTTTGGGGTCCACCTTGACTTTTCGGATCACCTGGTTGCGTTCACGGTCAGTTAAAGTCCTTGGACGTCCAGATCTGTGTGCATTTTCCAAACTTTCTTCTCCTTCAAAGCGCTTTACAATACTTCTTATGGAAAAACGGCTCATCTCCATAATTTTGGCTATTTCCCCATACGATTTGCCTTCATTGTGCAGGTGAATTGTGGGGATGAATTGGAGAGAAGATTGAGAAAACATCAAATTTCGTCCAAAAATGACCTTAAAAAGGCATTATTGGAGGAATGGACCAATATTTCGGATGAACCAACAAAAAAGTTGGTTCATTCCATGCCTAGGCGTTTGGAAGCTGTAATCCAGCAAAAAGGATTACCCACTAAATATTAATTTTAATTTTAAATATTAAAATAAAACATTATTAGGTTAAGTGTGCCAAGACTTTTGTTCCACGAAATAAGTTCATTTTTTTTTTAAGTTTAAATAGTTTTAAGTTCAATATAGAAAATAAAAAAAATAAAGTGCCTTACAATTAACAAATGCTTACTCTAAATATATACAAAAAAATTTAATCATTAACATGCAGTATTAGCCTGGAAATAGCATTTAAAGTTGAAATTTGCAGCTGTGCCATCACTTATGTGCGTCACTGTAAGTACTATATTTAAATGTGTGTGTACATGTAATTACAACTTTTATTTTTCTTTAACACTTCATCAAAACAATTAGTGTGGTCAGCAAAAATTCCATTACTTCA
The DNA here is from genome assembly GCA_037043745.1 of Chymomyza amoena. NCBI lineage: Eukaryota > Metazoa > Arthropoda > Insecta > Diptera > Drosophilidae > Chymomyza > Chymomyza amoena. The sequence goes on from JBAMAX010003189.1 coordinate 252,382, forward strand.
AAGGTTGGGCCGCTACTGGTAATGTTTCTTTTTATATTAAGCCAAACGCACGGAAAGTCAATATTATATTTATTTATGCACTTAAAGAACACTTTGAATATTTTAAAAACACGCATTTACTGCTTACCTTAAAAAACAGCAGCGCCCCCCACACGTGCGAAAATAAAATAAAGAATAATGTTTGGGTGTATGTAATATTAACCTATCGATGTGTTAAGCATCGATAAAACATCGCATAAATATCAAGATAATAACGACACGCCGTTGGCTCACATCGATAACTTACAGTTTATAGTTTTTTTAAATGTTTTCAATGAAAAATAAAAAATGTAGACCCGCTGGTTTGTTTTCATTTAATACTATCTATTTTCCTTTTATGTGCAACATACAGTAACAATATTTTGATTTTTTTTTGCACTTTTTCTCCAAAATGTAAGCGTAAGCATTAAAGCTGCACTACAATAACTTGATATTCGAGATCTATGCTTTCAACATGTTTCGAAAAAAAGCTAATCTGGGTCAGCCAAATTTTTTGCCATATTTCTTCCTCCTGTATCGAAAATGTTTATTTTTATTTGAGCACTTGAATTTTTACAATATAAACAAAACAATAATCTCATTCTCTCTTTCTGGCAGACAAACTCAACGGCTGCCAATTTATATTTTTCGCGTTGCAAACTTTGTCGGTAAGACGTTGCCAGCCTTGCTTTCTATTTAGTAACTTTGAATCCGCTCGCTTGAGAAACCTAAACATAAAGAATTCAACATGAAATCAAACTAGGCAAGAAAATGAACTTTTCCATACATTTTTTGTTTGTTTATTATTATTGTTAAATATTTTCTAATACTATAATTTTATTTCTATACTTAAAATTAACACAGTCACAATAGCTTTTTCTCAGTGCTTTGTACGCTCAGTATTACGGCCGCGCTCCAGCAGCTCGCGAAATGTTTTAATCTCATGACGCGGTATGTGCTCTCTGTACTTGGACGTTAGTAAACCATATACAAAATCCAGTTCAGTTTCTTCCGTATGTCGACCCTCCGGTAGCTTTGCAAGCAATGCACGTTTTTTGCATATGAACGCATCTATTACCTCATTTGGCTCCTGTTTTGTTTCAAAGATCTCCATGTAAATTTGATAGGACGGTTTTGTGGGGCTAAAGTGTTCACTTAAGAGCGTCAATGCATCTTGCCAAGTTTTTGCGTCACGCCGCACACCCTTCCACCAGGTTACAGCAATGTCATTGAACAGCAATGAGATGCCCTTAAGTGCATCTTTATCACTTATACCCTCTACTTCCTTGTACGTTTCTATGGCTGTAATAAACTCCTCGACAGCATCATGATCTCGTTGACCACTAAACCGAACTTTGCAATTACTAAAACTGCCCTTAGTTTGTGGTGCCTCTGTTTCCGGAGCCAAAGCGCGTATAGCTTCGATTAGCATGTGAAACTGCTTGTCCGACAGCTGAGTCATGTTGATTGTTCCACGAAACAAAAACAAACAACCGAACACACCAAACGCATAGACAACTTCTCACGGAGCTGTTTTGTCAACTGTCATCTGAGCAGCTGGCTACAGTTTTGCCAGGTAAGCTTTTTTTCTTGTTGTGAAATTATAAAAATAATAAACTGTTTGTGCTCTCTCAGAAATAAAAGCTTTCGAAATCGAAAAACCGGCATATGAACTTTATAGTTCTTTGAGAGTGTTTATCAAACGATTCTTGGCAAACAGAAAAAAATCATTTAAATTTAACTTTAACATAAAAACTTTTGACTAAGCAGATACTTATTTATGCTCCTCTTTTGTAATGATATTTAGAAAATTATTATCAGCTATGCATATTTAAAAACAAAACTAAATAAAACATTAAAAAATTAAAATAAATGTCTATGTACAATTATATATAAACATACATTTGTATGTATGTATGTATAAGTTTTAATATAATATGTGGGGGACTTTTTATTTTACTGAGATTTTTTCAATGCCATGTTCTAGTTCCTTATCATAAAACTGCAATAATGTTTACATTTCCAGTTCGATAAGACCAAACCAATTAGGTAAATGAACAAAATTGCTTGGAAACAAAATATTTTGTTGTTGTTTTGTTTTGCCAAAAAAATTGTAATAAATATAAATAGATAAAAGATATACTTTTATTTTATTAATTCTAAAAAGAGAGTAGGGTGATCGAAATCTGCGAATAGATAACCTATTTTTGTACATTTCAAATTAAAAATAAAATAGTTTTCTTTACATAAATGAAAAAATGGCGTACGTAAAGTCGACGACTTTGGGATACCCTACCAGTAGCTTGTAATAAAATCCGGTTTCTTCATAAAAAAACCAAAATCAGAAAAACTTTTAAGCATATAATTTTTTTGACCGTTCGTTTCTATGGGAGCTATTAGTGCTATCTATATACTGTGCTTTAAAACCTTAAAAAAGATCTTAATGACGAATAGCTTTACAAATAAACGAAACATAACGAATTTGTATAAAAACGAATTTTGGGACCGAATCGTCCTATGGGAGCTATATGATTTACTCTACCGATTTTAATAAAATTTGGTGCAATGCTTAAGACCTATAAAAAACTTACAAGTGCCAAATTTAATTGCATTATCGTCACAAACAAACGAAACACAACAAATTTTGTTCAAAAATCGATTTTTTGGAAGATTGGCCCAATGGCAGCTATATGATATAGTCAACCGATTTTGTTCAAATTTAGTACTATAAAAAACTTTCGAGTGCCTTTGGCTACGACATCTTCATAAACAAACGAATTGTTCATCTAAAACTCTTTTTTTTCGAGGTCGTCTGAAACACCCCTATGGGAGCTATATAATTTAATTCCGATATCAAAAAATATAATGAACTTGTCTTCTATAGAATAATGTGGGATCTAATCTGAAAGTTTGGTTACTCTAGCTCTTACCATCTCTGAGATTTTGGCGTTCAAACAGACAGACGGACGGACAGACAGACGAACATGGGCATATCGATTGCTCTAGTCACCCTGATCATATTTTAGGTAACTTTGGGGTGTCTCCGAAGACTCCCTCTATACATATGTATAGTAGTTTTATATTCTTTGGTAGCATTTACATATGTATGTACATTATATGTACATTAAAGTTACACTGCATTTATTTTTCTATTTGAATATACATACATACATATGTAGGTACATACAGGGCCGTAGAGAGAAACTTTGGGCACGGGGCCCTTTTTACACCTGTATCTTGAATCAGTAATTCCACCGCGCCTCTGAAAAAACTCCGGGCCCGGGGAGAATTTCCTTCCCACATCTCTCCACTCACGTCGGGTCTGGTTACAGACATACATTTTTTTTTGTGAACCATTTGTTCTGAATACATTCAATTAATTTTAATTTAATTTTGGAGTAATTTGAAAAAGGGTTATTATTTCAAAATGAGCTGCTGCTGCGATTCGCTATCAAGTATCGTTGAGCTATCGTATCCTGAATGTAGATTCTAGAACCAGGCAGGTCTGCTGGAACCACTATACAGTATTGATTATAATAAACACTAAAAAACAAAATTTAAACTTTATTTGTAAGTCCTTAGATAAATTCTCCAATACGTAAGAAAATATGTATATATATGTATCTCCTTTAGGATTGCTTAAATTTCGTTTTTAACTAAACTTCCTGATTTCTTTGGAGTATGACTTTCGGTTTATTAAATTTTTATAAAAGTAACTAAATTTCATAAACACAATCATTTTAAAGAAAATTCAATTCTCTTTATGTAAACGTTTTGTCATTTTCATGACACATTTCTGTATTTACGATTTCACAACGACTTGAAATCTATTAATTAATTTGCTGTAAACAAATTGCGCGCATAACAACGAAATGCATGTTTCAAAATAATGCATATTATTTATTATTATAAAATTATTTACATGTTTAAAACAGTAATACCAAATTGTATCAAAAAATATATGTACATATGTATGTACGTATACCAAATATTTCTTATCGTAATGAATTTTTTTTTGTCCTGATAACGAAAGTGTCAACATAAAATATTTTGCTATAATAAAGAACAATATATGTATGTAAATAAAATATAAGAAAAGTACTTAACGGGGATTTACTATGTAAATACATAATTACATACATGCATATGTATGTATGTACATACAATAACTGCAATTAATCTATGTAGTTGCAGCTCGAATAGCTGCACGCTTGCCGGTAAAAGCTTGGAAACCAGATTTTACTTTAGCCACTGACCATCTTGATGCACATGTTTCACATTGTAGAAAGACTAGACATGCGTCCTTTTGTAATACTGTTTCCGAAGAGCGACATGTTTGGCATATTACATACTCTTTAATGTAACGACGTAATATATTTTCGATCTGCTTTGACTGATAGCGGCCTTTAAGAATAAGCTGTTGATTCCCGTCCATGGAACCGCTGGTTCCCAACTCAGCCAATAAGTAGTCGTGTAAATGTTTTGGTGGGCGATGTAAGGATCTGGCGATTTCCATAAAATTTACAAATGCTGTCTTTTTGCTACTGGCTTGATGGACTTGAGGAGAACGCATTATAAACTTTGTTTTACGTTCTGCAGCTATGTGGGGATTATTTTTAAGAATGTTTACAAAAACACGTTTTATTAAATCGTTATAAGTGTAATCATGGTCGGATACAGCACAAAATGTACGGTTTTGCTTAGAATTTTCCTTATCTTCAGTTATATCTTGATCCAATAACTTCCTTCTTCCCTTTCTTTTTTTCTTGTCCATTGAAAAGTCCATGTCCAAGTTTATTGCTTCTACTTCAGTATTCTCTGAGCGTTTGGACAGTGCATTTTCCAGTTTTTCCACACTTTTTGTACATTTAGTTCTTATAAGGCACTCCATAGCAGAAGACTCTGACACCCTTTCATTCATGGTGTATACTTTTTTACTGGCATGCATATCTTGAGCTTCAGCCTATTTATTGCAATCATGGATTAACTATTAAAAATGCTAAATTGCATCAGAAAATTCGATAGGATCAGGACAGACATTTCTTCTATGGTAAGTATTTTATATATTTTTCTTTGCAGTCAAAATAAAGCACATGGAATTCCAAAACGTTTTAATAACGTACGATAAAGTGAGTCACATACATATAAACTAGCCAAAACAAATGCCGCGCTCTCTCCCTTGATGCCGTAAAGCTTTTTCGAAAATCAATTTCACAACGAATCGAAGCGAAGAGCGCGCCGGTATAAAAGACCGTGTGGACTTTCAAAGTGCGACCAAAACTTGTGGAGCAATATCAACGGCAGCATTCGCCATACGCATTGGCTTTGTTAGCTGAATAAACTCACACTAGTCCACTACAAAACATACATACAAGTAAAAAAAAAAAACTTGTACTCCAAACATCGCGATAGTGCTTCTATATTAAAAAATTCAACTTTATCGTAACAAATCCAAGTGAATCATCATGGCTCAAGTATTCCAAATGACTAATGAGCAGCTGCGTGAGATCATCGAAACTGTGCGAGCATCCGCTGCTAGTGCTGCGGGTACTGCAGCTGCCACAAGTGCACAAACTGGCAAGCCCACGGCTAGCTTCAGCTCCTGCGACAGCCGGTTTTATGGCGAACGCAATCATGAACGCGTCGAGGAGTTCATCACCAGCATTGTAACATTCAAGGAGCTGGAGAGCATTAGCGATGAAAACGCATTAAAGGGCATTTCGCTGCTTTTCTGTGGCCTTGCCTCGACTTGGTGGCAGGGCGTACGCAAGGAAGCCAAGACCTGGAATGATGCCATCGAGCTAATACGCGAACATTTTTCGCCAACAAAGCCCGGCTACCAGATCTACATGGAGTTCTTTGAAAAGAAGCAGGAAGACAGTGTAGCCATTGACACCTTTGTGGTACAAAAGCGTGCACTGCTTGCTCAGCTGCCAGAGGGCCGTCATGACGAAGAAACCGAGTTGGACTTTCTCTATGGTTTGCTAAACATCAAATATCGCAAACACATTCCCCGCCAGAACATTAAGACATTTCGCGATCTGCTTGAACAAGGCCGTATCATCGAGCACAACAATCAGGAAGATGAGTCTGCAGCCAAGGGGCAAGTACGTGGAGCCAAGGGCTCCAAACGTTGCACCTACTGTAACTTCCGTGGTCATACAACGGAGCAGTGCCGCAAGCGTAAGGGCGAGGAAAACAACGAATAGAGAGCGTAGCACGCAACATATAGACCAGCATGACATCATCGCATCATCAAAAAGTCTGTGCAGGGCTCAGAACCTCCCCACACAGACCTCGTACGTTCCATCAACATGCAGCTAACTCCGTGGCGCTGGCCAAAACAAAAGTGAGAATCATCAGATAAACAATAACAACAGCGATGGCGACACGACGACGACGACAGAGAGAGAGCTTTCTCGCTCTTTTAGTTAAGTTCAAGTTCATCTCGCTCATTCTCACATATGTATGTAGTGTGCCGGTAAGCAGAGCAGTGCTGACCTATTCCACAATAGAAATTATTTTCGGTAACCGTTCTCTCTGTTTTTTTGGGCGCCCACCAAGTTGCTGTTGGAGTAGCTTTTTGGGTACCCATTGAGACAGATTTTGCGGCTTTACCATTCTACACATTCTATCTCCACTCACGCCGCATATGCGGCTGCATATGGCTAGGATCGCCAGCCCCCATCAGAAGAAATGTTTATTTCTTGATTCTTGAATCAAAACTCGCTAAACTTTGCAACTTCGAGTGATACTTTGGAAGGACTAAGCAGGCTTATTCATTTCGCCCCTGGCTAAAACATTGACATTGACGCACTGAAGCGGCAGCCATATCAGCCATGTTAATCAGTTCTATGCAGTTCCCTCGGGCGCTGCATATGATTGTGCTCATGGCTGCTATTGTTGCTGCAAAAGTGTGTTAAGGTCAATGCTTATGGCCCTTGGGGTGTTGTATAAGTCTATTTAGTCTGCCTGAAGTTCCTCAAACCGTTGCCTTGCCTTTGTGCCTGCTCAACGCAGACGCCGCGTGTACATGGCTGCCGAGTTGGCGCATTTGAGTCTGGTTACGGCCAGCTTAATTGCACTGCTTGGTGGCTGTTGTTTGCGGCAACGTTTGCTTCTCTGTGCGGGTCCATGGCCAAGGCGACAAAAAACCCCCCGCCAAATGTTCGACTAGGCCATTTCTTCTGCGCGTGCCAAATTTCTGACTTGACTCCAATTTTGTATCTATCGGCTAGCTGTGTGCTTGATGCTCCTTGTGGGTGTCCTGTGCCTGCTAGCCGATTGTGCACGATTTGAAGTTAATGTCTGGAACTTGGCTCTGGCGCAGCAGTAATCGTTTAGTAGGGCGCTTGGCACAAAATTTCTACGGAAATTTAACAAACCAACAATTATTTGACTTTTAGTCAATACCTGTTAACTCAAGCATTGCACTACGACGGCTAGGCTATCGCCGTTCGTGCAAGGTACGCTTAACCCAGGCAGGAGCCTTTTTTAGGCACTACGCTCGGCAAGTTTTAGGCACCATTCATTCAAAATATAGGGACCAAGATGCGTCGCTGCATAGTCTTTAGGGCGTGTAGCGACTGTCTTAGTCCCATCCCAAGTCCAAATGATTTCTTGTGCAGATTCACTAGGCACGTAGTGGCTATGTAATATATATCAACCACATGGTAGACAATTTTGTTCGATGTGCCAACATTTGGAGAATTGGCTAGAAACGTTGATACAAAATTGGACTGCTGGCCCTGCTGATATGCTTGTGCTTCTCTCAAGCATTTGCATCCTGGCATCTGTACTATGTAACTCAGCATGTGCATATTGGCACTTGCATACTCTTTAATGTATGCATAAAAATACTTAACTGGGGGCCTAGTGATGACCACAAGAAATCCATTTGAGATCTGAAACTGTCAAATGATATACATATATCATTAATTACACTTACAAAATAAAGACTGATACCAGAAAACCAATACAACTGAAAAAAATACGTTGTCTTTTTAATGGCTAATTGGGCATTTTATAAGTGGGTTTAAGGTTGTTTCCAGAACTATTAACGAAGGGTAAGTAAACTGCGTCTGCATTCCATAAACTTGCTTTCTAATATTTTTCCTAGTAGAATGATAAACATAGACACTAACGGCGTCGATTTGATTATTTCGCAAAACCGGTCACAATGACTCGAATGTCTTCTATATTTACTTAAATATTTACTGTTTAAAGGAGATGATTCAGAGTTTTTGTTTGTTTATTAGATCATCGATCTTGCTTTTGTGATCGTAAACATCATTCTTCTTGAGTTACAATAGTAAATTATTCTTTCTGTAAAAAAATGATTACTTTTCTGTAAACATGTTGCACTAATAAATATCAGAACATACTTTTTATGGGATTTGCCATATTTAAGAGTTTTTAAATTAGCTGACCCAAGACAAATCATGATATATAGTAAGCAGAAAAATGAATTGTTAACAATTTTGGGTCTGTACTAGTCTCAATGGAGACTAGTTGCTCCTGTAATAACTTTAATAATTTTATATAATTTACTGTTTTTGACAGACTGTAAATAAAAATTTAAAAAAAGATTTGTTAATAATAATAATATTATTAATTAAGTTAAAAACTTACAATTATTTCATTCTTTGTTTTTATTTATTTCTTAATTTTACTATCGATTTTTTTGTTTTTACAAAAATTTTTACCATTCTTAGCCCCATATACTGTTCTACTGAAGCGCTTAATATTGCAGAAAAGGTCGTAACCTATTATAAAAAAGGAACGTGTGGAACGGTTAAACGAAAGGTCCAAAGGAATTGTGACAAAAAAGCTTTGCTGGATCCCCTTTACAAAAATAATATATTTACACTTTTAATAAAACTTCAAAATGCCCTATAGTTTTGAAAAACTCTGTATATATGGAATTCTCAACCTTTTTTATAAATATAAAAATAATCATGTATTACAAAAACAAACGCATTCACTAATAAATAACAGTTTTCTGTAAATGTAGCTGTTTATTGCAATGGTATAGCACTGTTATGAGCTTTTATTGTGCCTCTCTGTCTAATTGTTGCGCTGTTATATTTTTGTTGACGTTTTACAACACTTAGTGTGCACACGAAAACGAAAACACCTGCAGTGAATGGCAAAACTGAAGACGAAGAGGAAGATATATTTTTGTTATGTTTAGCAAAAATGGATCAACTACATCGTCTGACAGATCGCCAATACTCCGAGGTGGAAGGCTTACTGCGACAGGTAAACCTAATTATTTGCAAAATGCATTTATTAGCATTTTATATGTATTTATTAATGCGCTATATGCATTTTTTTTACGTCTTCCCCAACTCCCACACTTTGGAAACGCACCCATCCGCACACACACATACACACAATTTTGATGGATGATGCTGCTGGCCACTGCAGGCTATGGACATGCCGAGTTTAGACCAAGAAGAAATCGAATTAAATTCATGTCAACTTAGTCGTTACAATGTCGCCAACCTGTACGAGAGACGGCGTTGCTACACAATGCCGCATGTACCTGTACCCCCACCAGCGCCGCCCTCCACACCCACACTGCTTACGGCCAATGGCAATAGTGGCAGTGCAAATGGGAGCTCGCCCACCGCTAGCTTGGTGGCGGATAATCAAATCAACCATTTTATTTATGTGAAAAACGGCAAGAACCTGCGTCGAGAATCGCGTTGCATCGATTCTGAGCTATCAAAACTATTAAACGTGGTCTCCATAAGCAATCGCATTGCAAGCGTTAAGAATCGTCCGCACAAGCCGTTGGCTGAGCGCGGCATTATGAACGCCTCGCGAACCATATCCAAGCTGCATGAGGCGACGAAAATTTTTAAAATCCACCGCGATCCGAAGGAATTTCTGCGCGAGACCGACGAAGATTCGGTTTCGGCGCCAGAGTATGACGAAGAGGAGGAGGACACACGCTTTCGATTTTTTAAGCGCACAAGGCACTCTCGCCGACATTCATATACACGTATGGAACGTAAATTTGCTCGGTTCGAACACTTTGAGCGCATGGAAACCATTGTCGACAGCTTTGACGCAGCCATGAGCTTCAATGATGCAGACACCTGAACAACATCGTTTAGCATACACCACCGCAATGGACAGAGAGGCACTGATAGCCGGCAAATGGTTCGCCGCTGAGTGCAAACCAATGTGATGAATGTGAATTTCAACTAAATTATTTTTATTGCTACTACTATAACTACGATTATAATTACCGATTACCGAACTGTTCTCTCCATACGTTTAGTTCTTTTGCGCTAACGGCTGACGCGTCTTACTCCGAATATGGTGACTATATTCGGTGATGATACAGCTCCAGCTCCAGCGCGGGCATTTAGTTTAGCTTAGTTTTTAGGTGTGTGCGGGGCGCGTGAGTTGGCTGGTATGCAATGACAACAATCATAATGTAAACAGACACTAAGTATTTCGTTGCTGTCGTTGTAGAACGCCATACTGCTCCAAACAAACGATTCCAATAAATGCACAAAATGTGTTGTATTTGTGAAGAGACAAATGTGTTGCGTTTTCTTATCAATAACATAATAAAGCTCAAGCTTCAAAATCCACCCATGCAATGAAACACCAACAGCCATATTGCTATATATACTAACATATATGTAGTATAGTATAGTTCCGAGAACCAAAATTTCGCTTTGCAAGTGAAACATCATTTTCAACAAAATAGTCAAGTAATTAGAGTTATGAGTAATAATAATTCGAGTATTGGCTTAGATGCGCTCCTTAAAGAAGTTCTCCATCAGATTTTCCTCCAATTGTGTGGGGTCTGTTACGGGCATCCGACACACACGATCGTGACATATATAAACGGTCGTCTTGTCATTGACCATCTTAAACTTGGTTTGCATGCGCTGGTTACATGCGTCTTCTGGATTCTGTGGATCTACATGCAAAATAATCATGCCTGGCACATAGAACTTGCGGCAGACCTCCACAAAGCGTGCAGTATCCGTTGAATCTGGGCCTACCACCGCCACCAGATCTAGACCATGCTCATGCAACAGCAATGCCGATAACATCTCAGGTAGCGCATGACCAAAAGGCTTTACATCGGCAAAATAGTTGAGTAACTTTCCAACGCGTTGCCGATAGCTGTCTTCATCGAAATAGTGTGCCAGCAAGGTAAGATTGCGTGCAGCAACGCTATTGCCACAAGGCTCAGCGCCATCATGATCTAAAGATTATTTTAAGAGGTTTAAGATACATATATGTTTTAAATAATGTGCTGGTGCTTAACACACACCTTCCTTAAGTCGAACTATGACATTGGGTGATCCTTCTTTCGAAAAGAAATAGGCTCCATTTTGATCGTCCCAGAAGAGTTTGTCTTGCATATCCTGCAGTTGCTTAGCCCAGTGTAAAATGCTGGAGTCCAAAGTTGCCTTATAATAATCCAGCAAGCCTTTGATTAAAAACGCATAATCGTCCAAAAATCCCTCAATCCGGGTGCTGTAGAAGATAAGCAACGCTATAAACGAAATATTGTTAGGTTTTTAAGCTAACGTACTTGTTTTGTTCCAGAGCTTCATCATCAACGCCTAAGCCATAACATGAGCGTAGCAATATTTTTTCTTCTGCATCGTACATCTGAGTGCGCAAGAATTCTACCAAGGACTTGGCTGCTTTAATATAAGTCTCCCGTTTGTCTGTGTAACAATTTGACAACTTTGAGAGACCCGATAGCACCAATCCGTTCCAAGCGCAAATAATCTTTGTGTCCAAATGAGGACGTGGCCGAAGTTCACGCCTTGTGTGCAGCACGTCGTTGCCAACATCTAATACTTTTTGCAGCTGTGCGGGCTCTAGATTGAAGTTGGAGCATGTATCTTCATCGGAACCACGCACTATAAGTATATTTTGTCCAGTAAGATGGCCTTGTGGATCACTTGACGGCGGCACATTGCCGTCCGGCTTTAAGTCATAGTGGAATGCGTAGATTTCAAATGCCCGTGCCGCGCTGGTCTCACCAAAGCGCGTTGCCGCTGCAGTAAAAGCTTCCTCCACTTCTTGCCAAGTCCAGGCGTAAAATGCGCCCTCTACTTTAATGCTGTCCTCATGCTTGGGTAAAGAATCGGCATCTTCGCCAGCATAAAAGCCGCCTGCAGGATGGCGCAGATCTTTCATCAAATACTCATAGATCTTGTCAGCGTATATAAGATATCGCTCGCCATGAGTTATCTTATAGGCGTTAGAATAGGCCGCCATTAACTGACCCTGGTCGTACAGCATTTTTTCAAAGTGTGGCACATGCCAGGCTTGATCCACGGAGTAGCGCGCAAAGCCACCAAAAACATGATCATTAATACCGCCGCGACCAATGCAATCCAGCGTCTGTAAAACCATATCCAGCACATCCACATCTTTAGAGATTAAATACGCATGGAAGAGAAAGTTGAGCCGCGGTACCTCGGGAAACTTTGGTTGCATGCCAAAACCGCCCAGAGACTGATCAAAGCGCCGCTTATGTGTAGAAATGGCTTCAGCTAGTTTCGCATCAGCGCTGCCGGGCTCAAAAGCGGCTTCAGGCGCAGCTGAAGCATTTTGATTTGACTTCATGGCATTGAGCAGAGTGGAACCCGCTTCCATAAGCGACTCGCGATCTGTTTGCCACTTACGGGCGATAGATTCGAGTACGAGTGAGAACGCGGGCATGCCGTAGCTACAGCAGATAATATTAATATTTTGTTGAAGAGTTTTTATAAAGCAAGTTCTTACCGTGACTTGGGGGGAAAATAGGTCCCGGCGGCCAGTGGCGCTAGGTCTGGTGTCAGCCATACGCTCATTGGCCAGCCACCACTGCCTTTAGACATGAGCAAAAATTGCATGTAAACCTTGTCTATGTCAGGCCGTTCCTCGCGATCCACTTTAATGTTTACAAAATGTTTGTTCATAATATTAGCAATATCTACATTTTCAAAAGACTCGTGTTCCATGACGTGACACCAATGGCAAGTTGAATAACCCACGGATAGGAAGATAAGTTTGTTCTCGCTGCGCGCCTTTTCAAAAGCTTCCTCGCTCCAAGGGTACCTGGTTGTAATTAAATGTTCTTTCTAGGCTCACAAGTTATATTTGGCTAATTCTTACCAGTCTACGGGATTATGAGCATGTTGCAGTAAATAGGGCGACTTGGAAGACGCCAATCTATTGGTAAAAGGCGGTTCTTTTTTAGCTTCACTCGCCATGCCGCGCTCGGTTATTGTTGTTTCTCTATTCCTGCCAAAGTTTTCATTAACAATTTGGTTTATTGCTTATTTTGTAAATAACATTATATACTTACTTATTATAATTTACGCAAAATCCACTCCAACTACGCTCTAAAATTTTTGACACAGCCAACTGTTTACCTTTTGTACTGCTGTAGGAATTGAGTGTTGCTGCTTTATTCCTTGATGATTTTAATGCAGTTCGTATCCAGTGATATAAAGTTGTGCTCCTAAACATAGCAATTGTATGGGATTGTTAGTTATAATCTTCGCGTCCCCATCGTTAATACATTGCAAAATGTGCAACGTGTTCAGGTTTTTTTTTTTTTGGAAAAAAGTGGATGCAAAAAACAAAGCATACATAGTATATGTATTTTTTACGTTTTATTATTAGTTTTGTTGTTGGCTTAATTGTCGTACACTTACAATGCACAGCTTTATTTATTTGTTTTCAATTGTTTGTGCTATTTTGTTGAGGCACAACCACAGCTGAACAGATAACAACTAGCGCTGCCAACCTGTTCAATTATATTATGCTGGCAATGCTGTTTGCAAATTTTTTTTTATGCGACAGCTCTGTTAATCATATGATTAAGCGCGCTAAAAATGGCGCCATTTAAATAACTGTCGTTAAAAATTCAATAATTGAAGAATATGCAAGATTTAATCCACAAACAAAAATTTAACCATATTCTGGAAAGAAAATAATGTTATAGTTTTAAAAACTTAAAATCGAAATTGAAAAAATCTGTCTTTGTTTTAACTTTAGTATTATTCTGCCCTTAATTATATGGCTATATTAAATGCAATTCATATCAAAATGAAATCGAACTTAAATTATTTTTTATTTCTTAGTCAAGGCCTATATTCGATATAATAAAAATTAATGAATAATATGGGAAATTATTGCTTATATTTTAAATACCGGGAGCTATTTTTTTCTGGCTTTTCTTGTTTGGTTGCCTGTGTGTTAAAGAAAATTGCTGAAATTACTGAGTTTTAAATGGACAGGTGACTAAGATATTTAGTCTCAGCTTGTTTTTGGAAAAACTTAACTGGTTGTGCTGGGAAGCCGAAGCTAATATCCCTTACTAGAATCCACTGCAATCGGGAAAAAATGTCCTAAAAACATACTTTTTGGTTCGATACATAATGTATTAGTCTGTAAAACAACCTTAATACAATATACATATTGTAATTATAAATTTCATTCATTTCATTTGTTAATTGGGTTTTTATTTCTTCCCTTTCCTTTAAAATTTAATGAGCTTGTGCCTGAGCCTACCGCCTGCCATTTTTTTCCCTTCCACAATAAATACACTTTTGGTTTTTTCCATAATAATTTTTATTTAATTAATGCATAGTTTATCTTTGCTTTGATAATTATATAAAAAATGCTTAGACATAAGCGCTGATACATATATAGTATGTATAGTTTAACCTACAAGCTAATTGAAAATCACAAATGAACATACATATTATACATTATATATTATATAGTGGTTGTATTTAAGCACAACGATTAAGTAACTACGATGATGACAGCGACGACGACGGCGACGCACTCGTTTCCACGTGCTTTAAACACCAACTACTCCAATCAACTGATGGCGCATCTGGGCTTTAATTTGTAACGAAACGAATTGAATTGAATCGAATCGAATTGAAAAACCCAAAACGCACAATTCTCACGTACGGCTCTCAACTTATAGTTGACAGCACGGAAAATATGCCCCCGGATAGCGTAGAAATCTAACAATCGCTTTGAACGAGCGCCTCTTTGAGTGCGCCCAACTGCTCTTCGCTACATTTGATCTTCTCGGCCAGGTCGCGTGTGTCGGCAATGAGTTTGGCCTTCATGTTGATAAAGTAATCGTAGTCGGCGCATTCATCCGCGCTGAGATGTTTTCCAAACAATGTGGCAATGCTGCTGCCCCGCCGATCGATGTCGGCCTTAAGTCTACTGGCCTCTTCCAGTTGTTCGAATAGACGATCGCGTTTTGCTACTAGTGTGGTCTGTAAGAGATAACTGGGTTAGTCGATTGGATTCTTGTAGATTTTGGGGCGTTTACTCACCTTCTCATGGTCGCTGCTTGAGGCACGTGCCTCTAGGTTGCACTCGGTTTGGGCTAGGCGTTCGGATAGCGATAGCAATAGACTGGTTATGTGGCCCACATCATCGATGTAGGTTCGGAACTTGGACGCTTCGCTGGGACGCACCTTTTCAGTTAGTTTGGCTAGCAGATCTGTACCAATCTTGTCATTGACGCCACACTCTTCGCTAATGGTTTGTTTCTCCCGCTTAAGTGCATCGATTTTTTGGTTCAATTGCTTGATTAGCTCATCCTGTAAAGCAAAACGGAAACAAGTTAAGCCAAGTTGGTCAGCGGAGTGTACACACTTTAAGCACTTACCACCTTTAGCTTGATTAAATTCGTGCCCTCTGCATCGCCATTGAGCAGGCCACTCTCTGATTCCGTGAGCTGCAGCTCCACCGTCAGCAACTTGGTCTCTGGCGGCTGTATCGCTGTCAAGGACTTCATGCGCATTAGCGTTGAAGTGCCCACATCTCTTTTAGTTGGACGCAGCGGCACATTCGGATTATACAGATTACTAACGTATTCCGTCGTAGGCTTGTAGATTTTTGGTGTCAGTATTTCGATGAGTTTGTCGTCAGGCGCCAGTAGTTTCAGCACTTCCTTGGCCAGATTCTCGTAATCCACTTCGATGTTTTGACGCTGACGTGGCTGCAGCGTTGTGCGCGTTAGTTGCTCCTCACGCGTCGTATGCAACGCCAAACGTCCTAGATCACAGTCAGGCAGCTCATCCGTCTGGCAGGCAATCTCTGCAGTTGTTGGATTCACGCGTAGCACCAGTTCACTGCGTTGCACCAGCTGTAGACTCTCGATTGTGCTGTCCAGCTGCTGTTCTGGTAAAGGTTGCTCTTTGTTAATTGTTTGCGGCTGCTCGCTGCGTTCAACCACTTTGGCCACTTCTTCCTTAGTTTCTGTGCTGGTCAATTGGGTTGGATTGGGACTGGGCAGCTTGGCAGTGCCTGCATAGCCCACACTCACACCACCCAATAGTCCAGTGTCCGTTAAATGCGCCGACATAAGCTTTGACTGCAATTGTGTAATTTTCTCAATATTTTCACGTAAAGATTCCTGACGATTCATGGGCGGCTTAGGTGCTGCGTTCAAGGTTGTGCTAATCAGCTCAGCTCGAAAGATATGAGGCTCGGCATTGGACGAGTTACATTCTAACGAACTAGCATTGCCGCTGCTGCTTAGACTGCAGTCTGACTGAGCTGGCGACAGACGTGGCGGAGTTTCCGGCAGTGGCAATACCTCTTCCAGCGTCGTCTCGAGGTCATAGGCGGTTTGCTTAAGATCAACATGTGACTGGGACATGAACTGAGAGGGGCTGTTACCTACATTTGACTGCTGTTGGTTCACGTTATACGACTGAGATCGCGTGTATTGCTGCATTGGACCAAGCGGAGATTTGCTCTTATAACCGCTCAGAGCGGGCGAGGAGTAACGTTGGTGTGGCGAGGTTGCAGTGCCCGGCGTGGGATAGATCATTGTATAGGGTGTGACATTTGTGGGTGAGTTTGTTGCGAGGTTATTGTTGGAGCCATAACGCAGCTGCACTTCGTTGGGTGACTCCGGTTGAGTGGGTAGGGGTTTACTCTGTTGCAGCTTAACGCCCAGAGGCAGCACGTCGGGCAGGTTGTTTGGCAATTTGCCAGCACCGGCAACGTTGGGTAACAGCTCATAGCTGGGTTTGCCATGTGCCACCAAGTCCTCATTGTTTGTAATTAGTTTGTAAATACCATGATCGGGATCCGTATTATTCAGCTTTTCGAGGCTCTGCCGGGGCAGATATGACGCCTTGGAGTTTGATCTGCAAATAAAAAGAGTAAAAAAATGTGTTAAGTGGAAGCCTTTTAGATGAGTCGAAGTATAGATAAACATTTACAAGCATGCTTTTAAAAGTAACTTGAACGTAATATAATCTTGAGTTAATGGTTTTGGAAAATTATTGGCATTTATTTTTTTCAATTTAAAAACCTAATGCCCAAAGTCTGAATCTACAACTAGTAAAACTCGATTTTTTTATTCATCGTAGTTGCCTTCGAGGGCGATACACCGATTATAGCGATCTTCAACTTTTCGATATCATTGTTATAATACGATTTCTCACTAGCCTAGACATCATTTCTGCGATCACCTCTTCATTGCAGCTAAATCTCTGTCCAGCGATCATTCTCTTGAAGTCTGAGAACAGGAAAAAGTCGCTGGGGGCCAGATCTGGAGAATACGGCTAAATTCATTCAATTTTGCTATCGTTTTCATTGATTTGTGACACGGTGCATTGTATTGATTTCTCAACCAAGCAGAAACTAATATAAAGTTCTTTAAAAAACTAAACTCCAACAACAAATTTAGAATTACACATTATGCTAATTTTTTGTATTTTTCGAATATTAAACATAGTAAAGCTTAGGTAATAAAATTATTTTATTTAATATAAAATAACAATTGTTCTTATGTATGGAATTTTATGTAAATTAGCTGAAGGGCCTGGCAGTTATTGCAAGCTAGCCTATTGTTTTAACTATAAACCAACTTTATGTAAAAAAAGATTTTATAGCAAATATTTACAAATTTATTCATGACTTTTTGTACATAAGCTAGTTTACTATATGATACTAATTCGCTTAGGTCCTTTTGTAAATAAACAACTCATGTGAAATAGTTCAACCGCGCCTTTGTCTATACACAAGCCAGCTTTGTATCAGCTCAGAGAATGTTAGTTTTATGCATATGAGCAAATGTCAACGTTATGGCTACGGGTCATCGGCACAGTAGATCGACATGTTGTAACATGTTGACGACCCAGGCACGATTTGCACGTCAACTGCCTCACCCGCTCCATAAAAACGACAACAGGAATCTAATCAAGCTGCGCTTTAAATTATGCAAATGAGTCTTAGTCTTGAGCAGGCGGTACGTGCTCATAAGCCAAGGCAGTTCGCCAGATACCAAGATATCGTACTCTAAACGATCCAACATTAATTGAGTCCTTAGTCACCCGGACAGCGAAGAAGTCGCGACGACGACGACGACGACGACAATGTTGCCAGCACTTATTTATGCTTATGACCAAGTCTGAGAGCACCCACATATTATACTATAGCGAAAGTGCGGATGCAAACTGCTGGACGAACCTTCCTCAAATTATTCTGCTCACGCCATGTCGGAGACAGTTTTTTTTTTAGTAGTTTTTTCATTGTATTTTTTTAACAGATCTTTAAGCGCAGCGAAAAAACGAAAGTGAAATGTTTACAGTGCAATTATAAAAAGTTTTATGTTTCACTCAGTCAACCAAGCAAAGTCAAGTCAAGTTAAATCCCAGCTCTGATTTTTTATTTATCTTGTTTTTGTTGTTGTTGGGGGCAATTTGTGTGCAGGGCGTATGACGTGACGACATTTGGCGCATTTGCACCAGCAACAGACACATTTCAATAATGCCGCAAAACTTTCAAAAGTGCTAAACTAATTTTTTATTATTTTTAAACTGTTTCCGCAAAAAAAAAATATTTTTTATAAATGAATGAAGCCACCCCCAGCTGTGGTGCGGGTGTGTAGACACACATGACATGATTTTTGTTTTATGGTGAAGAAAACAAAAAAAAAATGGTACAAATTGAAACAGGTCTGATAGGTGCCCGATAGGGGCATACCCTGCAAACAGTTTTGGCAAAAGTTTTGTATTTAAAGCGTGAGACGCTTAAGTTCGGTGGCATCAGGATCCTCTGCAGTCGCAAAAATAACTGCTAGACTAAAGATAATGGAGAAAATGGTACAATCGCTTACGGTGTGGATAGAAGATATGACGAAAAAACGATTGCCTTTAGACGGGAATGTAATTAAGCAATGACAAATGAAGAATCGGTTGGCGATAGCTCTGAAGATCTTTCCGATGTAAAAAATAAAAACTTTTCATTAAAAAGTATCGAGAAAGTTTTAAATATGGCAAAGCAGCTGGAAGAATACATTTTGTAGAACGATCCTTAAAGGGATAGAACAGAAATATTTAAACGAAATCTTCAAAACAGCTTAACTCCCTATCAAGATATTTATATAAATGTACGAAATAAGAGCAAACAAACTTCATTAGAAGATCTTTTTCAAACCAATAATCGATGAAAGAATGCCCGAATCTGATAGTGGATCAAGCTCAGATTTTGAACTAGTATGAACAAAACGTTCGAGACAAATCCTACTAAGTGATGAGGAGGAAGTTATGGTTCTTTTTTTGCTTTAATTTATTAATTTAAGTTATTTCTACTAAGAAGTCTTATCAATCGAATTTTATTATTATTAAATTTTTTATTAAAAAATGTTGTTAGTTTTGAACCAAACTCTGATTTTTGTACGGAGTTCATATTCACTACAACATGATTTCTTAAAACGCGGCATTTTTTGGGAACCTAATTCTCCGCGTTGTAGGAGGGTTACCTGTACTTAACCTATCCCATTGATTATATAAGTTGAATAGCAATTACTTTTATTGTAAATTTTAAAATGTTTCTCTTATAACTATTACGATCTTAATTTAATAAATTACAATGTTATATCTAGAGCGTGTATCTCTTCTTATAATTTTTTTAGGCATTTTAAAAATAATCATTTTCTTCTTTAAAAAAATACCCTTCCTAATTGTCCATGCTAATTTTAACAGCAAGCCACTTGGTCTTAATCGCGAATGAGTTATGTTCCGCAAAGGCTGTTCAAACGCACAGACAAATGAATGAACTAGTTCATTTGTCGTTACCTTTTGGCAGAAACAACTTATTCTTCTATTATCTACATTGCACAAATCCATAGTACTCTGGGGCAGTACAGTGTATCCATAGCCAAGGCTTACATTGAAAAGGTTTTCAAGTTAAGCTTGTTTTTTTTCGCTCATAAATCTGTGAGCTAGTGTTTTGTGTGTTTTACAAAACAACAAAAAAATATTAAAAAAATACAACAGCAGCCAAAAGAAAGCTGCCAAGAAATACTTCAAGTTGCTTAGGAGCGTATTTACATAAATTAAGAGCAAGACTTTTTGTTTTTGACTGTGTTACATCACAAGCCATCATGACAGCTGTTAGTCTCATAAAAAAAAAGATACATATGTATCTACATATGGCAAATGTATCTATGCACTTGTAGCCGAATCTCTGTCTGCCTAGTTAGTCGCTCTATTCACTTGCTGTGCCCAGCTAAGCAGTCAGACCGTCTCTTCGTCTATCGCTATGGCTGCATTTGGCATTTGCATATAAGCGGTTTTTCAATTCCCTGGATACAAAGCAGCTTCTTCACTTTCTTTGGACAGCATTCATAAGCAACAACAACAACAAAAGAGAGTGTTATGGCTTAAGAGAGCGAAGAGCAGAGTCTTTGTTTTGGCTAACAACTTCCGTTCAGTTTTTGGCAGTTGAGTAATATGCTTTTTTTTTTATTGCCAATTTTTTCCGTTTGGTTATATTATTAGCATAAACAAACATACACAAATAGATTTAAACATACAATACGCCTAACATTTGCATATTACATACGTAGCTACTATTACGGCAAGAGAATGCCTGAGAGCGTTTTAGCCGGCTAGACAATACAGAGACGCAATCCATTAAGCTATTGCCAAAAAAAAAAGCTTACCCAACAAGCAAATGTGTAAGCGTTTTGTTAATAATAGCTTATGATTTTAATGTTTTTTAACACAATTGTGAATAGTTTGTTGGCAAACTGTAACTCTTTATCAATCAAGCTGTTATCTTGGTCAAAAAATTTTTGGAATAAATTAATGTACTGAATTGTAGCGACATGTTGAACATGTTTAAGTATGTTGGCTTACAAATAAAAAATAGTATAGGAATCCAAATTTGGTCCTCTAGACGCCGCGATGTAAAGTTGTGACGCTTTCCTCAGCTATTCTTACGTATTCTTTCGAAACTAGGCTAAGCGTACTCCCACTTAAATACTATATTGCAATTATCACGGATAATGATCTTGAATCGGAAGATTTTTTGTAGTTCCCTCATTTTACTCATGCAAACTGAACTTTAACTTTTAAATTTTAAGCATAGGAATTTTAAATTATTTGCAGAATAATAATCTAAACAGGATCTGACTGGACGCTTAAGGAGTAAAAATTTCAAGTTTGCTTATCCTAGCTGTTTTAGTCTCAAAGATACTGGTCGGTTATTTCCTGATCAATTTATTTTGTCCCACTGCTTATACAGAAGGAAACTTTGGAATCTCCGGAGACTCCTTTACAAACTTTATATATACCTTACTTTACTGTAGAGGGTATAAGACCCCAATAAGTTAATTTTGTTGTACTTCGTAAGGCTGTCATTCCCATACCTCAATACAAAGTCAGATTGCATTGGCTTTCTTTCATTCGTGGCTATTTAAAACTAAGGCAATTAAGTTAGTTTATTCGTTTAACTTTCGTTAGAAATATAGTTACGATCTTAGTTTGTTTATTACCTTTACCATCTTAAATCTACTAATTCTATTCTTTTTTTTGTTATAATTATAAAGTTATATTATTTCTAAGTTATAAAGGCTTTGTAGCCAGAAAAACGTAGGCCTTCAGGCTGTTTTGACCAGGCTTAAGTGGGAATCGAACCCACGACTGGTTTACTCTGCTCAGTAGTTCCTAATTTTATTCTTATTTATTCTAAAGCTTGCAATCCTTACTTGGTCAGCAGTTTTAGAACCCCCAACTGACTTTTTATATTCTTTTTATCCTATTTCCAATAATTCAATAATTTTTCTTTCAGCGTTTTGTTATCAATTCTTATCTACTCCCATGTTGAATAATAATGCTAAATAAAATTATTACATTTATTTCACTATCTAAAAATTTAGCTAATTTTAACTCGCCAAATTTAACTTTTTGGGACTCCCAGCGAGCAGCTGGCTAGTTTAAATAAAAAAGAAGCTTGAGCAAAGACAGAAGAGATAATAATAATTATAGTCTAACCAATTAAGGTTTTTGGTGAGCAAAAAATCCAAGCCGAATTTTATCTGTCTCTTTAGTTAGTAATGGTTCGGCTTTCGTTTAAGAAGACAGATGATTTTTGTTTGTCTTTTTTTTTTTAATTTAAAGATTCTATTTTTACAAAACTCTAGACTGAATAATCATTTAAGTTTCACATCGCGCTTCAAATCAATAAGTTTTACGTAAACAAAATCAATTTATTCCGCCAATTTAATATAATTAAATGAGGAGAAAAACGCGTTCAAGATGAAGACAAGCAAAATCAGTTACTGAACTTATCGAAGAAATCTAAAATTTGCTGGCTTGAAATGGCGACTAAATGATACTAAAAAGCTATCATTTGTCTTAGTGCAGAAAATTTATAAAAACAAATTTTTCAGAGAAGATTTTAACGTTGCATCACAAAAACACTTAAACCGATATTTCAAAATGCTTGCGAGACTTTGTTATATATAATAAATTGTGTTCGGGCTCTAATTAAGTAACTAACATTTTTGGAAATTAAAGAATTACAGAACACTATTCCAAGAAAGTTCGTTACAAAAAAAATATTATTAACCATTTTTTGAAGGAGAATTACTTTGAACGCTATATTTCGATTACTAGTAAAGGAATACTCTTTAAAACAGTAAGCCAAAAAATTTTTGATATAAAGTCTAATAAGAATTAGTATTTTTTTTAGTATTTTTAAAGCTCTATAGAATAGCGATAAAAATTATAGTCTTTTACATAAACTTTTAATTGTTTTTTTTTTGTTCCGTAAATTTCTAACGTCTACCTTGAATAATAAAAACTGCAGCACAGATGTGTGGTAAATTTCGCTTGTATGTTAGAAAAACGCGTCTTCATTTTTTATAGTCTCTTTTCCCAAGTTATAAATCAATTAAGAAGCAATCAAGCGCTTTATAACGCATTGTCCAGCTGACTATAATATTTGAGTAGCTCATATTATGGTATAGCTGCTTAAAAAGTAAAATCCAGCTCTTTCTTTCTATTTCGAAACATTTGTATTTACGTCTAATTAAGTTCGCAAATTTATGAGCTGCTGCTGTGAAGGTTTTTGTGTCTACTTAAAATGTTTGCTGGGTTGAAAAAGTGTCATCTATGTAAGCGTACCTAACAAAGTTATAGAAAACTCATTTTGACTTATGCCAAATTAAAGTGGCTTTTAGGTTTTTATGTTTTTATATATTGTACATTTCCTTATATCTTTCTTTATCATTTTTGTTTATTTCTATAAACTATATGATATTGTATAATAATAGTAATAATGCGCTTTGGCTTAACATTTCTTTGTTGGCTTTTATTTCATTTCTCAGCTCGAAAAGGGCGAAAATAAAGCGACAAATGCAAATGAAAGCTAAATATAAAGACTGAAAAGAAATTGGCCATTTGGAAGCTGTCTGGGAGGAGGGTCTGAGGGTCTGTTTGGAACTGCTGTCGGTGACTGTCTGACCACGTTTGCGACGTCTAACTCCCCTCCCAGCTGTCTGCGCTTTGTGTTCGTTTAATAACATTTCCATTTCTCTCAAACAATTAACGCATAGCTTTGTGGCGTCTTAAGTTGGGGGCAGGGATTAGGTGTGATGCAAATTTTTAAACATTTTTTGATAAATTGTTTTGGCCTTGCATAAGATGTAACAATGTATTGATTTAGTAGTTTACCTTGTATTGATAACTATTTAATAATAATAAAGAAACCAACGTTGGCGAATCAAGCGTCCAAAAGTTATGCGAGCATTTTGGCAAGACAATGGCCAATACTCTAATGGCTGTTATTTAAGGCCGGGTTGAGAGCACATACACATAGATAGATACTATATTGGAGACTGGCCACCCACCGTGAAGAGTTCAACTAACTGTAACCAAGTATTTTGCAATGCCAAACCAGATTTCGTTAACTGGGTGGCCGGACAGGACGGAGCACACGCTGCACATGCGTATGCAACTGGTGGGGTGGGGTGTGGGGTGATGTGTGCCGTGGTGTGGCATGCGACTAGTTACTGGTGGCAGGCAGGCTCTGTGGCAGTGTCAGTGGCCTCTGCGTGGCGCATTGCGTATGCAGCGTTTGGCGCCGGCGCCGAACACACTGTAATTTTTTTTGGTTTTTTTTTTTGAAAATCTTTTAGCCGCAAATATAACCAGCTTGTTGGTTTACTGCTCTGGCGCTGGGACTAGTTTTCGTAGATAGTAAAAGTATTTTATTTAAATATGCCGACAACGCATGGAAATCTGGCTAGCTTGAATTCACAAAAAAAAAATAAAACAACAACCAAGATTAAACAAACAAAAACGTACAACGTTGCGGTTGTTGTTGTTGTTGTTAAAAACATAAGCATTTTTCAGATCTCAAAAGAAAACCGGATTGTCGTAGTTGTTATCGTTGTTATTGTTGTTGTTGTTGTTGTTGTTATTGGCGGCATGTAAGCACACATTTTCACTTGCCGCAAAATGACGTCAAGTCAACAAACAGATGGCCGTCAACGCAGCTTTCTTCTTCGGGCATGAAATTGCACTTGTTGTTGTTGTTGCCGCTGTTGCTACCACGTTTGTTGCACTTGTTGTTGTTGTTGTTGCTGTTTGTTGCCTGCACTTAGCGAGAACAAAACGCTCATAAAATGCGAATGGCCAACACAAAAGTGGCCGCACTTCAAATACCTGACACTCTCCGAGGCCCTGGTATTTAGGCTTCTTACAACAGCTGCAACTACAACAACAACAGCAACAACGTTAACAACAACCACAGCAGCAACTACAGCACATACATCAAACTATGCCATAAATTTCTCTTTCTCTGCGTACAGTAAAATACTTTAAAAAAATACGATAAGACAAGCTAATTTTAGAGCGCCGAAGTTTAAAAGCTCTTTAAGATGTACTGTAAATGATCATAACTGAACTTTTGTAACCTTGGTCACACTAGAATTGTTGCAGCAGCAAAAAAAAAAAAAAACTTTTGAATAAGCTAAAAAACGCGTTAAGCCTTTAAGTAAGTGTGACCAGAGTCTATGTTGATAAGCCTGTATAACGTACAAAATATTTAGACAATTTTGTTAGAGCTTAGGTTGCAAATCTATTTAAACTTGACTGCGACTATCGACTGGCTGTAAGCGGCAATAATTAAATTCAATTTATCTTTATTATAGTCAGTCAGGGAAACCTCAAGCATCGAAGTCCTGCAAAGATACCAATCGATAACTTTTAGATACATCGCAGGCGCTGCTTGGTATGTAAGCAACCAAGAAATTCACAAAGACTTGAATGTTCCTTACGTCAAAGATGAAATAAGCAAATCATCGCTAAGATATTTAGAGAGACTGTCAAATCATGGAAATTCGTTGGCTCTTAATTTACTGCACAATAGAATGGATGTTAGACGTCTGAAAAGATTTCATATTCTAGACCAAGAAATTCACAAAGACTTGAATGTTCCTTACGTCAAAGATGAAATAACCAAATCATCGCTAAGATATTTAGAGAGACTGTCAAATCATGGAAATTCGTTGGCTCTTAATTTACTGCACAATAGAATGGATGTTAGACGTCTGAAAAGATTTCATATTCTAGACCTTCCAGATCGATTTGTATAATTTTTTTTATTGTATATTGATTAGACTCTCTGGAGTACAATGAATCCTGCAATTTTTTGTTTTTACTTATAAAATTTGCTGATTGCCTCATATGACAGATTGCAAATAAATATAAAAAAAAAACTTTTTCAACTAAAATCGAAAATTTGAATTTTTCAATTAAAAAAAAAAATGTAAGAAAAAGAATTGTTTCTTTTTCAAGTCTACAGACTCTTAAAAATCCTTGGGATCGTCTTTATTACTCCAGTCTGCCGACAGCACTGAACTAATGTTTACCAGTTGATAACTAGTTAACAACTATTTCTTACAAATTTTGAAAAATTCCAAGATTTTTTATGAACAAATCTAAAGTAAGTCCAATTTTAAATTTAAGCTTTCTTAAAAAATGTTTATACAAATGTTTTTAAACTTAGTTTAACAAAAACAAACATTTCAAAGGATGAAAAAATGTATGTTACAAACACAACAAATGTTAACAAGTTTGGAGCTTGGTCACACTAATTTCAGCAACAGTGAACAGTTTCGAAAGACTCCTTCAAATCTGCTCTTAGTCCTTAATCTGTTGCAACAAGGTAGTATAAAATTATTTAATCCTAAAAGGAGTTGATCAAGAAAGTAGAAATATTAATATAAAAAAGAAAAATTGATTTATAATTATTAAATAAGCAAGAAACTTTTTAACTCCGAGTATAGCTGTTTTTATAAGTCTAAAAATCAATTAGGATGTTCACTTTATATAAAGGATAAATCCAAAATGAAATACTTTCTTCACTACGATTCATATATTTTGGGATTGCAAAACTTTTTTGAAAAATAAAAACAAAATCAAACTAAAAACTATAAAATAGACAGCTTGAAAACCAAAGACATAAGAAAAATAGAACTATCCAGATTGTCTCGTTACAAGTTTTTGATTATAGCTAAATTTTGAGATTTTCTATAAATCACTTAAGTTTAAGAAATGCGTTCAGCAAGAGTATAAAGAAGACCGTCCAAGAAGAAGAAAAACAAAACGCAAAAGTAAAAAGAAAAGTTCTCTCAAAAAAGTTGTCCAACCGAGAACCGGATAGCTTTATAAGAGAGTGTGCAATTGACGGACAGTCGATCTGTTTGGTCAGATGATTGGATTGTAGTTTTCATTTCTAATGCGCCATTGCTGCCTTTGGTGCTGATCATGATGATGACAAAGACGATGATGATGTTGTTGATGCGGCTGCTTTGCTTTCTGTTGAACTTAATGCTACTGGGTCTGGGTTGCCACTGCCACTGCGGCGTCTGCTCACCAATAATTATGATCCATTAATTCTGGCATAGAGCGTTGGACTTGTGCAATATTTTTAATGTAAAATGGATTTAATGGCGCTTTTCGCTTAAGGCGCAACCCCAAAATAGACAACTTGGGAAATGCAGCAAAAGAATCTACAAGTACTTTGAAAGCTAAGGAAAAAAAAATGCCACGGGGCTAAATTATTGCCCAACCCACAATGTAGCATGAATACATAGTGCTATGGACAACATTGAAAGTGTCGAAAGTTGTTGGAGCCACTTTGTAGTAGCCTTCCCGGTAATTAACTTGTGAGCTAAACGGCCAAGTCATAATAATTACAACAAGCTACAAGATACAAGCCATGTAACTGGGAAGAACACAAAAGATACTCTTGCAGCTCCACAACGTGCAGCCAGGCGTAGTAGCTGCCTCCATGTTGTGGCAAATGTAACACGCCTATTAAACATGTCTTCCCCGAAACGTTAGCTACCGGCTTGACCAAAAGCGGGTCTTTTGTTTTTGGACCCCTATCCAGCCAGTGACTGACTACCCGTCTTAACCGGGCTGCCAATGACATTTTTACTAAGCGGCTAAACAGAAACCCCGAAACGTATTATTGCCCTATGGCGCATGCGCAACACGTCCATCATGTCCATACACCTGAGCTGGAGCATTTTAAATGGTAAGTCTTTGTGCAAAAAAAAAGCACTGAATGCCAAAGTTTTTAGTTAAATGCTTAGACTGCCCTGAATATTTATTTCTCATTGTTTTTGAACGTGTAATTGTTGCGTTTAAATTTGTTTTTTGTGTTTTTCCCGCTTTTTTTCGGATAAGATAAAGTACAGGGGCGTTGCGAATTTTTAAACAAATATTGCCAAATGCTCATGTGTGCCACATTCAAATGTACGCAAAGTATTTCAAAACGATTTCGTCACTAAAAGCATTTTTTAGTATTTTTTACTGATTTTTTCAGAGATTTCATCAAAGTTCAGGAGCGCTTGGCTAATGCTCTTATGTTTTTCCAATTGCATGGAGCTGCATTTTCAGCGTTCCATTTTGTACACTATAATAATAATAATTTTGAATTTAGCAAGCTGCTATTTTTTAGGGGTACTCGGTTGCCTTTCGAAATGGTACTTTGGTAATCTAATCGCTGGGTAGCAGATTCATTGGGATCAGTTACTTAGTTTTCTGGCGTCTCTTTAATATAAAATTTTTTTCGAAATTATCTCTGGATAAATAGTTTCGTAGGGTCGTCTTTTTAATATAGTACGAATTATTTATCGGTATAATCGGTTTACAGCATAATTTTCTACAGCTTATCGTGTCTGAGTTATACCTTCAAATGTAGGGATGATGCTATGATGGGAAAATTTTATAAAAATGCGTCTTGCAGATGCGTTGTACTCTAAACTCTTTATCTTGTGATGAGTCAGTTGTACGAAAAAATTATCTATAGCGAATTTTTACACCTTACAATATTTTGGAATCATGAGAAATATTTAAAAGCACTAATAAAATGTTATTTGCAAAAAACCGATTTTTGTGACTTTTGGCCGTTTATATCTGGAGTCAGGGTCATGATACTCATTATTACTTTTAAAGTTGATCTTAGAATGTCAAAAATATTAATCATGTCAAGTTTGAACTTATTATTATGAAACTCCGAGGAGTTAGGCGTATTTGTCATTTTTCGAGGTACTGTTAACTATGGCGAATATGCGAGTTACCATCACAAAAATAAGCATTACTTCTACAGTTCTAAGAGTTACCGCATTTTCTTTTTTTTCGTCTTTTTCGGTGAATTTCGACGCATACAATGACATTAGCACTTTTTTTTTTTCAAAAGTGGGAGATCACTTTTATATTTTAAAATTAAGAACTAAAAATAATAAAAACTTTAAAAAAAAAATCGTAAAAAAAAGATTTTTTTTTTAATTTTAATATTTTATCTATCATGGTAAAAAAATTCGTGTCAATATCTTTATGCGTTTAGAAGGTATGGCTTATCAAAATATAGCCTAAAAATGAAAAACCCGATATTTAGCTATCGATAACTTCGATTCGAAATTTTGCAATAAAATTTGACGTGGTTAGTATTGGTAGAGCTACTAACCAACTGTGTAAAAATCATCAAAATCGGAGAAGGTTGGCCAAAAAGTGGTCCGCTACACTTATTTTCGCCGATATGTTTAGTTTAAAAAAATATTTAAATATATTAAATCGTTTTCGAAATATTACTTGTCAAAAAATACCTTTACAAAGTACGAGGATGGATTGATAAGTTTCCGGCCTAACCAAGAGATGGCGCAACTAGGCCTACCTTGAGGTGGCGTTCTATAGTACCATCCTTAGATAGCTTGTGGCTATAGTTTCAGCCCGATCGCCATGTTAGTTTAGATTTGAGAGCACACTGAACAAGACGCCTCTGTGTTTTTCTTGAAAATGGAAAAGCTGGAAAAAATTTCTACCGCCAATTTGACGTTGTATAAGCATAATCCAAGCGAATTTTTGCGTCGATTCATAACCGTTGACGAAACTTGGGTCCACCACTACACTCCTGAAACCAAAGAACAGTCTAAACAGTGGATTGGACCAGGGGAACCAACTCCAAAGAATGCAAAAACAATTTTTAGCGAACAAGGTTATGGCTACTGTTTTTTGGGAAGCAAGAGGTATTATATACATTGATTACCTTGAAAAGGCTAAAACTATCACTGGTCAATACTACGCAGACTTATTGCAACGTTTAAGCCACGAGGTGAAAATTAAACGACCTCATCTGGCGAAGAAAAGAATCTTATTTCATCACGATAACGCACCAGCGCACAAGTCAATCGTTGCGATGGCTAAAATCAACGATCTGAAGTTTGAATTGATGCCGCACCCTCCTTACTCTCCAGACCTAGCCCCGAGTGAGTATTATCTGTTTCCTAACCTCAAAAAATGGCTTGGTGGTAAGAGATTTGCGGACAATGAAGAAGTAATCGAAGCTGTAAATGGGTATTTTGAGGAGCTTGACGAATCAGTCTATAGAGATGGCATTACTAGACTAGAACACCGCTATGAGAAATGTATCAGCCTTGGAGGAGATTATGTTGAGAAATAAAAAAAAAATTCTTAAAAACGTTGTCTTTCTTGGTCAGGCCGGAAACTTATCAATCCACCCTCGTATATAAAGTATCATCTTGTTAGTCTCAAATGCGTTAGGCAATGGATTAGATGATTTTAGGAAAATTTTCTAGATAATTTACAAAATTTCAATAAAAGCTTGGATTGGAATTAAACCTTTTTTTTTGACGCCAGGTATTCCTCTTAGACTCTGAATTGCTTTAGACAACGGATTAAATAATTTTACACAAATTTTCTATGTAATTTATAAAATAGTAATAAAAGATTTGATTGGTATTCTTAAACTTTTTGCAGCCCGGTATTCCTAGTTAGCTTGTTAATTGATGTATTATTAACAGACTAATATTCTACCTAACTCTCAGATTCTAGTTTGTGCAAAAAGTAATTACAATAAAAATTAAGATGCTTTATTTAAATGATAAATTCTGTTTATATCGTGATATAATTTCAAGATACGCGCTTATAAACCTATTAAATACAACAACTTGTAATTGAGATTTTTAATTTAAAAGCTATTCATCATATAATGATAAAAAGCGTTAAGTTTCCTATATCATTGGATAGCTCACGGCTTATAATTGAAATTGTTGAATCAGATAGACAACTTCTAAGCAACTGTTTAATTGAAAATTCCAAAAACATGATTTCATCAATTATAATAAAAATTAAATGCAGCTGAATGCATAGGGCTTTAGTTTTTTTTTTGTTTTTTCTAAGCATATAATAAGTGCTCCAATGAGCTCATCAAGTACAAAGATACTTCAAATTTTAGACAAAGTCACGATAACTTGTGCATATAATAAAGTTTTTAACTACATAAAATATACTTATATGCATAATGTATATAATATATAATTATAATTTTGATGGCATTTTTAACAATGGCGCTGTCTAGTACATATAATAAATTGCATATGATTTTTGGCATGAAAGTGAAAGATTGATGAATGCTGCTAGCTGTCCACTTGGCTTTTATATGTGGCACTTAATTTTTTTCAAGACGCAGTTCGAGGCAGTTTTAAATTAAAAATTTGACCTTTAGCATATTAATGTAAAAAAAAAAAATATGGTTATAAAAATAAACAACAACGAGCTGCATTGTTAGTGAGTATAACGCCCACAGTAGCCTACAATTGGAAGTAAGATTTTACAGAGAGCCACGCCTTAAAGAAACAGCTGTAAAATTATAAAAAACTTAAGCTACTGCACTTTAAAGTTTAAATCAATAAACCAAGCAAGGTTGCATTTTATTTTTTTTAACAAATGCGGATACATTTTACTGTAAGCCCCAGCACAGTTTTAACGTTATTAATGTGAGCCACTTATAAAAACAAAATCGTATTGATATCGCACAAAAATTTGCATCAGTTTGCAATTATTTATGCTAATTATGCTCTACGAGCGTAACGCTTAAGATTCCAAAATGTGGCCAGAAATTCTCACGGTTTGGTTTTGCGCTTTGTTAAGCTCAAACATAGCCATAAATTCTATTAGCTAGTTGGCTTAACCAACTAAAAGTTCTAATTCTTATTTGAAAATTCATTAAACACAAGTTTACAGCTAACAAAAGCTCTTAATCGTTGTTAGCCTGATTTATCGATCGCTTATCGATAAGTTTGACATTTGAGCGTTGCCACTCGGTAATTAGTAGAGCACAGTGTGACAAAGCGTTTATCTTTTATCTATATGGCAGCTACAGTGGCACACACTCCAATAGTTTTCTATGTCATGCGCATGAAAAAATAAAAAGGGAAGCATCATAAAGAGTTGATGTGACATTAACGAAGTTTAGATGCTCTAACAATTCTTCATTTGAAGCTGTTTATTATATTATTCATAAGAAAAAACTTCTAAGCCTTTGCTCAAAATTTGGGTTCAATTAATACTATTTTGATATATATTAATATAAATTGATTTATGATCCAAACTCAAAACTTGTCGCAACAACTTTCCGTTCTCTACAAAATTTCACATACAAAGTTAATTATAGTCTTGGCTTTTTAATGTATTTCGTCAATTTTGCACACTTTTATAGTTCTTTGTATTCAAAGAAGCCCGCAGCGCGCTTATATTGGATATCTTAATAAAAGTAGAACTGTTTCAGACAAAAATACTTCATTTGGGGCATTGTCTTCGTAGTAAGGTGGCTACCACTTCTGAAACATGAATTTGCTAATTCAGTTCCCGCAGCGAATTTTTTATTTGATATCTTAACAAATGTAGAACTTTTTCACACAAAAACTTGAGTTGGGGCCTTGAGCATATATGAGGGCTGAGGTTGCTACTGTTTGTACAAGGTCAACACTGGAAAAATGTTCACAAGTTTTTAACACTTCTTTCTAATGCGGGTTTATGATCAAATTTCTGTGTAGGTGTAGTACACTCAAAAAAAATTAATCTAATTTCAAGCTTGAATTTAATCAAGACAGAATTTAAACTTAATCGGTATAAGAATTCAATTTTAAATTAATAATAAAATGCTCTCTATATCAGCATTAAAACTACAAAATACTCTTTTTAGAGTACAAAATGTTCTTATTTAAGGTTAATTCTTTCATTGAGAGTAATTGCATTAAAAATAATAATAAGCGTTCTCTATGTTAATTAGGAATTTCTGCTTGGGAATATATCATAACTAAGCTGATTTCAAATGCGGAATGTCTGTCTACAAAAAATGATCTTGAAATAACAGTTTTATTCTCAATAATAGAAAAAGCGCTTTTACTTTTAATATAATATGTAATATAAATTTTTCTCACCTCTACAAGCAAAATTCTTGGTTTTTTCTCAGTGATAGGAGCATTATGGAATGCCATAGCAAGTTGCTTTTAAAAATTGTAACAAATATAGAGAAAAATTTTAACAAGCTCTTGAGCATGAGAACTAACATTGTTACTGATAGACTGAAGTCAAGTCTGAAAAATGCTCACAACTTTGTACAAGCTTTTAAAAATTCCCTTAGTTCCCTTAGATTCTTTGGAAAATGAGAGTTAAATGTATATGTAGGTATATATGTGTCGATTACTGGGACTTACTTAGTCCCACTGCGCGTTTCATTGGGACTTACAAATTTGTGAAAACTTTCAGAGCTTGAGTATCTCAGTTCCTATAAAAATTTAAAATAAAATTCTCCATTGCATTAAAGCAATGTAAAACCTATTTTCTGGGGTCTTGAAAACTTCATTGCAAAACTAAATTTATGGCGTAAAAAATCGACTAATGGTGTTACTGGTTCAAGATCCCACTGCGAGTTTCTATTCGACATCTTAACAAGCGTAGAAGTTTATACTTAATTTTATAGTTCAAGATCTCAAGTCGCACAGAACTAATGACTTTTAGAAGATAAAAATTAAATTTCGGTGTATTTTAGGATTTTACATTAATATGTTGAAGCAACTATTATAAGGTCGATGAGTGATCGAATTAAGATGCAACTTCCATTGCGAGTTTAGATATCTTATAAATTGCAGAACTTTTTCACATCAATTGGCTAGTTCTGAAAATTGTTTAAAACGTTCTGTAAACTTTCAGAATTTGAAGATCTCAGTCGCTTATGTGCTTCTAGTTCCTTTGGAAGATTTTAACTTAAATTCTGCTTAAAATGAGTGTCGCCATTAAACCCTTGAAAAGTTTTTTAAAGCGTCTAAGAATTATTCTGAATTTTGTAGCTAAATAAACTTTCGAGGTTTGTGATAAATTTTGAAGATCCCGCTGCCAGTTTTGATTTGATTTATAATTGGAAAACCCTGCAACTATTTTGTTTTAGAAGATATAATTTACTACTTACTATTTAGCGAAGTCTTCATTAAAGGCTGGCAAAACCTAACCTAATTTGTTATGTTACTGGCAACTGCTGAAGATCTCGCTGTGAGTTTAATTAAATTATCCAAGTAAGAATATAATTTCACACATAAACGTAGTTCTGAAAATTTTTCGCCAGCTTAATACTCAGAACTTTGTGAGATTGCACTTATCAAATTTCTGCGTAGGAGCAAGTAGCCTTGCAAAAACTTTAGCTTTCTGGAATGCTCGATATGATCGACTAATGATGTCACTGGCAAGACTTCCAAGAGAATGTACTGCTGCAGGCAAGGTTAACACCATTGCACAAGTTCAACAATAAAAGCAGCAACAACGACAACAACAACAACAACGTTAAGAAATATGATTCTTAAAGAGTCAAGAGGCACGGCTCCGGCTCCGGCCAGCTTCATTGCTAACGGACCGCCAAGAATAAAGCCCAAATTAATGAGCACTAAATCCAATGATTTTGTTTTGACTATGTGCGGAGTATCTATAACAACGAGTATCTGTTACTGTATCTGTATCTCAGCAGCTGAGTGTGTGAGTGCGCAATTTGCTGGCCAATAAAACAGTCGTCAGTAGAGCGAGGGTTTGTGGAGCGGAACACCCACACCCACGCCTAGCCAAAGACCACAACAGACCAGATCAGACCTGAGCTGAGCTTAGCTTGAACTTTTTGATATTTACAAAACCTTGGACAGACCCAAAGCGCACATTGCCCCATTGCGATTCGGTCAGATGTGGCTATTTGGTGATGGTGATGGCGATGTTGATGGTGATGAGTGCCACTCCTAGATACATGCAGCTTTAGCTGTTGGGCACATTTCTGTATCTGTGCGAATGTTTGTGTGTGTGTGAGTGAGTGTGTGTGTGTGTTTGTTTATGTTTGTAAGTGCGGACAAACCAAAAACACATCCGCGTATTGTTTGCGCTGTTATCCATGAGATAAAAAATTTACAATACAAAGTAACGTTAGTTACTGATGCTGCTGTTGTTATTGTTGTTGTTGTAGATGTTTGTTGTTGTTTTTGTTATTGTTTCATTATGCCAAAAGTGCACAAACATAATACACATGGCGACGTGCTGGATAATTAACGGTTTATTGATAAAAGATACAAAAGTAACGACGTCGATGTTGCCACGTTGTTGTTGCTGTTGCTGATGGAGATGATGTTCATGGGATGCACATTGCTGTTTAGTTTGTTTGGTTTGGTGGGCGTAGTTGTTGTTGTTGTTGCTGTTGCTGTTTGCTTGCCCAACTCTACGAGGGCAGGCTGAACAGTATTGCAATTGGCAGACTTGTTTTTTTTTATTATGTCCTTTAAAGGGTAAAGAAGCATATTTGAAATTACGAGATGAAATTCTAAAAGACATCATCATCTTTGTTCCAAAATGATTAGGAAGACAAACGAAATTGATTTATTTATCAGTCTTTTTGTCTTTGTATGTTTCTGACTTGCTGTTTTTCTGTCTCTCCTTTCTTTGTGTCTTTAATTATCATCTATTTATTCTAAACTATTTCCTAAACTATAGCCAATAACCTTGAAAAAGGTCAGTAACTGGAACTTCTTTTTCGAAACTATTGCAAAGATCCATCTGATTGCATGCATTTTTTTTTTCTTAAACCGGTTTCTGCGACCAAAAGGTATTTTTTTACCATACCCTTAAGTTAAAGCAAAAGACTTTCCGCATTCCGCATGAATTGCAGTACGTCTTTTGTTGGTATAGCCCTGAGACGGAAGGAACTAATCCGTTCCTTTCCCATGTGAGAGGATCTGTCCCATACCAGCGCTGGGCAGTCACAGAGAATATGTCTGGTGATTTCATGGTCTTCTAGGCAGAGCCTGCACTCTGAAGAGTCCAATAGGCCAATTTTCTGTAGATGGTATCTAACAGTGTGGTGGCCAGATAGGTAAGCTGCCGAGACCTTTTGTCTTGATCCCATCCAGAGGTTTGACAAGCACTTTTGCTTGACGAAGCCCCGGAAGGGAGAATCTCCTTCAATCTCCTATGTTCTCCTGGAGTCCATTTGTTTATTTTGGTTTTGATTATGGACCAACCAATACCAAAAACGGCTCAGGAGATGTGATCAGAGTGGAGGCACCCTGTCGTGCTAGATCCATAGCAGGGGAGATAATACACCTCCTTGTGGACAACCCTTTACAGCTCTAGTGCTGACTGTTGTGCCATCTAGAGATGAAGTTATGTCCCTCTGTCGGAGCATGGATTCAATTCAATGAGATAGAACCAAAGTCAGTATTGTTGAAGGCTCCCTCGACATCCAGGAATGCGCTCAAAGCTATGTTCTTGGAGTCGAAAGCCTTTTCAATCTTCCTGACGAGGTGGTGTAAGGCAACCTCTGTTGATTTCCCTTTTGAGCAGGCAAACTGCATTGGATGCAGCATGACCTATTATATGATTGCATTATATGAGAAATATGTTTTTTTTTTTATATAAAGTTGGCTGTCCATCTAAAAAACTTCCTGGACCTGGTCCCCCCTAAATCCAAACAAAATATCTTTGTGGATTACCTAATTTTAAAGCCTTGACTTAGTGCTTCCTTCTTGCCCAGTTCAATTACTTTTCAGCCTGCCCTAATAAACCCACTCCCTGCGCCATGAGCATTGTTCAACAAAACTTATTATTATTGTTTTTTTTTTTTCCAAACAGTTTGTTTGAAGAAAAAAATGCCCATGCACATATTTTTGCCACAATTGTTGGACGACGCGACGGTCGGCTACATGAGAGTGCCCCAAGAGTGCGGCAAGCAAAGCGTGAAATTGCCACAACCATGACATTCAAACCGGCAGCAGACTCAGTCATCCAGCCAGTTCGTCACTAAGTCAGTCCATCAGTCCGACTGTCGGCCCTATGTGGCATGGTGTGGTGTCTGATGCAGCCGCTAAATAGTTGATGGCTGAGTCAAAGAAATTTTTATGTGGACAACGAACTTGCAGCAGCAAGTTAAAATAATAATAATAATAGTAATAAAAATATATCTACAGCAGGCAATAACAACAACTCGGTTTGGCACTTGTTTTTACTTGGATGCTGCCAAAAAAAATCCAAACAGTTAATGGCGGCAGCGGCATTTTTTGGGGAAGCTGATGTGGAAATACTCTTTTTTAACGAAATTTTTCGAAAATCTATGTATACAAAATCAGTACATCTTTTAAGTCGTCTTTTAATTTAATAGCTTATAATTAGCTTGAGATGAAATACTGAGGAAAATGAATAGATTTCCATGCACAGCCTTGATATAACGTTTACATTCAAATAAATCATTTAAAAACCCCCAAATAAAGGCAGGAAATTAAAATTTGTTCAAACTATAAAACACTGTTCGAATGATTCAGTAGAATGGGATGCTAAATGCGGATAGTAAAGTGAACCAGCAAATGAAAAGAGAAATCATTACGTGCCCAAGTGTAGTGGAGCTCTTTCGAACTGAATAACTCTTCGATCCAAGCAGGGAAGAAGCTCGTAAGGCTCTTAAGTGGCGAAAAATCAATCGTTAAGGTTACTGTAAAGGATTCCTAAGAATGAACACCTAACTTGTGTTATAATCACAAAAATGAATATTCTGTTTTCGGCGGCCATCTTGGATTTACCATTTTAAAATTTATTAAACTACGCATCTCACACAAGACCAACCCTTTTATTCCCAGTGTAGGCTTATCTAATTTTAGTGCATGATATTGGCGCCAATTATTTAAAAATTACTAGCCCCTGTCTCAAATACATAGTAGGAAAAATATATAATAAAAAAGTCAAAAATTGTCTATGCGCCACCTCTAGGGGCGACTTCTTTCATATGCATAATTAAGCTCTTCAATAGTCTAAGAATAAATATGCATATATAAAAAATGGCGGACGTAAAGTCGGGCGCGGACGACTTTAGGATACCCTGTACCACTAGCTTGTAATAAAGTCCAATTTCTTCACAAAAAACCAAAACCAGAAGAATTTTTAAGCAAAATTTTTTTTTGACCGATCGTTCCTATGGGAGCTATATGATATAGTCAACCGATTTCAATAAAATTTGACACAGTGCTTAAATACCTTAAAAAGATATGAATGCCAAATTTATTTCAAATATCTTTACAAACAAACAAAACACATCGAATTTTGTATAAAAAACGTGTTTTTGGACCGATTGGTCCTATGGGAGCTATATGATCTAGTCAAACGATTTGGATTAAATTTAGTACAGTGCTTAGGAACTATAAAATACTAACGAATGTCAAATTTGGTCCCAATATCTTAACAAACAAACGAAACACAACAAATTTTGTTAAAAAATCGATATTTTGGATATTTTGGAAGATCGGACCTATGGGAGCTATATGATATAGTCAACCGATTTTGTTCAAATTTGGCACATTGCTTAAGTGGTCTAAAAAATTTCCAAACGCCAAATCTGGTTAGGATATCTTTATTAAAAAACGAAATATAGCGAATTTTTCTTTAAAAAGTTATTTTGGCCGATCGGTCCTATGGGAGCTATATGATATAGTCAACCGATTTCGATCAAATTTGGTACAGTGATTGGGAACTATAAAAAACTTTCGAATACCAAATTTGGTTACGATATCTTCATAAACAAACGAATTATTCATCTAAAACGCTTTTTTTTGTCGAGGTCGTCTCAAACACCCCATGGGAGCTATATAATTTATCCCCGATATCAAAAAAATAAAATAAACTTGCCTCCTATGGAATAATATGGGATCTAATGTGAAAGTTTGGTAGCTCTAGCTCTTACCATCTCTGAGATCTAGGCGTTCACACGGACGGACGGACGGACAGACGGACGGACAGACGACAGACGGAATGACATGGGTATATCGACTTCTCTATTCACCCTGATCATATTTTAGGTAACTTTGGGGTGTCTCCGACGTCTCCTTCTATATGTTACATACATTTTCGGCTTGCACAAACTTAATATACCCTTAGTACCATACGGTACAGGGTATAAAAACTTAGGTACCGATTTGAATGAATTATTTATTTTTTAAAATTAGCGACAGTTTCCATTTAAATAAGTAAAAAATAATAAACAAATAAAATATAAGTCAAAAAATAAATTATTAATTAAATTAAATATTTATTGATTATGTGCTATAAAAAAATGCGAATATCTTAAGCATTTCTATGCTATAAACATTTGCCCTTTTGTTATCAGAAGATACGATTATTAATGGAAATGATATTTTAACTGATTAATAGCTTTTATCTAATCGTACAACTAAGACCTACAAAACTATTCAAAGAATATTAGGTCATTACTCTTTGCTGTCTAAAAGGAACTGATACCTCGAAAATTTTGCACTTTATTATTTATTATATGCTTTGGGCATCATTTCCATATTAAAGAGAAGAAAGTTACTAGATATACGAAATATGATATTTATACAAATAACTCATTTAGGGGTTATGATATAATAGTGTATGGTATCGATTGTAATCCATAATTATGCATGCATATCGCAAAAAAACTTCAATCAACGATTAGATTTGAGCATACTTCCAGCTTTCCGCCTCTTTATAATACTAATTATAATTAGTATTATTATTTTTATGACATAAGACCAACATTTTGTTCTTTTCAATAAGAAGTTAATACAGAAAAGCTGCTAAATTTGTATTTTGGCTTAGAGCAAATTCCAAACTAGTTTCATTAGAAAAATAATCTATCCATATGAACCAACTGAACTTGAAGATTATGAGAGCTAAAGAACAAGATGTTAAGTCTGTCGATTTATGTGATATTTTGAAAATTTGGCCCAATTCCCTAGGAATATTTCACGTTTACTTCATAAAAAATCAATTTTTTGGATATCTATGTATCTCTAGGCTAGAAAGCAACTGCTGCAATAAACCTAAAGCTCTAACTATTAAAATTTTCCGTGCATACTTTCATAGGTAACAAACAAACTTTACAAATTCATAATGCTCACAATTTTAGTGTATAAAAAAATAAATAAAGAAGACAACTTTTGGTGCAGGAAGCGCTGGCCATTGTCATCAACCAAAATTGGGAAAAAATTGAAAACAATTTTGATATTCATTTGGATTTTGATTTTATTTTACGCTTGCGTGCAACAATGCAAAATGCTTTTTGAGTTTGTTGTCTAGCCAACTGTGAACCCAGACGGGGAAGGCAATGCCAAGAGCAAAGTATGGACAACAACAGCAACAACAAAAACGACAACAAAGCTAATAAATACCAATACAACAATAAAATACTACATACTCCAGCTCAGAGATGCAATTAAATACCAAAAAAAAATACAAAAAAAAAACAAAAACGAGATCAAGATTTGACTTTGAATGCGGCTATGGCAACAACAACAACAACCTTGAAAACGCAAGCAGCAAACGCCACCGCCTCTCGTTTGGTTGTTGTTGTTGTGGCAACTGTGGCGCTTGTTGCTGTTGTTGTTGTTGTTGCATTGCCCAAGTTGGCGCTGCAATTAAAAGCTATGTACATATGTGTCTGTACATAAGTGTGTGCATATATGTAAGCTATATAGTATATAGAGAGATATGGCGTGTTAATGGCAAGGAAGCGAAAACAGAGTAGAGACAAACAGCCGCAAATATTTTCAATTTGCCCCCAAATTGCTCGACATCGTCTGCGCATTTCAATGACGTCACTTTGGTAAAATTTAGAGGCGCCTACAGGAGGGTATATGAGTTTTTGTTGGATGTATGTAATAGAAGAGAGAGAGGATCCCAAACCTGTGTCGGTTTAGAAAAGCACTTTAAAAAGTTTTGCGGTGCAGCGTGAGTTTTTTGGATGAAGAGCGGCACGTCACATTTACTTCAACTCCTGTAAATTTAGTTTATTCTATGCAAAAGCCTTGACAAAATTATTTTAGCTTGGTCAGTCCAAAAATCTGCTTGAAATCTTTATAGGACTGAAGCGTAAAACAACAAAAAAATTATACTAATCAACACTCTTTAAAAATGCATCCTTTAGATTTAGATTTTCTTAGCGATAAAGCTATTTTGGCTATCTTAGAAGAATCACCAGGGAATTCTAAGATGGCTAAAGCGAGCAGAGTGAATTAGTCGCAAATTTAAACTGCATAAACCCTGAAGTTGGACTTTGACGTGGGCAATTTTTAACATTAGCTTAACATTTGTCAACTAGGTCACATGGTGCGTATGCGCTATTTCTCTTAAGAGTCAATAAGACCTGTCTTTCGACATATAACAATCTATTAAGTCGCAACAGAGAAAGTATACTTTGGTTTTAAAAAACATTTTAAAGTGGATATCTTTGCAACAAAATTAATAAATTTAAACTAATTTCTTTATTTAATCGCTAGTATTTAGCTACGCCCTCAAACTAAGCAAAATCTTCGAAAGAAAGATGAGCATCAACGACTTTAGACAATAATTTGCTATTGGTGAGATTATGAGCAGGCATGCTTATAAGAAAAACAAGACGAGTTGGCATTATTAGATAGTAAGAAAAGGACGAATAAAAACGCTCTTTAAAATAACCGATACGATGCAACATAATTATATACAAAAAATGGCCGGACGTAAAGTCGGGCGCGGACGACTTTAGGATACCCTGTACCACTAGCTTGTAATAAAGTCCGATTTCTTCACAAAAAACCAAAAACAGAAGAATTTTTACGCAAAAATTTTTTTTTGACCGATCGTTCCTATGGGAGCTATATGATATAGTCAACCGATTTCAATAAAATTTGACACAGTGCTTAAATACCTTAAAAAAGATATGAATGCCAAATTTATTTCAAATATCTTTACAAACAAACAAAACACATCGAATTTTGTATAAAATACGTGTTTTTGGACCGACTAGTCAAACGATTTGGATTAAATTTGGTACAGTGCTTAGGAACTATAAAATACTCACGAATGTCAAATTTGGTCCCAATATCTTAACAAACAAACGAAACACAACAAATTTTGTTAAAAAATCGATTTTTTGGAAGATCGGACCTATGGGAGCTATATGATATAGTCAACCGATTTTGTTCAAATTTGGCACATTGCTTAAGTGGTCTAAAAAATATCCAAACGCCAAATCTAGTTAGGATATCTTTATTAAAAAACGAAATATAGCCGAATTTTTCTTTAAAAAAGTTATTTTGGCCGATCGGTCCTATGGGAGCTATATGATATAGTCAACCGATTTCGATCAAATTTGGTACAGTGATTGGGAACTATAAAAAACTTTCAAATACGATATCTTCATAAACAAACGAATTATTCATCTAAAACTTATTTTTTTTGTCGAGGTCGTCTCAAACACCCCCATGGGAGCTATATAATTTATCCCCGATATTAAAAAAATAAAATAAACTTGCCTCCTATGGAATAATATGGGATCTAATGTGAAAGTTTGGTAACTCTAGCTCTTACCATCTCTGAGATCTAGGCGTTCACACGGACAGACGGACGGACGGACATGGGTATATCGACTTCTCTATTCACCCTGATCATATTTTAGGTAACTTTGGGGTGTCTCCGGCTTCTCCTTCTATATGTTACATACATTTTCGGCTTGCACAAACTTAATATACCCTTGGTACCATACGGTACAGGGTATAAAAATTGAAATAAAAAAATATACAATAATTAAGTAAAAAAAATGGCGGACGTAAAGTCGGGCGCGGACGGACTTTAGGATACCCTGTACCACTAGCTTGTAATAAAGTCCGATTTCTTCACAAAAAACCAAAAACAGAAGAATTTTTAAGCAAAAATTTTTTTTTTGACCGATCGTTCCTATGGGAGCTATATGATATAGTCAACCGATTTCAATAAAATTTGACACGGTGCTTAAATGCCTTAAAAAAGATATGAACGCCAAAGTTATTTCAAATATCTTTACAAACAAACAAAACACATCGAATTTTGTATAAAAAACGTGTTTTTGGACCGATTGGTCCTATGGGAGCTATATGATCTAGTCAAACGATTTGGATTAAATTTGGTACAGTGCTTAGGAACTATAAAATACTCACGAATGTCAAATTTGGTCCCAATATCTTAACAAACAAACGAAACACAACAAATTTTGTTAAAAAATCGATGTTTTGGAAGATCGGACCTATGGGAGCTATATGATATAGTCCACCGATTTTGTTCAAATTTGGCACATTGCTTAAGTGGTCTAAAAAATTTCCAAACGCCAAATCTGGTTAGGATATCTTTATTAAAAAACGAAATATAGCCAATTTTTCTTTAAAAAAGTTATTTTGGCCGATCGGTCCTATGGGAGCTATATGATATAGTCAACCGATTTTGATCAAATTTGGTACAGTGATTGGGAACTATAAAAAACTTTCGATTGCCAAATTTCGTTACGATATCTTCATAAACAAACGAATTATTCATCTAAAACGCTTTTTTTTTCGAGGTCGTCTCAAACACCCCCATGGGAGCTATATAATTTATCCCCGATATCAAAAAAATAAAATAAACTTGCCTCCTATGGAATAATATGGGATCTTATGTGAAAGTTTGGTAACTCTAGCTCTTACCATCTCTGAGATCTAGGCGTTCACACGGACGGACGGACGGACAGACGGACAGACGGACGGACAGACGGACAGACGGACAGACGGACATGGGTATATCGACTTCTCTATTCACCCTGATCATATTTTAGGTAACTTTGGGGTGTCTCCGACGTCTCCTTCTATATGTTACATACATTTTCGGCTTGCACAAACTTAATATACCCTTGGACCATACGGTACAGGGTATAATAAAAATAAAATAAAGTTAAAAAAGTAAACTCATTTAACATGAAACAAGTTTTAATATTAAGACCAATTATGTCTATGTCAAATAATCCCCACTTTCAGTTGATAGTGATACGATCTTGACCAAATTTGGTAATGTATGGTTGTCAATTACGAAATATTATTA
Organism: Chymomyza amoena; assembly: GCA_037043745.1. NCBI lineage: Eukaryota > Metazoa > Arthropoda > Insecta > Diptera > Drosophilidae > Chymomyza > Chymomyza amoena. Next base: position 296,448 of record JBAMAX010003189.1, read on the forward strand.
TGGTTTTAAGCTTAATGGGGTGTAAAATAATTGAAAAGTATAGCTCCTTATAGGTTTATAGCGATTAGTCGCTTACGAACTATAAAACCGAAAAAAATATCTTAAAGTCGCGGAGTAAGTTTTAGCACTTAAATAATTTTAACAAAAAAAGAAAAACTATGATATACCTTGTTCAATTATCAGCAGCGGTGTCCTACAAAAAATTATGATCGTAGAAACTCAGATATTCCGAGGGATTCCATGCTCTATACTTAAATCACATGTTTTTAAATTTTTGGTATGATTAAAACTCAATCTATCTCTATATATAAAAATGAAATGCTGTACGTTTATGTTCGCATAACTCTGAAACGGCTGGACGAATTTGCCTAATTTTTTTATTTTGTTTTTTATAGTGTGTAGAAGGTTTAAAAGCACAAAAAGTTTTGAGTAATTTGTAAGAAGGGGACTGCCACCCCTAAAAATTTTTTTTAATTCTTCGAAATTTTTACGTGTTGCGGGTGTTCTCATGAACGCGTTAAAGAATTTCAAATATGATATTTGCGTGTGTAAGAAGTTGTCAATACGGAGGTTTTAAGCCTATTGCGATATGATTGTGTGTATTGGTTCGCGAGATATTTTTGTGAATATCGTGAATATAGCATAGTAGAAAAATGTTCAACACCGGGGATTGGACATTAAGTTCAGACAGAAGCGTAGTCGCAATGGGGTTGAATTGTAGTTTCTGTGGGGCATGAATTTATTAGAGATGCGAGATCTCTTAAGAATACTTAAGTTCATCCATACGTCTTTTTAGAGAGTCATGAAAGTCAACTACTCCAAAAATCTTATGATTGTCTAGATAAGCTAACTAGAGAATCTTTCGATGTATATAAACTTTAAGCGTTTGGGCAGGACGACGCCTGCCTGGCTCGACGACGCCTGCCTGACTAGTAAGGAATAAATAGCATTTGCAAGTCAAATTTCTTATATTGGGTGTTATTAGTAAACATCTTTTTGGTCTTAGCTATCAACTCCACTTTTATGCAAGATAGGAACCAAGTGCTTATATATAAAAATTACTTTTAAGTTGTGTATCCTTTTATTCAGGTTAATAAATATCTATCTAATTCACTGTACAGTATGTCCTCAAGTGCACGTTATTTCAAACTGAATTTAGTTTGTGATATTTTACCATGTGGTTTCAAAATAAAAACTACATTTTGGCGAAATTGGAAGCCACAAAAACGTGGTTTCAAATCGAATACCTGTATTGTACATATTTGCTATTCGCTACATGAACGATTTAGAAACAGATTCAGAAACATCTTCTGACAATATTTCATACGTAGGTATTATTTCTAAGAAATGAGCTGTGTGAAATGTAGGCTGGAAAATTATTTCATTAATGCTATTACATCATATGCCACTTTAGAATAAATCTTCAAGCGTATTTAAACTTCGACGCAATGGAAGAAGCTATATGTCTCTTTGATTTTGGTTTATTTTTATTTATGATGAAGTCTAGACACACACGACATTTGCCATTTACCATTTGTTATGGTCATGCACACATGTAGTATGACGATAATGATTATCATCGTATTTGGCCAACTAGGGATACAGCTCTATATAAATACTACAATTACCGTAAACCTGGAAAGCAATGCGCCATTGTCGTTGCGTTGATCCAAAACACGTCATTCAAATTATTGCAGCTACTTTTGGAGTGAACTACAACGTAAAAGATCTCATCAAAAATACACGGATTTTATTGAGGCGTAAAAATATTTTAAAAATAAATCACATTAAAATGAGGCACGAAACAGACATCGTTGGCGTCGCTTTTCATTGAAGAAAATGAACTGAGGCAAGTACAAATAGAATTTCGGTACGGGACCAGCTTTGAGAAACCGATCTAAATGTCAGGTGGTGGCAAAAACTATAGAAAATATTTGCTGCTCATCAAAAACAAATTTTTGAACAAAAAAAAGAGAAATTATGAGCGCTGCGCTCTTCGAGATATTTGCTAATTGCAAAGACATTATAAAAATGTTTTTAGTGAATTTCTTTTTGTTTTTGAAACTCGTAATGATGCCGCATACCAGACAGATAATTCTCCGGGTGTCACGGCGCTCTAACAAAACACAAATCACTAAAAATACATTTTTTTGTGTAGCATTATGGAGCAGTAGTATTTAAGAGTGGGAGCAGTCAAACAAAAAAATGTCAAGCCAATTGGCGCCAATGCTGTTCCAGTTCCATTTCGAGTTTCGGAAACTATGTCTGGCCCCCTGATTAGCCAACAAATTAGACGCCAAACTGACAGATTGGCTTTTATTAATATTGTTTTTGTTTGGCATGCAACAAAACTCTTTGCTGACAGAGCAGCTGATTTATGTCAAGCAAGTGATGATGACCCAAAAATAATCGTTCCAGCGAGCTTCAGATTCAAATGCATCCATCCAGCTATGGGCGTAGCCATATTATTTGCATATTTCAATCTCAAGTTATTTCCACATTTGGTGGCCACAAAATTGCAAATTGAGCTGCATGCATCTAGTAGCTACCACCAAATGTTATCTGCATTCTAATGAACATGCGCAAATTGTAAATCCATTCAAGGTAGTGGCTGCTCCGACTGGGATTGATTGTTGTTTTCCCAAAAGAACGTGTTACAAACAAGCGCATAGTCCGTATGGATACAAAAAACAATGAAAGAAAGGAAGAATGCTTCCATGAGTTTGCGCATATTTGTGGTTTCTTGGCTTTTGTTGTTCCATACCTTTCCGACAAGTGAGGAAGAACAAGAGACGCTCATGCTGATGAGGCACAGTCCCCCGTCTGGGGCTGGCCACTTTTCTTTGTTTTCGCTGTCGTTGGTAATTCGTCATGCGATCAGAACAACAACATCAATGTTACAACAACATTAAATAAAAACCAATAAGCCCTGCTTAGTTAGCGCTTTTTATACTCTGCAAGTCAGTGGGTTGGAAGGTCTTATAGATTGTGAGAGAGCTCTGACATCTTTATACCAAAACTATCATTCGAGACACTGGATTGCGTCTACATTAAGATCTCAGAGACTACAAAAATTGGAAACACAAAGTTATATACCAATGAAGATAAGATATTTATAAAGACTCGTCTAAGTATCATCTTCACCAAGCATAAAATAAATTCGAATTCCCTGTTAAAAACTCCTTTTTGAACTTCAAGCAAGCAGTTCTTACTTGAAAGAACTACGAAAGAGTATACTTTTGTCGTTCAGACTCCCGACTGCATCACATTTTTTACTTTTGTTGTATGCAGCTTGCATACTTTGTAATAACAACAAAACACAGGAGCTACAATCATTCACTCCGGACCCAGACCAAGTCCCAGTGCAATGACAATTGCCAAGCAACTCGAGCGGCCTTGAGCTGGCAACACGTACAACGTGGCACGAAATGAAACGAAAGCAAAATCTTGCAGATACCGATACCGATGCCAATGACGATGACTTTGCCGCCGCTGACCGTGGCATATGATCCCAACACACCGTACTCCCTCCGCCAGCCAGCATGCATATGGAGCCCCCCAGGCAATGCCAGATCATTTATTTGCGTATGTAAAAGGAAAACAAAGCCAAACCAAAGGCATTTTGCTGCCTGATTGCATTTCATTTGCATTTGCATTTGTGGGAATCAATCAAGTGGCTGCCACAAGAGTCAACATCAACCTCAAACAACATCGCCATCGCCATCACCATCGTCATCACAATCAACAGATCGACGGATGTGGCGACTTTGTCTAGACTCAATCATACGCTGTTTATTAGTTATTAACGTAACTCCGTCCGTGCATGCCATTTGCAACTAAGCAAGTGCATTAAAATTAACTTACTTAAAAACGTTGTTATGATTATAAATAAAAAAAAGTTTAATCATAATGATTGAATGTGATTGAGTACAAGGCAGACGACGACAACGTCGACGACAACATCAGTAATGACAACTACGCCCGATGATCACAACAATTGAGTGACCGACCAAATGACCCTGGGTTGCCCAGTCACCCAGTCAGTTAGTTAGTTAGTCAGTTAGTTGTACAAAACGTTCAACTATGGAACGCCATATTCAGTGACAATGGGTTTAATATCAGTTTAAGTACATGACTAATGAAACGAATCTCAGAATTGGAGGTTTCAGAAAAAATCGAATCATGAAAGCCATGACATTTTCAAAAATCTTTGAGTTTTGTTTTATCTCTATCTAGGTATTCGGTGGAATTTGTAGAAAAAATCTTTTGAGTCTAGGTTAGGTTAGTCCTACATTACCACTAGACTAGACTAGAATAAAGAGAGTGTGGGTGGGGTAAAGGGATGATAGCGGTTAGTAAGGTGGGATATCTGGTGGGCATTATCAGATACATCTCTATGCTCTCCTTGTCAAACCATTTCGAGAATTTAATAAAAAGGGGTAGGTCCGCCACAGGAAGATTTATATATTCTTTAAAGCACGGGTTTCCTAGTTACTGGGTGAAATCGAGACCTTTTTGTAAGTAACTATATTAAGAAATTTTCTCGAGACATAATTTATAAATTTAGCAGGATGGAGTTGGATAATTTTAAAATAGTTTTTAAATGCAAAGTGTAATCAATATCAAAGGCAATAGTCATAGAACAAAAAAATCATTATGATGATAGTTGTAAGTAACTGTCAACTTTGCAGCTCTTATATCTATATATATATAAAAGAAACTTATGTTTTACGTGTTACAGATGTTTTCATGAACGCGTCAATGAATTTCAAATCTGATTTTTGCGTGTTCTAGAGGTTGTCAATACGGAGGTTTAAAGCCTATTTCGATTTGTTTGTGTGTATTGGTACGTGAGATATACGAATTTTTGTGAATATCGTGAATATAGCATTGTAGAAAATTGTTCAACACCGGGTATTGGATATTAAGTGCAGACAGAAGCGTAGTCGCAAAGGGGTGGAAATGTAGTTTCTGTGGGTCATGAATTTATTAGAGATGCGAGCTCTCCTAAGAATATTTAGGTTCGTCCATACGGCTTTCTAGACAGTCATAAAAGTCACCTAATCCAAAAATCTTATAATTGTCTAGATACGCTTACCAGAGAATCTTACGTTGTTAATACACTTTAAGACTATTAAAAAAGTTTGGGCAGGACCACGTCTGCCGGGCCCACTAGTAAGATATATATATATATATATCAAACTCCGGGAGTATATCGCCTGATTTGAAAGGACTAAGTAATAGCTTCATTATAGCCTTAAGATATAAAAATTTTAAAAATGTTTGTAGCAAAAGTGATTTGATGCGCACTAGTGACGTAAATAAATGCATTCGCACGATGTTTTCTGGAAAATAAAAACCCCAATGTGCTAAATGATTTACTGTTTCGATTATTTGTGTTCAACAACCCTATTAAAGTTCTGCATGAAAGCACTGAAAATGGTATTTGTCACATTATTGTTAATTTGAGTTAATGACGCTTTTAATGCCACACATTTTTATTCATTCATTTATTCGTTGAAAATTTATCTAATCTGAAAATATAATACACAATTTTTGGCACTGTTATACTATTAAGGCATATTTTGCTTTGTAATGCACTGCTTGTAATCACTTTGGTGATCAGCTCAGATAAGTACATATAATTTAGAATTACGCAGTAAAGCCACAAAGATCTAAAAAATATATGCAATGCTGTCAACTGTACTCATCGAAGTGTATTCCAACTGGTTGGAGTATGAGCTGAAGGTAAACACTCAAAAAAATGTACAACCCAAGTCTAGGTACTCTCTTTAATTTCCATAAATATATAAAGCGAATAATTTCATACAATTTGTTGTTGCGAATAAAACTCAAGTCTTGACGCATCCTTAAGTGCTCACGCGCTCATCACTAATTCTGATTCAAAGCTACAATCACATTCATATGAGCTACAATTACTGCACTGCTTTGCATTATAATTTGCTAAGCAGTCGCGCTTTCGTTTTCGTTTGTTGGCTTAAACAGCCATTGGCCAAAGCAGTTGCTAATCAGAAAGAAAAACTGCATTGATTTGACACAGCCAAAGGGCCAGAGGGGGTACCCAGTTATGGCCAACTTCTGCTCCAAACTCTACATATCTACTCTAAATAGCGAATGCATTTGATTTGGTTTCTAAGCTCAACGGCTTTCGGCTTTCGGATTTCATTTTCGTTTTGCTTTCACGCCCAGTTTGCTTAGCAATTTGCTATGCGTAGCTGCCAATTGTTAACACTTGGCGTTACAGATACGGATACATTTAAATGTGTATCCGTAAGTGCGCAATAAACTACAATAACCTATGCCAGTTGCAATAACAAACTAATGCTGGCTGTCTAATAATTATGTACACGAGTAGAGCATTTTGTTTTTGCCTTTTTTTGACCAGGTCTCAATAGGAGAGTGTAATGTGTATCTATCTCTTTGACCTGCCTAGTAGCTGGCCGGGCTTAACGCGCAGCTCATGGAAATATTTATGAAATGAAAGTGAAAGTATTTAATATGCATAATGCACAAGTTGCTATGCAGCAGCAGCAGTGGGGGCAGCGCAGCAGCAGCGCTCTAAATAATATGCCACAATGTGACGCACATTTCGATGACTCTACGAATTGTGTCGCAGGCCTTAAAAAAGTGTTTATGATTTGACTGGGTTAATGCTCAGCTGTCTATCAAGTTCCCACGCTGTGGATATACTTCTACAGATTTAATAATCTAGAGAAGTGCTTTTGGGGTGTCAAAATACACAACAACAAAATCAATTAGGTTCTAAAAGGGTCGCGCTATAAAGCCATATAAAACGAAATTGCTTTTAAATTTTAAAGCTGGCCCGTAATGATTATGGCCATTAAGTGTACAACAAAAAGTTGGTCATAAAAAAAAAAAACAACAAACTCGAGTTATTGTGGGTGTTACTAATTAAATTTCAGCTCGATTTGTAGCATAGTTTTAACGGTAAAAGTACAGCTTTTATGTTTCAAGCGCCTCGAAGCTGATTCTGGCTCTAAGTGCATGCAAAGAAATTTCAATATTCTGTAAGTGACTTGAAGTGTATGAATTGCGCAATATATAAGCTACCATATTATATGTTTAAGTTTATTATATGTATTGTAGTATATATGTATAGGTATATATATATTTACATATGCAAAAGGCATGTCAAGCATGCGCAAAATGGCCGTAATGCCGCTGGGCTGGCATGAAGAACCCAAAAATAATTGCAGGCACGTCTTGAAACATACTACAGCAAAAAAGTTCATTGACAGCAGCAGCAGCATTTTATTTTGGGGTAAAATACTTTTATATATAAGAAATATTCCAGTCTCAAATTGCGCCACGCCCCTCGGAAATCGAAGCAAAGTTCAATGGCTTACAGAAAGAAAACTAAAGTTTGGCAATAGCCAGCTAGAGCCCATCATTTGGCCATAATCCATGCAAATTAGCACACAAATTGGCCAAAAACAAAAGCACGATAAACAAACAAAAAAAAAAAAAAGCCCACAAAAATAACACATTGTAAAATTGTTTGACTGTTTATATAAAAATGTTAATTGAATTACATTGGGCTGAGAAATTAAAAGCGAATTAGGCAAAAAAAGGCTGGGAAAACCAGTCCATCCGTTCCTCAGTTAGTGCCAGCCAAAAAGTTGTGCTCCGATTTTAATTTGGGTTTTTGGCTCGTTCATTTACTTTTTGCGCAGTCGCAATGTGGCATGTTTTGATTATTATCAGCTGGGTGGTTGGTGGTTTCCATTTTGTTGCTGTTGTTGGTTGCTCCACTGTCCATCGTCCATCGCCCATCGTCCGTAGTCCATAGTCTGCTGTCCGGCGCAGTCATGACGCGCGTGACCCACTAAAAAGTGCTTGTTGTTTTTGTACTTTTTGTGTCAAAGTAATTTTCGTGCATAAGCAACAAAATTGAAAAACTTCAACTACAGTGGCACTTACACATACACACAACCCCTCCTGACCAGCCCAAAAAAACATCCCAAAAGTTACGATCGCTTCATCGATAACATTAACAGTAGCCGCAAGAAATATGCTTCTTTCACAGTAGGCCAACAAATTTACCTTTAAGCAATTTACGATTTTTGATTATTATTTATTTCCATTTATAAAGGGTGTTTTTTTGTGAAGTAATATTTTTTTAATGCTTGAAGTAAGTAGCGGCACAGAAATTGTTTAAATATTTTTAAAAGTGTGCATTTGGCTTTATAGACTTTGATATTTTACGCAGTTCGTAATAAATTTATGTTTAAAACTTTTAAATTTATGATTAAAAAATTTTATTTTATATATTATGGTAAAGCAGCTCAGTAGCTGCCAGACTAAAGCTACATGATATAGAAATTAACTAAACTGACTGACCAGTGGCGGATTTAAATATTTTTTTAAATATTAATATTATATAAAATATTTTAAATGCAATTATGATAGTCATCAGTATTTTATTACAATATAGTTCGTTATTAATGAAATAAATAACGGAGTAAACAAATTCGACATCGGCATGGATAAGGTACTCATCAAAAACCCTTTTTCAAACATTTCTTATTCACAGTTCTTAACGTCTTGATTTTCAGCTTCGAATTCGCGGATGATATCTTCACAATCGATAGATAGAGACAAATCTGACTCTATTGTTAATAACGCAAGAGCATTCAGTTTGATTTCGCCCAATGAATTTCTGAGATAGTTTTTCACGCGATTTAAAACAGAAAACGATCTTTCTGCGCTACAATTCGAAATAGGAATTGAAACAAACATCCGCAACGCAATTTCAACATTAGGGTAAGAGATCTGCAGATAATCTTGATTCAGCATTTTCAACAGTTCCAGCAGAGAATAATTTGAAATGTTCTTTTCGAGGCAGTATGCCTTGAAAAAGACCATTTCATTTCACAAATTTTCCTCAAGATCTTCCGTGTAGCAGTGGCTCAATATGGTGGATTTGTGATGAGAGAAAATTTCGAATAGGTTTTTTGATATGCCTTACGTCTTCTTGTCAATTTTGTCTAAGTACGGTCCAAGATAACGTTAAATGTGTTGTCACGAAAGTTGCCAAGGCCACTCAATTGGATACTATTGTCTCTATTTTCACCAGGTTGTAGATTCTGATTCCTTTTATACTGCCTGAGTGTTTTGTATTCCTGAATTGTGGAAATAGAGAGAGCGTTCTCTTTCTATTGATCGAACTCTTCACTAAAATTGTTTTTTTTTTAAATTCAGGTGACTCAAATTTTGCCGCGCCTTAATTCTCTGCCGCCCTAGGCTTCAGCCTTTGTTGACTGTACGATAAATCCGACTCTGCGACTGACTGCTATTTAACATAAAATTTACTCTACCTAAAAAACACCCTATATTTTTTGGCGTGCGCTCTTCTGTACAGCAAAAGCAAGTTTTGTATCGTGCCAGAAATTTTTCGTGTTATAAAATTAATTTGTGAAATTTTCAGTTTTTGTTTAATATATTTTTTTTGTCGATTTATATTTTTAATGTTTGTTGTTTTCTTAATGATTTGCAAGACACGTGCAGTTTCGTTTGATCATTGATGGAATTGTAGGTTTTTTTTTGTGCTGGATTACTGAAGATGTGCTTGAGACTGAATTTATTGCGGCTGCTGCTTTGGAGTTGCACAACGAGGAAGTACCAGAGCGGAGGTTACTGGAGCGTTTAGCTAATTTATATGCAAAACTCACAAGATACACGCACACACACACACACACACACACATGTATACATAACTTCATTAATTTCGCAGCTAATTGAATTTAACTTGTCTTTTGTTTGTCTCATTCATATCATTATTTAAGTTCTCAGCTGGTTCGTAACCTCCAAATATCAAAACTTAGCCACTGCGCAAATCGGTTGGCATTAGCTCACTACTCAGCCAGTTGTAAAATTGTAGGCCAAATGGGCTATATTTTGAGTTGGAATGGAAGTATTTTGGAAGTCATGGGATGGAAAAGTCGTGAAGATTGTTCTTAAGAAAATCTACTAAACATCTGCCTTTGAAATATTACAAAAATAACTTTCTGGTCCACAGATTAAATATTATTCAAAATCCTCTGATATTATTAGTTTGAAGGGAGATTACATCAAGGCTGGTTAAAAAAGTGAGAACATCACTGGATAATTTAGGATCCAGAAATAAGTCCACGATTAGATGGGTTCCAGGGCATAACAATATTCCTGGAAATGAACTAGCAGACAAACTCGCAAGAACCGGTGCAGCAACACCGCTAATCGGTCCTGAACCACACTGTGGGATTGGTAACCACGTGGTATGGGACCAACTAAGAATAGAGAAGAATAAAAAACGACTGCTTCACTGGGCGCAGATAGCAGGGCTTATACAGTCAAAAAAAAACTCCTCTCCAACTACAACCGTAAGAGGTTCAGGCACTGGAAGAACACCGTGAGATTCATGACGGGCCTTCTGACGGGACATTGTAGGCTCCGCAACCACCTAAACAAAATTGGCATAGTGAATACATAGTGGACTATGCCGCTTCTGTAGCATAGCGAAAGAAATATCTTCGCATATATTATGCGAATGTATGGCACTAGCCGGTAAAAGAAACAAACTCCTGGGAAGGTACGTTCTCCCCCCAAAGACCGTTGTTACTATAAGTCCGAATAAAATACTGCAATACATGCAGGCCTAAGGACTTTTGGGAGAGCTCTAAGCCATGAAGGGGGTACAATAGATCCACCTTGGTCGCAGTACACTTATACACCCAATAATAATAAATAATTCAAAGGGAACACCTTTCAAGTACTGGGCCATATGTGGAAAACCAACGCTAGCCCCTAGAATAAACTTTCAAACTATAATAAAATGGAAGATATATCCGTTTTGTCACGATTGAGATTTAAGATATTTTATTTTTTTTAAATTATGTTCTAACCCAGTATTAACTAGTCAGATGACTATTTAGTAGTTTGATCATAATATCCGTTGAAGTTCTAAGAAGTGTGTTTTTTTTAGAGCTGAAGTAATTTAGACTCTGCGACAACTTGTATTGGAGTGCCTCAGCAACAGCTATTTCTTAGATCATAAATTTGTAGTTCCCATTATCTACTTTGAGTACCAAAAACCCGCGCCTCTGTCATTATAGTTCAAATTGTGAAGCTTATATTGCAATATCTACCTAGACTTCAATATGGCAACACTTGAGCAAGCTTTATGATCCCTTCGAAGTAGAACGCATTTAAAATACACTGCCTGCCTTTTTGTACATATTGCAATATCTTTACATATATAGATATAAAGACATCTTTGGCAATATGGCAATCTCTAGCTACGTATTAGAGAGCACTTAAGAGATCCTCTGTCAGCACCTGTTGTGCCCTTTTTCATTGTGCTCTTTTTTTCGTTCTTTGTTTAGTTTTATCAGCAGCACACTTTCAGTGCTGTCTGTGTATGTGAATAGCACACAAAGATACAGATACAGATACATTTGTACTTATAATTATTGTAACATTTGTTGAACTTTTGCGGTACTTTGTGTGCCCAACTTGAACTTTCTTTTGTGGCCAGGGCCATCAGACCCGGCAGGCCCGTCAGACCCGCAACTTTTATCTATCTAGTCAATGTGAACCGTTGTAGTCTTCCTTCTACTTTACTTCTATGTACTACAGCATAGTTCTGCTTTTTTAAACTTTTTTTTGTCTTTGAACTCATTTAGCTTCATTTGGCTTTTTGTAGTACGATATAATAGTATCTTTTAGTGCTCATAGGCTTTTATGCAAATTGTTGTTGCTTCACTTGATGGTTCGTTGCTTGTCCCGCCCCTTAGGTTAGGTTTGTCTATCTTCTGGCACTGATGAGTAACGAGCGCCGTTGTCGTTCGTTCGTTTCGTTCACTTTCAGATAAGTTGGGAAAGTATTGTATATGGCACAGAGGCAATATACATACAACAACAAAAAAAAAACAATATAGAAAACAAAAAACAAATTACAATTATACAGCTAGCTATATATACTATATGTACATTTAGAATATGTATTGTAGCTGTTTTTTTTTTGTTTTTCCTTTCCGTATTTTTTTTATATACTACGTAGTATATACATATGTACTGTATATAGCAGCGCTCTTTGTGACATTAAGCTGGGCGTGCCCACCTGTGGCTGCTGCTGTCCGGGACATTGCATTTATCACTCCAAGTGGGCTTCACTTAATGACTGACGCTTTATTTAGAGGCTTGCGGGTTTGAGTTAGAGTTCTAGTGCTGTCAGGTTCTAAAGTTCTACTGATAATTGAGCCATACGTGTTGATAATATTAATGCCAAGTGTCAAGCACTTAAGCGAACGCACAATTTCAACGCCCACACGTAATCCAAACACTTTATAATAGTGCTCCAAAAAAATCTATGTACACTTAAGCACACCACACGTAATCTAACAATTCTAACAATGGACATTTGATTGTTGGGTAAACTCATTAGAATCATTTTGAAAGTAAAGCAGCATGAGGCATGCAACACTTAGGGTGTGTGTCTGTGTGCACACATGTGTGTGTGTGTTTTTTCAAGACCTTAGCTAATTAACATAAACAAATACACGCATATATTAGTTAAACCTTATATAGAGCCCAACTAGCCCACATTTGGCGTTGCTTTTGATTGATTGATTAACGAACGGCGGCAACAACACAGCAGCCCCCATATCAACAACACATACAACAAAAACAACAACAACCACAACAGCAACTACTAACTTGGTCAGCAAGTTGATAACATTTATAAAGAATTTGATCATTGACCGGTTATTTGTTTTTTTTAAGGTGAGTCTAATGAACTTAAATGATTAACACTAGCTACTGTTAGTTAACAGCCGCAAAAGGCAGCTGTTAACATGCTGTCAATAACATTGCAAACATTTCAAAAACCTTAATTTCTGTTATTAAATGCTTGTGTTAGTTAACAGTCAGCTGTTAAGGTGCTTTTAGTAACATAAACAATAATTAAAAGTTTGTTTGGAATATGTTAGTATAATCGTTGCGCAGTAAGTGACCGTGATTATCGGGTTAATTCTCTTAGACAATTTTGACTCCAGGTTAATTCGAACCGAGTAAGTTAATAACAACATTGTTAAAGTATTAAGCCTGTTTACTAATGTTAAGTGTCAATCTCACCGTGAGGTTAGGTTAGGGCGGCAGTTGGGACTGACATCCCAACTCACTTAGGCCAAGGATAGGCCCGTTGCGATGCCGCTGAAGTGAGCTAGTTCACCACTCTTCGCCACTTGAGAGTTCCCCTTTATAAAAGGTGAGGAAGCCATGCGGCTGGCTAAATAAACCTTAAAAGGCACTTTGGACTCTGTTTAGAGAGCTGAGATAAATCGTCTAAAAAGTGTGACTGCAGGAACCTAAAACTTTTACTGCCCAGTCCAGGGCAGTGACAGAAGAAGTGTTCCACCGTCTCCAGCTCCTCCTCATCGATAAAGCTTCTACAGAAGTCATGGTGTGGAGCATTCAACTTGGATGCGTGCTTTCTTACCAACCAGTGACCCGTGAGGGCACGGATAACAGATGAACACTGGGCTCTTCCAGACAGCAAAGTTTTTGGGTTCTTTTGCTGCAGTATATCGGCCAAGTTTGCCGCGAGATTCTACACGTGTTCGATGTCCGATTCCACGTTTTATTTGCACCGAGAGCGAAAAAGTTTCATATTCTCAGTTTACAGCTGGGCATGGGCATACCCTTGTCTTCAAGGAGGATACTGGTTGTTCCTTGTCTAGCCAGTTTATCCGCAATAAATTACCCTCAAAGCCCCTATGTCCTAGGACCCAGGTGAATGGAAAACTGCTCAGCCATCTCCCTTAGAGACAAGCGGCAGTTATTCAGTCATCGAAACTAGGGACTTATAGCCGCTTGGCTCTCCGATTAGATACAAATGTTCTTATTTTAAACTTGTAGGTTCAGGTCTCACCGTACTAAGCACCGAATTTGTCACATATCAAGAAATTTTAAGAAATTTCAGACTGATCGTTAATTCTTACTTGGCGTAAGTTGGGTGGGTTATAAGGTATTCCTATACATTTTTTTTTTAACTATTGGAGAATGCATATCGAAGATATCATAAAATATAATATTATAAAGCTATAAGCATTAAAATTATCAGAATGGCTTACTTCTAATGGAAGGTTAAGATGATTATCACGCCGCATTCGAGTACTAAAATCCACAGCCTGTCTTGACAACAAACGTCAAGAGGAAGACCCTTCAAGCTGAGTAACTGGTATTTCATCTTCGATCAGTCATGTCATAAATTGTTTTTTGTTTTATACGTTTAATAAATTTAAATTAAGATCGGCAATTGTCAATTTGTCAGCTTGATTTCAAAGAAATTCGGCAATTCTTTCGTATACATTTTGATTAAAACAGCAATTATGTCTAAATACTTTTGTATTCGTGTCTTTGTTTTTATTATTATTATTATTGTTAATGGCTGTGTCCATTTCATCTGTTTTGTTTTTATTATTTTCAATTATTTATATTTGCCCAAGTGCTGCTTTTTCGCAGGCCATTAAAATCCCCACAATATGCCGTGTTAATTGACAAGTCTTGAACTGCCTTGGCCATTTTGTAATAGTACAAACAAAAAAAAACCGAAATAATACAAACAAAGATTTGATGGGATCGTCGTTGGTTTTTTTTTTTGTGATTATTACAATTTCCATGTCGAATTTATTGGCAATGAAAAGCGCTTGGCACAATCACAATAAACTTTATTGTTTAATTTGTTTAGTGGCAAAAAAGTGTATACAACAACAATAACAATATGAACAAACATGCAACATTTAGACAGCAAATCAATTCAGAGTAGTTTACGTTTGTTTCCGTTTCTCTGTAGGAAGGTCAAAGTAATTCCAATCCAATATACAAAAAAAAAACAAATTCTTATGCTGCAGAATATTACTATCACTCCGTCGAAATGCTTCACACTTTGCTATGTTTATTGATTATTATACTTTTTTTTTTTGTTTTGTTTATGACTTATATACAACATTTTTCAATTTACATAATAAGCAAATTCTTGTGTCGCAATTCGTGCAAAGTTTCCATAAACATTTACGAATCGTTTTGGATTTTTTTGTTTACGTAGTCAAATTTATATGCAATGTGTTGGCCTGGCCTGAATTGCCAAACCAACTTCTTCAGTTTGTAAGTTCTTCAGTTAAGGGTAGAGCATTGGGCTCCGGGGTACGGTTTGTATGCACAGTTGCGTGACGAGTTGTTAACGTTGTCAAGGGTTACATTAACGGGTTGTTTGGCCAACCGGTTTTAGCCGGTTCTTAATGATGTTCTAGTCTAAAAGAGGGATTGGCCAGGAACCCTTTAAACAAAGACTTGCTTTGTTTTAATTGGAAATTTTAGTATATATACATATAAGCATTTCTCTAGAATTGATAAGCCAATTAACTTAATCAACCCATAAGAGCCAGCTGATAGGTTGAGTCAGAATAAAGAGTTATAGCCGACTTAATAAATTGTTTGACAACTTTATGACTTAAGGTTTTTTGCGACAAAATAATGATAGACCAACATTAGGTTTGTAAAGATAAAGTAAAATAGTTTAGTAAATTAGAAAGCTGAGAATTTGGAATTTCCATTAGTAGGTGGTATATGAAATTGTATCTACAAAAAAAATTATGGCCGGAGTTGTTAAGCGGTTTTGAGTCAAGTCTTCTGCAATATGTCAATATATCAGCAACCCGGAATTCAAATATTTCTGAATGGATTTTGTAAAATAGTAATATTTAATAGTAAAAAAATATATTTTTGAAAAGCTAATGATAATTAGTCTTAGATAAAAGTATCTATAATATAAATCAGACTTATCATTAAGTTCCAAAAGTATTGAAAACATAAACCTAGCAGCTCCATGCGATCAAGAAGAATACAGCGCTTTAAATCAGCTTTACTTTTAAATTATATAGAAATTATTATTGCATTTGGAACTGCTTAAAGGCATGCAAAATAGACCGAAATATGCTCTTAAAACTTAAAATTTAGAAACATTATTTTGACACGATCGGATTCTCACATCTGGGTATATACTGGAGATGAAACGGATATCCTTTAACTATCCGGAATCCAGTCTATCCGGCGGACTTAATACTATCCGGCCGAAAAATAGTTATTTGTAATAAATTAAAATGAATTAATTAGTACACATACTGCACTAAGGGAAAATTATGATGAATAAATACTAATTTCTCTGCATTGAGAGGTAGCAAGCGGTTTCGCTTCTCTTCATAAATAAGGCCAGCTTCAGAAAAAAGTCTTTCGCTGTACACACTGCTGCAGGATGCTGAAGGATAGATTTAGGCAAATTTTGTTAATTTTGGGTAATGTTGGGCATTAGCTGCCCACCAAAAATAAGTGTGACGATTGCGATCAATTCGCACTGACTTGAGACAAAAAATCCATCTCACAGATTATCGCGTTTCTTTCTTCACGTTGAATCTGGCCAGTATTGTTTTCATTTGCTACCTCATCAAAGCAGCCCCTAAACGTGTCATGAGCTTTGCGAGATATAGCTGAGTCTGTCTACTTCTGCTCAGTTCCGCCGGATATCCGGCGGCCGAATATCCCGCTATCCACATGGTTGGCCGAATATTCGGAATCCGTCCAAAATTCTATCCGTTTCATCTCTAGTGTATACCCACTTTCTATTTATTTTAAAGTTCTTCATGATCATACTCAATAGCTCTCGAAAGAGCCTTGTCGATTATTATTTGCATTAAACAAATATGTAATAATTAAGACAATATGCAGATTAAAAAACTTCCAGTAACAAAATTGCATCCAATCTAATTAAAAAAACAATTAATTTTTAATTAAAAAGACCTTCCATAGTTAAGCCCATATAAGTTGCAATGAATTTGCAATCTAAAATTTTATTTACAATAAAAATATAATAACTTGTCATTTAATTTGAATATATTATACAATTATTTTTAATATTTTTTAAAATGATACTCCGGCAAGTTGCTAGAAAAATGTTTTTTAACGGCTTATATACTTTGAAATATATGTTAGAAGTGTAAGGGATACTTTTTGGAATCAAAATCCTTTTTTGACTGCTTCAAATGACTTCATTAACTTAATGAAATCTTCTTTTTACAGTAAAAACAGAAAAAACAAATGAAGGAATATATTTCTTAGCAAAACTAACTCTAAATAAAAATAATTCCCTGACTGACCCCTTGGAGGGGCATGGGGATCTCTTTTAATAACTGTGCGAAAAGAATAGAGATCTACAGTTTATAGTCGAATCCGAACGGCGGTGTCTTTAATTAATAGAGACTTTAAATGGGCTCTAAGATTTAACATGTATAGTTATCCCAGTAAAAAGCAAGTATTGTTAGTTACATATAGACCGATAATCAAGCGTTTTGGTTTATGAAATGTACGAGGGTAGATTGATAAGTTTCCAGCCTGACCCATGGCGCCACTAGGCCTACCTTGAGGTGGCGTTCTATAGTACCATCCTTAGATATCTTGTAGCTATAGTTTCAGCCCGATCGCCATGTTAGTTTAGATTTGAGAGCACACTGAACAAGACGCCTCTGTGGTTTTCTTGAAACAGTCGACCAAAAATTGATTCGAAGAAACATTTCTACCGCCAATTTGACGTTGTATAAGCGTAAATCCAAAGAGAATTTTTGCGTCGATTCATAACCGTTGACGAAACTTGGGTCCACCACTACACTCCTGAAACCAAAGAACAGTCTAAACAGTGGATTGGACCAGGGGAACCAACTCCTAAGAAGGCAAAAACAATTTTTTCAGCGAACAATGTTATGGCTACTGTTTTTTTTGGGATGCAAGAGGTATTATATTCATTGATTACCTTGAAAAGGGTAAAACTATCACTGTTCAATACTACGCAGACTTATTTCAACGTTTGAGTCACGAGGTGAAAATTAAACGACCTCATCTGGCGAAGAAAAAAATCTTGTTTCATCACGATAACGCACCAGCGCACAAGTCAATCGTTGCGATGGCTAAAATCAACGATCTGAAGTTTGAATTGATGTCGCACCCTCCCTACTCTCCAGACCTAGCCCCGAGTGACTATTATCTGTTTCCCAACCTCAAAAAATGGCTTGGCGGTAACAGATTTGCGGACAATGAAGAAGTAATCGAAGCTGTAAATGGGTATTTTGAGCAGCTTGACACATCAGTCTATAGAGATGGCATTACTAGACTAGAACCCCGCTATGAGAAATGTATCAGCCTTGGAGGAGATTATGTTGAGAAATAAAAAAATCTTAAAAACGTTGTTTTTCTTGGTCAGGCCGGAAACTTATCAATCCACCCTCGTATATACATAGATACATAATGTAAAACAGCTTTCTTGTTGGTTTCAAACGCATCGTTAGAGATAATTCTAGCAAAATAGAGAACAAACAGATCTTTTGTGCTTTTTAAATACTTCCATAAAAGAATCAATATAACTTTGGTCCATAATCCGCAAATTGCAAAATGCAGGCTTATAATAAATACCAGATAACTAAAGAACATATATTTTTTAGCTTTATATACATATATGTACATACAAATGCATGTATGTACATAATAAGATTAATAATTTGTCAAGACATGTGTAAACTGAATTATGATTAACGTTCTGCGAATCGTGATAGGCATACTCTATAAATCAAAATCAATTTGTCAGTCAATGGAAATTTGAATACGACTGCAACAGCAGGAAATATGCGCGAATTTTGCACCTGCCACCTACGTTGTATAGGTACAAAAAGTATCTACAAATATACATACAGCTAAATAAGTATCTAGAAACATTTAACTGACAAGTGGCATGCAACAGCAACAAGCAGTGGCTAAAATGCGCCACCAAGCCAAGATCAAGCCGGCTAAAATGGCAACAGCTGTGAATTAGTTGCGCAGTCGCAACTCGCCAACTTATCAACAGTTTGTTATGCTCAAGTGTAAGTGTATCTGTATCTGTAGCTGTGCGTGTGTGTATGTGTGTAGTTGTATCTTATAGCCAAGCTGTTAGCTGGGCCAGCAACTGTCGTCATTAGCGAGACGAAGGCATTGAGCATGCTAAATATGGTTTCACTGAAGTTAGCCGCAAACTAGTACAAGTGGCTCCAACTGTCAATGCAGCCAGCCAACAGCAACTTCGTTTATTGGCGGCGTCATTGCAATTACAAACGACACACAGATACTCACACACCATCACAGAGATACTCCCAACTATTCGCACTCTTATATACGCTTGTTTGCATTTAAAATCTGGCTGGCGGCTATTACAAGTTCTAGACTTGGCAACCATAAACGGCTCTGACCATTTGTTGTCAACGTCGTCGCCAACGGCGTCGTCACCTTTGTCACACATAAACCACATAAAGTACTACTTCAATTGTTGCTCAAAATGTTTCCTAGTCATGACTAAAACGCGCTCGCAATTAATCAATGTTAGTTTATCAGTTCGCTCGATATGCTATGTTTGCATATTTATTGCTCATAGCCCACTCATATATCATCTAAGCAGGTTATTGTACCAGTACTATAGTTAAATTTATTATGTAGTAATATCTTTTTTACCTTCTTATGCGAAACTTCCCGCCGAATACCATTTTCAGCTGATATACAGTATCCAATATTGTGAAATCCAATTTGAGTGCCACTCCGCAGAGACACGACTAACCAAAAAAAAAAAAACTTAATCGAACGTGCTGCTTCTTTTACTTTTTGAAACTTTTTTTGTATTTGTGTTTTTATTTTTTTTTTAATTTTTTTATAATTTACTTAAATTGCATTCAGTTGTTGAAATTTGTGATTTTGTCATGCTGCATAAAATTTGAACTTGCAAACTTCCTTGTTGCAGCCGCAAAGTTAAAACCATTGACACTTGCTTTTTTCAAGATACTTTTGTTTAAGATACTTTGCACTTGCCAAAAAGGCGAAAGTTTAACATTATTTTTTTTATGGGCCAAAAGAGCAGCAAATAAACTTGTCAGATATTTGCAAATATTTTCGAGTCGTAAATTTGTTCGCATTCGATTTTAGCGGGCACAACTTATTATTATTATTATAACTATTAATATTAATAATTTTTATTGTTGTTGCCCTTCTTGTTGCTGTTTTTGTTGTGCACACGCGACGTTTTCGTTGTCGTTTCTCAACGCTACAAAACTGCGCATACTACGTCTGCACGCGTCAGCGGTTTTCACTCGTTTGAAGTTTGAACACTGAGCGACACAGCGGCAGAGCCGGCACACGGCGGCAGCGCAGCGAGCAGCAGCAACTTTAAGAGAGCGACTGCCAATAGGCAACGCAACTAAAGAGAGCAGCTGCGTGAGCGTAAAAGGTGGCAAGATAAGCTGACATCGTGCGTACATAGCGATGTATGAGCAGGGTAGCTGTGGTCATCATACATCAGGCTTGTACATAAAGAGATTTTGCACGAATGAAACCTGCTTTAATGTGTTTTATTTTTCTCTTACTAGAGTTTCGTTCAGCTTGACAGTTGGCACGAGGAAAGTTCGGATCATGCGGGATATGATTATAAAGATTTGTGATCTCTTGCGATCTCTTGCTATACGTATATGCAACTCCTCAGAGATCCTTTTATAGTAAATGAGAGGATTTTTAATTAAAAGTTTTGAAGTTTTTAAAGTTGACGGATCAAGCAGCATTTCGATTCATTCCAAATACATTTTTTTCTGCTCTTCAACTGTATGCAGATTGAGGTCTCTATGGAGTGTGGAACCGCGTACGTCCCAGCGACAGTTCGTTTTATAGTTCGATTTAGCAGCAATCCCCCAAATCTGCACTCCATGAAGCCATATGGGAAGAATACAGTGCACATTATGGGGCATATAACTCATTAACATCGTGTTGATAAATTAAATTCTAGCATGAGTAATTAGTAAATATATAAGTACTTACTATGAGTAATGGACTTAATTAAAATGAGTAATTAATATTACTGTTGGTACTACTACTAGAACAAACAAAAACCACCATAACACTGCTGCGCCGGAAATCGGTATATTTTTTCTGAATTTGAAATAACAATCCGTCGATTGCCCAAATATATATATTCAAATATTAAAGAAAAAATAGCTTGAAAAGGCTTGCAATTCTGTTAAAGTATGTTCTACTTAGGGATACCTTGCATACGACAAATTATCTTAGAATTTCAGGAAAACCACAACTTCAATTTATAAAAATGGCGGACGTAAAGTCGGGCGCGGACGACTTTAGGATACCCTGTACCACTAGCTTGTAATAAAGTCCGATTTCTTCACAAAAAACCAAAAACAGAAGAATTTTTAAGCAAACATTTTTTTTTGACCGATCATTCATATGGGAGCTATATGATATAGTCAACCGATTTCAATAAAATTTGACACAGTTCTTAAATACCTTAAAAAAAAACTGAATGCCGAATTTAGTTCAAATATCTTTACAAACAAACAAAACACATCGAATTTTGTAAAAAAAACGTGTTTTTGGACCGATTGGTCCAATGGGAGCTATATGAACTAGTCAACCGATTTGAATTAAATTTAGTATAGTGCTTAGGAACTATAAAAAACTTAAGAATGTCAAATTTGGTCCCAATATCTTAACAAACAAACGAAACACAACAAATTTGGTTAAAAAATCGATTTTTTTGATATAGTTAACCGATTTTGTTCAAATTTGGCACATTGCTTAAGTGGTCTAAAAAATTTCCAAACGCCAATCTGGTTAGGATATCTTTATTAAAAAACGAAATATAGCGAGTTTTTCTTTAAAAAAGTTATTTTGGCCGATCGGTCCTATGGGAGCTATATGATATAGTCAACCGATTTTGATCAAATTTGGTACAGTGATTGGGAACTATGAAAAACTTTCGAATACCAAATTTCGTTACGATATCTTCATAAACAAACGAATTATTCATCTAAAACGCTTTTTTTTTTGTCGAGGTCGTCTCAAACACCCCCATGGGAGCTATATAATTTATCCCCGATATCAAAAAAATAAAATAAACTTGCCTCCTATGGAATAATATGGAATCTAATGTTAAAGTTTGGTAACTCTAGCTCTTACCATCTCTGAGATCTAGGCGTTCACACGGACAGACGGACGGACAGACGGACATGGGTATATCGACTTCTCTATTCACCCTGATCATATTTTAGGTAACTTTGGGGTGTCTCCGACGTCTCCTTCTATATGTTACATACATTTTCGGCTTGCACAAACTTAATATACCCTTGGTACCATACGGTACAGGGTATAAAAAGTATCATACAAGGTTTTGAGAAACAAACTCTCAGCTTGTTAGCTGATCTTTAGAGATTTCTTATCAATTTCAGCTGCATTCTATCTAGCTTTAAGAGAAAAGTTTAAAACTAAATTATGAAACAACACCGGAACAGACTTTAGATTAGAATTTTATATAAATAAATTGTAATATAATATAATTAAAACTTATTGAAGTCCGAAGCCGCAACTGAATTTTTGAATACAAAACAGACTTTAATTCATTTATAAAACTGCCTTAATTTTTTTCAGTCTCTTTCAAAAACTTTATAATGCATAAAAGTTGAAAATAAAAAATTCTCTTTATGCTGCACTCTCTTAAATTCAGCCGCAAAACAGCTCAGCTAAGATCAGCCCAAAAATATGCAACATTTATTTTCACCGAAATTGCATACTTTGAGGCACTTTATAATTTCACCATCAATGAAATGTTTACCAACTTGGCACAAATTAAAATTTAAAGATGTTTATATAAATAAAATCTTAAAAATTTAACCCACACTTAGCTGTAAACATTTAAAGTTTGAGCCTAAACAAAGCTTAGCCATTTTTTTGAGTT
Source organism: Chymomyza amoena (assembly GCA_037043745.1). Classification (NCBI taxonomy): domain Eukaryota; kingdom Metazoa; phylum Arthropoda; class Insecta; order Diptera; family Drosophilidae; genus Chymomyza; species Chymomyza amoena. The sequence goes on from JBAMAX010003189.1 coordinate 319,327, forward strand.
AGATAAAAACCTTCAATACTATTTTATGATAATTGCTTTGAGCATAAATTGTATTGGCTTTTTAAAGGCATTAAACGAAATCACCTTTTGTATTATTCAATTTAGATATAATATTTTGCAACATTCTCAGCGCCAAAAGTTCAATCGATCATTACGACAACGATAGCGGCAAAAATTATGGCAAACACTTTGTTAAAATGTTGCACGAACAAACGCCGACGCCGCCGCACAGTGGTCGAAAGAGTCGATACAGTAGCTAAAATTCACTTTTTCTGTACTAATATGATGATTGATGCGATATTATTTTGTTTTTGTAATGCTAGTTAAACAGCTATAAGATTGAAGTTTCTAGAAAAACTTGAAGAAAAATCTCATCGAACCATCTCAAAAACCGGGTAAAAATATTTAGCATGTTCAGGCTGATTTCTTTAAAATTTTTTTTAAATTCCAGAATGAGCTTTTAATAACGTTATCGATGACATTTTCATAGCGATAAGTTTAAGTTTATATGATTATAGTCCACCAATTTCTTTGACAGTAGTGCTAGAGAACTTTTAACAATTCATCAAAAAATATATACATATTAATATAATTTTTTTTTTAAAGTATGATCTGCTTTCCATTTATCAATTTTTATTTAATTTTATATAGATCGCCGCTTTGAACCACTGTGCGCCGCTGCAACTTTGCAACAATTGTCGGCTTCAGCGTCGCCGACGTCATTGTTGCAATTGTTGTTGGTGTTTGCCGGCTAATCATGTTGGCCGCATCGCAATTGTCGCAAATTGAATTGTCGCTGTAGCTTGAAGAGAATGTGAGTTGATTTTTTTAGATTTTGATCTGTTGAGGGGCTAGTCGTCTCACAACATGGCGTATGAGTGATTTATTTGTTAGCCAAAGCACATAGCGCGCATACGCCGCGTGTGCACTAAAACATATTATTTTTTTTTGCTTAAATTTTATTTAATTAGGAGGGCAGTTTGATAAGTTTGGTAAGGATAGGTATATATACGAGGGAAGTGTTATAAGTCCGCGATGCTTGTTGTATCACAACTAACTAATGCGAGTCTACTACGTATCCAGATCACATCTAGACTCTTAGCAAGTGACACTGGTCTTGCCGCACTTATAAATTCTCTTCCTGACGTATCAATCTGCTTGAGATCAGATCTTATGATCACGGAACTTTTTCATAACAAGAAATTAAGATCTTTTCTCCCAAGTCGGGAGACTTGAGCTGACGGCAGCCCAGGTGGAAACCTCTGGTGGCAACAATGGTTCACGGATGGGACCAAAACTGAGCAGGGTGTTGGTTTTGGAATCGTTGAACCCAACACCAGAATCTCTACCCCAATGAGCATCTGGCCCAGCGTCTTTCAAGCGGAGATTCATGCCATAGAGATCTGCGCCTCCTTAGTATCCTTCTTAAAGGAACTAGGGTTGCACACATATGCATTTTTTCAGATAGCCAAGCTGCTATTTGGGCATTGTCATCCCGGAGCATCTCCTCCAGGATGGTTAGAGAATGCCATAACTACCTCCAAACCCTGTCCGCCCGGAAAAAAAGTCGTGCTATGTTGTGTGCCTGGGCACTCGGAAGTGGATGGTACGACGATCGCTGACGATCTAGCACAACAGGGTGCCTCCACCCTGACTACATCTCCTGCGCTGTTTTGTGGTATTGGTTGGTATACAATCAAAACCATGATAACCTAATGGGCTGCAGGTGAACATAGGAGATACTGGTTCTCACTTCCGGGATTCGTCAAGCAAAAGTCAAACCTATGAATGCGATCAATACAAAAGTTCTTGGCAGAGCGGACCTAAAGCTCTTGGTAGCTATCACCCTGGCCACCACACTGTTAGATACCATCTACAGAAAGTTGGCCTATCGGACTCTTGAGTACAGGCTCTGTCTAGAAGACGATGAAACCACCAGACATTTCTCTGTGACTGCCCAGCGCTGGTATGGGACAGATCCTGTCACATGGGAAAGAAACGGATTAGTCCCTTCCATCTTAGGTCAATACCAACAAAAGACCTACTACTACTCATGCGGAAAGCGGAAAGTCTTTTGCTGTAACTTAAGGGTATGATACAAAAGACCTTTTGGTCGCAGTGCCCCACCTCTTTGTGAGGAGCCCTTTATATGATATATTCAGTAACAAAAGAACTCTCCGATATTTCTTATATTAAATATTTTAAAATTATTCATGTCGCCTTTACTTATAGTCGACCTCTTTAGTTAAGTTATTATTTTAATTGAATGTTTGTGGATATTTTTATTTTTTATTGTTACATTAAGACTCTGCGAGTAACTGCTAAAAAACGACTGAGCGGAAGAGATTTGAATGGAATAAAGAGGTGCCCGAGAAATAGAAATAGACTTCACAAAATATCTTACTTAGAAGCAAAAACGAGAATTTGAAAAACGCTTAAAAAGAAGAGAGTCCCATTTAACAACCACTAGATGGCATTTAAGTGGAAGCAATGGTAAGGAACTGGGATACTAGGAAGGATCACTAAAATAGACGCTCGCTTGGGGACCTTAAAAAAACTATTGTTGAAAATAGTGAAAAATATGTTGAGTTTAAAAAAATGTTGGGTCTACTACTTGATATAGCGGATTTACGAGAGCAGGCGTAAGCTGTAGCAGGCAGCTTATGACAGCATTGATCAGAGGAGATTATAAGCCAACCAACTATTCCAATGCAGTTTTCTATGATAAGAAATCGATTCCGTTTTGTTGATGGGATCCGAAGTGAGTTTTGTATTATTAAGGGCATCAATATGATAAATAATGGGTATGATTGCCATCAGAATCAAGATGTTATTAGAGCAAAGTATTCACTAATCTAAATACAATAAAAAAAATGTAAAATTATTGCGCAAAAAAAAATTAAGTCGCATTTCAAGCTATTATTAACTTATCAAAAACGACACTGACTTATTAAACTGCTCTCGTATGGTTTTTTTTTCGCGTATTACTTTTATTAAGTTAGTTTTATTTAAGCCAATTCAAGGCAAAGAACCAAAAAATAAAAAAACAAAATAAATGTGGCATGCTTTTGTGTAGTCGCGTTTTTGAAATTGTTGCAATCTTGTTGGCAGTTAATTTGAAAATAATACGTTAGAGCAAGTTTAGATCACTTTGGCAGTCTTTGTGAGTTGCCAAATTGTTGTTGAAAATTAATTCAAATGTCTGCTGGTACTGCTGGGATTAACTTGGCCCAAACTGTCTATTGGCCACGCGCGACGTGATAATTAGCGTTTGTCTTGCCAAAATGTCGACACAACCAACCAACCAACCAACCAACCAACAGCAGCAGCAATCAGAACATATGGGTTACTATGGGTTACCAATGTTGTACCATGGTGTCTCAATGACACACCTTTAACGGCTGGCCGGCCACTTGCTGTCTATGGCGGGCGGTTTTGGAGTAACTCCCCAACGCCCAGGGCCGTAGGTGTTTGCAATTAATGCCAACATTTTCCAATTTAATTGAGCTCCAAATGTGTCTGCTGCTGCAAATGACTTTGATTTATGCTGCAAGCAGCAGTCAAGCGGAATTTTATCAGCTTATTAAGCGCAGAGAGCTCAGGGAAATGTGCTGCACACTTTGAACTTTGCTCTACTTTCAGCACGTTTTGAAGTCAGTTGACTGCAGGAACTGCTTTCAAAATGCAAATTAGCCACGTTCCTTTTTTCTTTATTTCTTTGGATTTTGTGTTATATGGTGAATGGTTACTGTAATGCTATCGGTATTTGAACCCGTTGACAGGGGACAAGCCCATTTACAAGTTGGCAAAACTTGCCACAAATTGTGTCAATATTTGTCTCGTGTGCCGTATGCCTTATGCCGTGTGCCGTTTGTGAAGCCAAGTTTGCCAAGCTGGCTCAGTTAGCTTTTAACTAGCCAAAGTCACAGGATGCTGCAACAAATCGTGCCGCAAAGGTCTGCACCAGTGTCATACTTGGTCGTCAGAGTTTGTGGCTTTGTTTGTGGCACTTTATTTTTTTTTTTGGCTCGTGTAAAATGCACAAAAATGACAAGCTATAGAAATTATTGAACATGCCACCAACAACAGGCAGCATGCAACAAGCTGCAAGCCACAACAAAGCATCACAACAACAACAACAACAACACAACAACAACATACAGGCGGCACACGTTGCTCCATTTCGAGACGACAACAACGACGACGACGCCGCTCACAAGTTATCTAATGCTCACTTGTTTTTGGCCAGGTCCGCACCCAGCTACAACTAAAGCTACAGCTACAATACAGTGCCTGCAAAAAGTATGCCATACCACATAACAAGGCGACATAAAGCGCTAATGAACCGCCGGCGTTCATCTATCAATGTCCACGGCACAAGAATGGCGCCATTGTGCTTTCAATTTCAATTTCGATACGTTTTCAATTCGACTTGCTTTTACCATTGCAATCCCAAAAAATAAAACCTCAGAACAAAGAACCATGCAGTCTAAAAAAACCTCAAAACTGGACATACTCCTAAAGAGCTGCTGCCGCTGCTGCGGCTGCTGGACAACTTATGCAATGCCAAAGCGGTTTCTCGCTGCCCACGCCACATAAATTGTTGACTTGGTGACACATTTAGCTCAGGTGCGCCATTCGTTACGCTCGCCCGGTATTTCGATTGGATTGGCGATTGCATTGGAGTTTTATTATTGGTTTTGGTTTCTGATTGGGTCAACAAATTAAAAGCGAAAGTTTATCACCCAATGTCCGCCTATTGGGGCTAATCAGGCTATGGCTACGACTACTACACAAATACCTACCCCAGGCGACATCACATGCGAGGGCGGACTGTAAAGTAAGTTATTTCCAAAAGAAAGAATATTGCAATCAAAGTTTGAATATAAGAAAGTACCAGGCGAGTTCAGATCATACCAGATCATCAATATATTCTGAAGAGTCGAGGAAGAAGGATCAACTAGCACACCAGGTAAAGACTTGCATTCAAAGTTTGAATATAAGAAAGTACCAGGCGAGATCAGATCATACCAAAACATCATATATATTTTGAAGAGTCGAGGAAGAAGGATCAACTAGCACACCAGGTAAAGACTTGATCTTAGTAGAAATAATAATATTGTATGAATTGTGTATTGAACAGGGTATCTGCCAGATTATGCGGCTTTATCTTGAAACCTGTCCAAGCTTTAAAACCTGAAGTTCATTTTGAGAGCACAAGAAATTTTTAATTAGTCTTCAGCCTGCCCTCGTATACTATAAATTGGTTTTCCTGCACCTATAATACATTTCATTTCATAATCCAATTAGCCAGCTGAGCTCAGGCTGAGACGACAGCTGATTGACAAGGAGAACGTGCTTTGATGAAATTGTAAATTTTTTTTTGTGTTTTTTTTTTTTGGCTACTATATTAACATTAGGCGGATTCGGGCCTGGCCCCTACTTTTGGCCTGCTACTGTACCACGCATTTGAAGTTAATTGGATTTGATGCGGAGTAAGCTTCTAAGGTCAAGAACAAAGCGCAGCTCAGTTTAGGCGCTTAGGTGCGCCAGCGTCTTGATTAATAGCTGATACCAGGGCGTATGATTAATATACAAAATGGCAAATAAGTAATTTGAGTACAACTGACGTGACGTCACACGACTTACCTCTTTTGCTGATTGCTCTCCAGATTATTAGCGATGACATTGTCAATATTGTTAGGACGCGCGCGTGGTAGCAGCGGCGGTGGCGCTGCGTTGACGCCAGCAGCGCTGTTACGCTCCAGTGTGGCATGTTCCATAATGGGCGGCGGGTTGTGTGGGCGTTTGCGACTGTTGGATGGATTTTTTGTGATGGCATTGGCGCCATTTAAGAGCAGCTTGTGGCCAGTTTTGCTATTGCTGTTGGTTTGAGGCTGCGCCAAATTGCGAGAGGACTGTAAGGGGTACAGAGAACGTGAGTTGTAGTATTTGACATTGTTTTTGACCTAGCCTCGATCAAAAATCGATATAAGATCTTGCAACCAAGGTCTGTCACTGATCTTTAGCTTAGTTTTGTGGGATAAACTTTCTAATGTTATATTAGGAATTTGAAGTAGATGAATGAATTTATAGGAAGGAAATATCTGAGCATGTTCTTTAAAGGGGGGGCTTAGACAGAGGAAAATCTTCTAGGCTCTTCTGAACTCACTGCAAGAGCCTTCTGTTGAAAAACGATAAAGCTCAGTAGTTTAATTTGGGATCTTAACGCCTAACTCCAACTAATCTGTCAGCTTCCAAGCATATTTCAACTTCTAATACGCCTATATTTATGTTCACACTGCTGCCGCTTACCTGTGCCAAAGTAGTTGGCTTCTTGGGCACCAACGGCGGCACCTTAGGCTCAGTTGGTGGTATTGATGGCGTGCGATTATAGCTGGAGCGACGCGTGGAGGCTCCAGCAAAGCTATTGCGCCTGTTGGGCGATGCTGGCGGCTTGGGTTGCAACACTTCCGGCGGCGGTGGTGGCGGCAGTGGTTCATCAAATGTATAGCTCGTATCCAGCTCATTGCTGCTAGGTGGCGGCGGCAAATCTGGTGATGGCACGCGCAAGTTGGGATTCTTAGGCGGTCGTTCCGGCGCCCAATTACTGCCCACAGTTGGATGCGGCGGTGGCGGCACTGCCTGGTAGTAGCCGCCTCTTGGCAGCTGCGGCGCATGCTGCTGTGGATGCAGCTGCTGATGCGCCAAAGCAGCCGCCTGCTGCAGCAGCAGCTTGTCACGCATGGGCGCATACTCTGAGGCAGAGGAAGTGCGTCTTGCGGGCAACGCTACGCGACCACGTGGTGGCGGCGGCGGTGGAGGCATGCCACAGTCATTGAAAGATAGCTTCTCAGCGCTGCTTATATTCTTAATAGACTGTTGCTGTAGTTTGTCTTGTGTGGCGCGCTGATACTGATCTCGAAAGTCGGCATAGTCCGAGGCAGAGGAGGAGCGACGCAGCAGATTAGGCAGCAGCGAGCGGGAACGCGGTGGTGGTGGTGGTGGCGCCGGCGATGGCGGCTTTGAGTGCAGCGCAGGCTTATGGTTAGCCGTGGTTGTAGGTATGCCCAGCATGGGTTCCAGATTATTGGGCAGCGACTTGCGCAATGACTGTTGTTGTTGCTGCTGTTGCTCGAGACTATCCCTAGCTGCATGCAACGATTGATAGGAGTGTGGACGCAGCAGCTGCTGCTCGGCAGCGGTGAGTAGCGATTCCTTTTGCTGCTGTTGTTGCCGCTCAAAATAGGACTGTACCGCATTCTTTTGTAGCGCCTTGAGCGCAGGATTAGACAAACGATGCGTTTTGCTGGGCTCCAAATAGCTATATTTCTGCGGCTGCTGCATGGGCACAGCGGGCTCAGTAACAGTGCTGCGTTCAAAGTCATTAATGCGCTCTGCCACAGAATGCCAGGTGGGCTGCACGGCGGCGCCCGCGGGCGTTATCACAGGTAATCTGTGGAGCAAACGTGTGGATTAGCGGATATTGCTTGACAATACTTGTAGTTGTTACTTACTTTGTTTGCGGCAGCTTGTTGGATTTGTGCAATCCGGCGCTGAACTGCGGCTTCGGATGCAGCACATATTGCGAGGTGTTGCTGTGCACAGGCTCTGTATAGGTGCTGACTGGAAACAGACGATGATTGCTGCGATAGCTATCATTGCCGCCATTGGAGTGCAACAGCTCCACATTGCTGGCCACATTGGGTGCACTGCAGCTAAAGGAATCCTTCTTGCTGAGTTGCGGCTTGCTGGGCGGCGGTTGCGGTGCTATAGTTACCACCGCTTCGCTATTGGAAATGGTCACTGAGATGCTAGACTTGTGCTGCTGCAGCGGCACCGGCAGCTGTTGTGGCAGCTGTTGCTGCTGCTGCAGATTGCCCGTGGACTGCGATTGACCCAAGCTGGAGCTAGTGTCCGTGCGCGACTGTTGTATATCTGGTAAGGAACTTTGCGTGGCATCCATGCGTTTAAGCAGGCTTAGCTTTTGGCCAAGTGCTGGTTGTGTTTGCGTAGACTGCTGAAAATGGTGCAATGCCATTGTGGTGTGCACGGGTGGGTAGCTGGGACTGTGGCGATGCTGTGCCCGCATAGCTAGAGGCTGTGCAGTGCTGCCACTACTACTACCATCCTCTGAGGTCTGTGGCGCGTGCTGGACAGGCGCTGTGGGCGAGGCAGGTGCTGCTGTGGCTATGGCTGGGGCAGGCGTCTCATTATCGTGCAGATATAAAACGCTTTCGCTATGGTGTCGCTTGGGCGTCAGTACTCGCGAACTGTGCACAATCAGCTGCGAGGAGGAAACTGTAAACGATAGAGCAGAATGTGAACAGGAAGTTAAGGTGTGGACTAGAGACATTCTAATAGCTTGGTGCAGCTGTGCTGCTGACCAGGACAGCTCTGTATAGGTAAAAGTGTGCCATGTAAACAATGGCAACAATGGGCACATTCGAAGGTCAGCCAGCTCATGTTGCCGGGTTGTTAGCTACAGTGAACACTTGAAACAAACCGATTTTGGTTAAAGGGACTCTTTTGGTGCTTGCCATTGTACGGCAGGCATTATCTTAGACTTCATCTAAAAATTAATTATTTGTTCCAGAAATTCTATGCATTACTGAGTTTTTAACTTAAAGGTATCGCAAAGAGTCAGAGATGTATCTACATTCGAGCGAATTTATAAGAAAACTTTGTATTGAAATTCTATAGGTTTTCTGCTCTACCTCCTCTATAAGGTCGACAATATTTTGTGCCAAAACTCAAATCAAGTCTCCACTGTAGCTGTGGCCTCAGCCCAACCCTGTAACGCCATTGCTAATGAGCAAAACTTACCCGATTCGGCAATTGCACTATAGCCCGTAGCATGACTGGCCTCGGACACATCACTCATGGAGCCCAACCATTTTAGAGTTTCCGTCGATGAGGTGCTCTCGGAACTGTTGTGATTGCTATTGGTAATGGTATGCGGTGGCAGTGCTACAACGTTGGCATCGCCGCGTCCATTCAGACTGCCCAGCAGTGGTATGGGTGAGGGTGCCACCGAATTGCTGCAAACCGATGAGAGATCGTTCTCGGACCAGTGATGTGATTGGCGCGACAGCAAATCACTCTCCTGACGTAATCTGCAATGGAGTAGGCAAAAGTTGGACAGGTTGTTTGTTAGTCAAGAGCTTCAATTGGCTGTCTATCAGTTGGGCACAAATAAACCATGAAAAAAAAGTATAAAAAAAAATTGGCAACTCATGACGGCGGCTTAAGAAATTTCTGGTTTTCATATAAGCATGTAGCATATTGTTTCCTCAATGTTCCGAACACGGCGCACATGAACCCGGCCAGAAGTCACAGACAGCCATCATTGGACACCGCCATACCATACCAAACATTAGCCGGCAGCAGTAATTACTTGAATTTCTGAGTAGTATTTTGGTGCTGTCTAGCCTTCGAATTGTATTTCGATAGAGTTGGTCGCCCTGACGACGCGACTAACTCTCTTCAGCGGTTCGGTTCGGTGCGGTGCGGTGCGACGTGGTGCAAGTTCATATGGGCAAAGCCAAAAAAAACGCGACTTGAGTCTTTCAAAGACCTTGAAAGTTAAGCTAGTTTGGTTTTTATTTTTATTATTATTATTATATTTTTTTTTTTTGAAGCACTATTATATTTGAAGCATTTTTTTGTTATTGTCTATTTGAGCGTTGTTTGCTTTACTAAGAATTTTTAATAACTTTTTTTTTTTCAAAATTAAAGTGGCAAATAAAAATTTTTTTAATTGTCGCGTTGTGGCATTTGATACAAACACCACAAACAACGACAACAACAACAATGCAATGGCCACAAACGTGTTTTCGTGTTATTGTTGTTGTTAGTGTTTGCCAGACAAAACAAGATAGCAAAATTGAGTCGCTTTGTTGTTGTTGTTGTTGCCGCTGCTCCATAAACAACATTAAATGCCGGGCCAACCAATCGACTGACTGGCCCACTGCAAAAGCGCATCAATATCTAGATCTTCACGGTGGAATTCGTTGCTAGAGATGGACGCGTGATAAGGTATTCAATATACTACATAAGAATTGGCCAGATAAAATAAAATAAACATTTCTGCAAAAGATTTGTTACTGCGAAAAACTTTAAGCGTGAGTTCACCAAGAGATTGTTGAGGAATTAAAGAGAAAATGTGCATTATGGCCTACAGTCAGAATGTTGCCCACCACGACGGGTGTTGCAGATGTAGGTATACGAAGCAGATAGAATGCATCCAACATAGTGAAAGCCTTTCTTCAAAGATCTGGGTTTTCTTCTCCGGCAGTTCATGCCCTTTCTATCAAAGAAGAATGATTACATCTACAATAGCGATCTCTAATGCTATACTCGCCTTACTCCTTCTATTTTACTTTTACTTCCTTTCTGTTCCATTAGGTACCCTGTTCCATAGGGTGACCACTTGAGGGCACCCAATCTAAAGCGAGCAGTCAGTCTATCTAATCTAACCTAACCGTCTTGAAAAAGCCATCACCAATTAGTAAATGTTTGCTAATGATTTTGGCCAAAAACTACTAAAATTTCTTCTTCTATCGTTTTTATCTGATTATCCAGCATATGCAAAAAGATACTATGAATTCATAGTCAAAGATTAATCATTACTTTGATTGAATTAATTGATTGAATTCTATACAACTATCAATCTATACTATATATCGGTATTGCGATATGTTTATAAAAATGTGTATCTATGCATCTATCTTTTCATCTTTCTATTTATGTATTTAAATATCATTTCATCTACGAAAAAAGTGGATTCCCAAGTATCAAGTATAAAGATGTATTGAAGATTAATCATCTTAAATTCTATCTTCATATGAATCTATCAATGTTGCTTAACATCAATCAATTAATCTGTCTTTCGTTTTTTAAACAAACATATATGTACATAAATCTATCACTCAATATTTTTCTATCTACGATAAGCCACCAGAACATTCCTTTAAGGTGAACTAAGGGCAAACTTTTCTGACATTAAAATATGTATCTACATATGGATCTAACATTTTTTTTTTTTTTGTTGACGACGAGACGGATCTTATTTTGTTGAGTCAAAATTTGTATTTTGTTATTCGTGGTTTTTATCTATCTTTTATGATATCGTTAGAAAAAAAATTATATTATTTTAATGTACAATCAATAATTTCAGAATATCACCATTATAATTTGCAAATAATAGATAATTTTTTTAGATTTTGAAGTCACCGCCTCCTCTCCTCTATCTATTCCTTTGTTCATCTATCCACGTATGTATCCATTCATCAAACTATCCATCCATCTTTGCAACTTTTCATCTATCCATCTATCCATCCATCCTTCTAAGCAACTTTTCATCTATCCATCAATCCATCTATCCATCTATCCATCTATCCATCTATCCATCTATCCATCTATCCATCTATCCATCTATCCATCTATCCATCTATCCAACTATCCATCTATCCATCTACCCATCTATCACTATCCATCTATTCATCTATTCATCTATTCATCTATTCATCTATCCATCTATCCATCTATCCATCTATCCATCTATCCATCTATCCATCTATCCATCTATCCATCTATCCATCTATCCATCTATCCATCTATCCATCTATCCATCTATCCAACTATCCAACTATCCATCTATCCATCTACCCATCTATCCATATATCTCCATCTATTCATCTATCCATCAATCCATCAATCCATCAATCCATCTATTCATCTATTCATCTATCCACCTATTCATCTATCCATCTATCCATATATCCATCTATCCATCTATCCATCTATCCATCTATCCATCTATCCATCTATCCATCTATCCATCTATCCATCTACCCATCTATCACTATCCATCTATTCATCTATCCATCTATCCATCTATCCATCTATCCATCTATCCATCTATCCATCTATCCATCTATCCATCTATCCATCTATCCATCTATCCATCTATCCATCTATCCGTCTATATTTACCCATCTGTACTTACATACTGGGACTCCACCTTCAGAAGGATGAACGGCTAAATTATGTATTGTAAGCTTTCACACTTTAGAATCCTATTCAATCCTTGTATAGAGTTCTTCTGGATTTTGAATTCTTGTCCGAGTAATATTTAACCTATCAAATATATTGTTATCTTACCTAGTTTCTTCTAGACATCTATCAATGTACTAATTATTGTTAAAAATTGGATTATAGCCTTAAGAATGATCGCCTGATTACGTTTAATATAAACTAGATTTAAAGAAAAAAATCTGTCTTTCAGCTTTCTTCTTTCTTTTTCAATTTAATATTAATTACCAGCTTTATCACGCTTGCATCTCTAGTGGCTCTTAAACTGCTATTTGGTTTACTTACTTGTCCAAGAATGGCGTCGCCGAGGTTGAGTCTGAGCTGGAGACATAACTGTGATAGCCTTCGGACTGTGCATACGATGCTTGCTTTTGGTGATGGAACGTTTGATCATAATAGGACGAGGCTCTTATATTGTACTCCTCGAGACCGGCTTGCGTCAGGCCGCATTGATCGGGCATGTCATCCTGTAAATGAATTGCAGCAAGTTAGTTGAGTTTCTTGGCTATCTAGGTAGATAGGTAGGTAGGTAAGATAGGCAGGCAGTGGCGGTTAGTGGCTTGGGCTATAAGAAAAATGTGGCAAAAATGCCGCTTAGCAGGCATACAAATGCATCTATCTACACAGAGGAGGCAACAAATATGTCGTCGTTGTTGTTCATCATACAAAATGTGGCACAACGTAGTCGTCAATGGCGGCAATTGTGATGGCCAAATGTGATGGCATCTGGCTTCCGTGAGCTGATGCGAAATTTATGTTGCCTCCGATGGTTGTTGTGAGATAGGCGCCATCCAATGGCAATTAATAGCAGCTTGCCGCATATTTAAATAGCTTATGGCAAAATGGTAAATATATAAGAGGGCAGGCTGATAAGTATTGCAATTGGCCGGGCAAGGTAAATTATTTATTAAAGTATTTTTTCAAGACTCTCCAAAAAAGGGTTTCATATAAAATTTCTATTTAATCGAAATATTTTTCTAAAGACATGTGGAAGGAAGCTCCAAAGGAAATTTATCCTATGACTGAGGGCAGACGGTAGTCCAAGGCAGAATCATAATCACTGATAGATCAAAAAATGTTATGCAATGAAAAAACGGCTATGTAGATATAATTTATTTTGAAAGTGATTTGTGTGTTCTTTATTTGCTTTATTTCTCTTTTTTGAGGAATGAAGTAACATTTAGGCTTGGATGTCAACCCGAAATAATAAACACTCATTATTTTAATATAATAAATTCCATAACTCCTAGTTTTATTTTAAAAATTTAAGAGCATTATACCTTATTGTGACTGAACATTTTATTTTAAAACGATTTTTTTTCGGACACGTACCGCCTTACTCTAAGCCCACCCTCGTTTATATTTTTGTATATAAACAACTTTAAACAAACTAAAACTTCTCTACGTAAAGTTAAGCACATAATCGCTGTAAATTGCTAAGCCGCATTGTGTATAATTATATAATAGTTGGACAACGGTACGTATACGTAACGTAATAAAAATGGCAACTTTGGCCAACATTTGAACTGGGCGCACAAAAGTTCAATCTTTCGCGTCAGTTGGCGATTTCACTGCAATCGTTCAAGTTGGCAGCAAATAACCAAAACAAAAACAAATTCCAAAAAAAAAAAAACTATAAAAATAAATGTAAAAAAATAAAAACAAAAATTGTTAAACAATTTAATCATTAGTTATGTGGGTATTTTTTGGCCAAGACAAAAAATGAAAAAAGATATTTCTGCTGGCCATTTGCAAATGATCGCATAATAATTACGTTCATTGTGCTGCCAACAAAAATCAACAAAACAAGCCTTCAAAATTTTTCCTTTTTCTTCTGGCCAGTCAGTTGTTTGTTATTGTTGCAGCACGAATTATAGCCAAAGATAAAGTTGTACGCTCATTAGATAATTAAGTGAAAATTAGTGAGAAAGGCAACAACTGCAACAACAGCAACAACAACAACGACAAACAGATCGTTAAAGTCAACTGCAGCGTCCGTCCAGCGATCTAGCGATAAGTTGATATCCATGAAATCCATACAATTCATAAATCTTCCAGTCTCAATACGTTCAATTGCCAAAAGGAATTGGTATCAAAAATTATTACCCTTTGCGCAATATGGCAACGCTCAAAAAAAAAACAAAAAAAACACTGACAATAAAATGCATAACAAACACTCAAAAAACTCTTAACTCAAATGCATTTAGGCCGCCAAACAGAGCGTCAATAATAAGCCGTATTAAGTAACTGCAGTTTGCTTTACACAAATCAAATATAAATACAAATAAAAAAATGGCGGACGTAAAGTCGGGCGCGGACGACTTTAGGATACCCTGTACCACTAGCTTGTAATAAAGTCCGATTTCTTCACAAAAAACCAAAAACAGAAGAATTTTTAAGCAAAAATTTTTTTTTGACCGATCGTTCCTATGGGAGCTATATGATATAATCCACCGATTTCAATAAAATTTGACACAGTGCTTAAATACCTTAAAAAAGATATGAATGCCAAATTTATTTCAAATATCTTTACAAACAAACAAAACACATCGAATTTTGTATAAAAAACGTGTTTTTGGACCGATTGGTCCTATGGGAGCTATATGATCTAGTCAAACGATTTGGATTAAATTTGGTACAGTGCTTGGGAACTATAAAATACTCACGAATGTCAAATTTGGTCCCAATATCTTAACAAACAAACGAAACACAACAAATTTAGTTAAAAAATCGATTTTTTGGAAGATCGGACCTATGGGAGCTATATGATATAGTCCACCGATTTTGTTCAAATTTGGCACATTGCTTAAGTGGTCTAAAAAATTTCCAAACGCCAAATCTGGTTACGATATCTTTATTAAAAAACGAAATATAGCGAATTTCTCTTTAAAAAAGTTATTTTGGCCGATCGGTCCTATGGGAGCTATATGATATAGTCAACCGATTTCGATCAAATTTGGCACAGTGATTGGAAACTATAAAAAACTTTCGAATACCAAATTTGGTTACGATATCTTTATAAACAAACGAATTATTCATCTAAAACGCTTTTTTTTTTCGAGGTCGTCTCAAACACCCCCATGGGAGCTATATAATTTATCCCCGATATCAAAAAAATAAAATAAACTTGCCTCCTATGGAATAATATGGGATCTAATGTGAAAGTTTGGTAACTCTAGCTCTTACCATCTCTGAGATCTAGGCGTTCACACGGACGGACGGACGGACAGACGGACAGACGGACGGACAGACGGACAGACGGACAGACGGACAGACGGACATGGGTATATCGACTTCTCTATTCACCCTGATCATATTTTAGGTAACTTTGGGATGTCTCTGACGTCTCCTTCTATATGTTACATACATTTTCGGCTTGCACAAACTTAATATACCCTTAGTACCATACGGTACAGGGTATAATAAAAAAAATTAAAATAAAACCATGCGTCGTATACGTTATTTTTATTTTATTTTTTTGTTTTTGTGGTACTTTTGCCCCACAGCCATAAAGAGAAGAAAACAAGCAAGAAAGACTTGATATGTTGCAACGAAGTAAATATACTCTACGCAAGAATACGATGCCTGATAAAAGGAGCTTGACTTTTTTAATATCGTCTTCGAGTTAATACTTTCCGATACCTTCAGAACACTAATCAAAACTAAAAAATGGCGGACGTAAAGTCGGGCGCGGACGACTTTAGGATACCCTGTACCACTAACTTGTAATAAAGTCCGATTTCTTCACAAAAAACCAAAAACAGAAGAATTTTTAAGCAAAAATTTTTTTTGACCGATCGTTCCTATGGGAGCTATATGATATAGTCAACCGATTGCAATAAAATTTGACACAGTGCTTAAATACCTTAAAAAAGATATGAATGCCAAATTTATTTCAAATATCTTTACAAACAAACAAAACACATCGAATTTTGTATAAAAACGTGTTTTTGGACCGATTGGTCCTATGGGAGCTATATGATCTAGTCAAACGATTTGGATTAAATTTGGTACAGTGCTTAGGAACTATAAAATACTCACGAATGTCAAATTTGGTCCCAATATCTTAACAAACAAACGAAACACAACAAATTTTGTTAAAAAATCGATGTTCTGGAAGATCGACCCTATGGAAGCTATATGATATAGTCAACCCATTTTGTTCAAATTTGGCACATTGCTTAAGTGGTCTAAAAAATTTCCAAACGCCAAATCTGGTTACGATATCTTTATTAAAAAACGAAATATAGCGAATTTTTCTTTAAAAAAGTTATTTTGGCCGATCGGTCCTATGGGAGCTATATGATATAGTCAACCGATTTCGATCAAATTTGGTACAGTGAATGGGAACTATAAAAAACTTTCGAATACCAAATTTGGTTACGATATCTTCATAAACAAACGAATTATTCATCTAAAACGCTTTTTTTTTGTCGGGGTCGTCTCAAACACCCCCATGGGAGCTATATAATTTATTCCCGATATCAAAAAAATAAAATAAACTTGCCTCCTATGGAATTATATGGGATCTAATGTGAAAGTTTGGTAACTATAGCTCTTACCATCTCTGAGATCTAGGCGTTCACACGGACGGACGGACAGACGGACATGGGTATATCGACTTCTCTATTCACCCTGATCATATATTAGGTAACTTTGGGGTGTCTCCGACGTCTCCTTCTATATGTTACATACATTTTCGGCTTGCACAAACTTAATATACCCTTGGTACCATACGGTACAGGGTATAAAAATCACGATTTGTTCCCAACTAAGACCATGGACTATATAAAGTAGAGCTATTCTACGCAAAACTGTATTCTAAAAGGTCAAATATGTGCCAGTGTGTACACACTTTTTATACGATTTTTGGTATTGTATAATGGATGGCTATAACAATCGCCAAGGTTACTAAGATCTAATTTTTTCTTTAACTAATTCAAGTTCTATTTTTTTGTATCTTATATATAAAATTCTCGTGTCACAATGAGTTACCATATTCCTCCGAAACGGCTGGACCGATTCTCATGAAATTTTGTGTCCTAGGTCTGAGAATCGGCCAACATCTATTTTGTATACCCAAGGTAGCCACCCCTAACATTTTTTTTTAAATTTTTACCAAACTTCTCTGAAACGACTGGACCGGTTCTCATGAAACTTTGCGTGCCTATTGGGTAGGGAGAATTGGCCAACATAAATTTTTCATACCCCTAAGTGATAAGGGAAACCAACCCTAACATTTTTTTGTATTTTTTGGGAAAATTTTGTTGTATTTTTTATACCCTGTACCGTATGGTCCAAGGGTATATTAAGTTTGTGCAAGCCGAAAATGTATGTAACATATAGAAGGAGACGTCGGAGACACCCCAAAGTTACCTAAAATATGATCAGGGTGAATAGAGAAGTCGATATACCCATGTCCGTCTGTCCGTCTGTCCGTCTGTCCGTCCGTCTGTCCGTCTGTCCGTCCGTCCGTCCGTGTGAACGCCTAGATCTCAGAGATGGTAAGAGCTAGAGTTACCAAACTTTCACATTAGATCCCATATTATTCCATAGGAGGCAAGTTTATTTTATTTTTTTGATATCGGGGATAAATTATATAGCTCCCATGGGGGTGTTTGAGACGACCTCGAAAAAAAAAAGCGTTTTAGATGAATAATTCGTTTGTTTATGAAGATATCGTAACGAAATTTGGCAATCGAAAGTTTTTTATAGTTCCCAATCACTGTACCAAATTTGATCAAAATCGGTTGACTATATCATATAGCTCCCATAGGACCGATCGGCCAAAATAACTTTTTTAAAGAAAAATTGGCTATATTTCGTTTTTTAATAAAGATATCCTAACCAGATTTGGCGTTTGGAAATTTTTTAGACCAATTAAGCATTGTGCCAAATTTGAACAAAATCGGTTGACTATATCATATAGCTCCCATAGGTCCGATCTTCCAAAAATCGATTTTTTAACAAAATTTGCTGTGTTTCGTTTGTTTGTTAAGATATTGGGACCAAATTTTACATTCGTGAGTATTTCATAGTTCCTAAGCACTGTACCAAATTTAATCCAAATCGTTTGACTAGATCATATAGCTCCCATAGGACCAATCGGTCCAAAAACACGTTTTTTATACAAAATTCGATGTGTTTTGTTTGTTTGTAAAGATATTTGAAATAACTTTGGCGTTCATATCTTTTTTAAGGTATTTAAGCACCGTGTCAAATTTTATTGAAATCGGTTGACTATATCATATAGCTCCCATAGGAACGATCGGTCAAAAAAAAAATTTTTGCTTAAAAATTCTTCTGTTTTTGGTTTTTTGTGAAGAAATCGGACTTTATTACAAGCTAGTGGTACAGGGTATCCTAAAGTCGTCCGCGCCCGACTTTACGTCCGCCATTTTTTTATAGTGTGGCTTTGGCGCATTTTCAGATTAACTAATATTCTGTAGTTAATTGTTTTTGTCATATATAAAAGAAACTTATGTTTCACGTGTAACGGGTGTTCTCATGAACGCGTCGATGAAATTCAAATCTGATTTTTGCGTGTGTTAGAGGTTGTCAATACGAAGGTTTTTTGGAAGAAATACAACGCATCAAATTAATTATCAATGTAATCGTACTGCCCAGGAACGCAATGAACATGATAGAATTTGGTCAAGACGGACCCGTGAAGAGCTACATTCGACTAATAATGGTACAAGTTTGAATCGAGCTGCAAACTAATCTAAATATCTTATATTGTTCCAGATAAGCTAACTAGAGAATCTTCCGATGGTTATTCACTTTAAGAGTATTCAAAATTTATGCGCAGGACAACGTCTGCCGGGCCCAATAGTAATTTAATAATAATTTAATAATTGGTTTACATTAAAAAGGTAAAGTAGATTTTAATAGTTTACTGCAAGAATATTCAAACAGCTGAAATTTTCAAAACTCGAAATGTTGTAAAGTGTTGTAAAATTACCAGAATTTCGTTTTTAAAATTCGCGCACTTATTCATATTCCATTCTTTATAATGGATTTTATACTAGCACTTATCATTGAATATAACTTTATTTTTAAGTAATTATTATTTGAGGATACTCCAAACTTTAGAAAAAATGTCTGTTCTATAGAATTCGGAGACGTTATTTGGATAGATTTTCTGAAAATAATTATTAAAAAGATTGATACAATCAAACTTCTTATACAGCAATAAATAATTAAATTATTGTGTATTCCAAACTTCAACTGAATTGCAAACATCGCTTGTAAATATAAATTTCTACTGAAATATTCTAAAATTTTTGAAAACTACCTGTATAAAACACTGAGCCAAGTTGTATAAATAGATCTTGAGTTTCTTGTGTCTACGTTTTGATCAATCCCAACATTAATTTATGTTCAGATACAAATTTCAAAAACTTGCCTTAGCAACAGACAAATATTTATTACTGATTATGCCCAGATCGCCTACAGCGTTACAAACGTCTTGAGAAACTTGAAAAACCATTCAGTACTTAGTAGTATATATATCTATATGTAGGTAAAGTGTATAAGAAAACCGTCAAAAAGACGTAAAGACCAAGCCTCTAAGTCACTTGACTGACTTGTTGCAGTTGCCATTGTCAGTCAGATATTTTTGTTGGTAGCTGAACGTGTCGCCAAAGTCGAAACTGAATCCAAAGTTAAGATCGAGATCGAGCCAAGTCAAGTCAAGTCGACGTGGGCAGCAGCTGTTGATTGTCTTTTTGAGTTTGGCGCCACAGAAAAAAAAAATCAAAAATAAGAAATAAAAGCCACAATAATACCAATAATAATAATAATAATAACAATAGTTATACATAATAGTTATAATCATATGACAGTTGAACAGATGCATGGCTTGGCGCTGTCTGACAAATGTTGTTGACAAAGCGCAGTTAGCCACATTTCTGGGTCAAAACTAGGCCTGCTCGTAGAGCTGGTCAGACTGCTACAAGATCAGGCCTGGCCCGGCCCCTTGTCGTCTCATATGGCAGTTGCCCTGAGGCGCATCGTTGTGGCAGCGTCAGCGGCAGTGGCTAGTATATCATTTTAATGGTTTCACTGAACGTTCTGGCATTTATGCCTTTTGCCTTTTAGTTTTTTTTTGGCTTTGGCTTTGGTTCCCAAGCCAAGATCTTGAAATTGTTCCTTCATTTGGACGTTTGTTTTGTCGTGCGCTCTAAGCCACGTCAGTTTTCATTTTCTGGCTCCAAGTCTATTTATTTAGTTTGCTGTTCGTTTTTCTTAGTCTTTTGTAAGTATTTTGGACAATTGCCGTAATTATTGTGTCTCTCTAACACGAATTTAAATCAGCAACTGTCCCACGGCGTATTTGGGCCCTTTACTTTTTTTTTGGTACTCCTGGTTCAGATCCGCAGTTAGAGCGCGCACAGTATAGCAGACGGTCTGACTGACTAAGCTTGGGATATGGGCAACCCTATAATTATTGGCCACAGCTGGGCCCCATGTGAAAAACTGTGCCGGATGAGCTACAATTCAAGTGAATGAAGTGAAGCTGCGTATGGTGTGTGTAGGTATGAGTGTGTTCGCTAGAGAGCACCATAAATCAATGGCAGGGCATTAAAACTGGTGCAGTAGGTCAATCTTCAATATGGACTTTTGCTCACTTTGGGGCATGTCGCTGGGCTCCAATATTCTGTTTAATGGTCCAGCAGGGAAATTCTTCTTTAGCGCGCCTGTTGCGCGGTGTTAAATAAATCATTTGCTTCGACCAAGACCCTAAAGATCGATGAGTGTCATTTGCTTTAAGCCATAACGACACATGGCTAGATAGAGTTACTCAGACACAGTCCAACCATATACATATATACATATTTCCAGACACATTCATAAACATTTACCAGCATTCATTTACGTCACAATACTCCCGTCACCCATGACAAAAGTCTTAAAGATGCAAGCGGCCCTTTTGCGAATCCTATTAAACCTCGGAACACCCAGGTTTAGTTACCGTCTGCTCTGGGCAAGAGTTGTAGGCTCGGTGTTAGTGCACATAGCGTCGATATGAACAAGATCTTCGAAAGAAATAAGTAGCACCGTATCAGATAGCGCAGCTCTGATGAGCTTTGAAATGGCTGCTGAACAAAAGTCAAACACAGACGCATCCAGTGCGGGTACACGGGTGTGGTTTTCGTGTCGGAACCTCCAGTTCGTAAAATTAGTTGAGAGTCAGATGAACATACTCTTCGAAGTAAATAACTACTCAAGACCAAATCCTAGATCTTTGGCATCATGTCAGGCCATATGAAGATTATATGCAAACAAAGTGCCAAGAGGATTTTTGCGGTTTGAAAAAATGTAAAAACCTGCGACAAGGGATTCACGGGATGTAATCTGTCAATACCCAAGATATATAGGATTCACTTTCAAGTTTATGCTATATTTAAGAGATCGCGAAAGTTTTTCAACGCTTTTTTTAACTTTAAGGGGGGAACACTCCGTAGAGCATCCTCTCCCTGAAAGCTTAATCAATCTTATGGAGGAATCAAATGTAAGCTGAAAGGAAGTAAGGTAGCGTATTTCAAACCTCCAGAGTAACCTGAAAATATGCGATAGAGAACGAGTTTTATCCGAAAACCCTCCCTCAGCAATACTTGTTGATGATCTCGCAGTGTTGTAGTGTTCTGTGGGATGTAGTTAGTGCGTAGGTATTAGACGTGGGATACTATCTATGGCACTATCGATAGCATCAATAGTATCATTTTACGGATACTATCGATGGTATCGTTCGATATATCGATAGCATACTTTGGTATGTAAACAACTTTTTTGACAAACTAACAGACTAAAAATTGTTAACATGTCAATGTGCCCTGGCCGGTCATAGACCAAGAAGACGCCTGAGACGAATTCACCTAAATGACCTGAGAAGGCGTGTCTTATCATAACAAATACTTGATATTTGAAAATATTGTATATATAGAGTAATCTAAGTTATATATATGGGTTGATTGCCAATAAAATAAATATTCGAGAAACCAGTAAACATGTCAAAAACCTTTTTGACCATCCGAAGTCACCAAATCCGATGGAGACCATAAAAAAATATTAAAGTAAGTCATATTTTTATAAAAATTCTCCGCATTAGCCTTAATGATTGCATGACAGACGTCCAGCATTTCAGGATAATAGACGACATTGGCTTCCGAAATTGCAAATTTCGTAATATTCGTATTCTTATTCAAAGGATGTGCGGTTTTTTGTGTACCATATTTCACTTTGTTCAATAGTACTATCGGTAGTTTCAACTATCGGATTCTAAACTATCGAGTGGTGGTACTATCGGTACTAGTATCAATAGTATGCCTACTAGACATAGTCATAGCATGACGCTAGAAATTACCCAAGCTCTTGGTATAGGCCCTCAGCTTATTTATAAGAGTATCGTCCGTGCCGAATGGACATCCAACATTTCGGCAACATTACTCTTTTATACCCATTTCGTCGCATTCAAACACATTCCCAAACATTCGCAGACATTCTTCAGAAATGGTCTGAAACTTCATCATAATTGCTCATCACGGGTCATTCCCATTTCTGCCAAAAACAAAAAATATCGCACACTTTTCTGCATTACTCAGTCCCCAAAGAGTAGGCATTGTATATGCTTATTGCTTATATACATTAGTTATATACTATATGCAACTATGACCATTAGCTAAGTATACAAGTCGTACGACGTCAGCTTGAGTCATTCACTCACTCGCAGAGTCAACCAGTCAACCAGTCAGTCAGTCAGTCAGTCAGTCAGTCAGTGAGCCAGTCAACTAGTCAACTAGTCACTCATTCATTCGTTTATTCGTTCACTCACGCAAAATGTGTCCGTCTAAATTTTGTTGTTGTCCGATCCCCTGTCCGAGCCTGAGTCCCGTCTATCAGCCTGCATTTTGTCTTCGTTTGTTTGCATTGCATTGCCCACTCCAAAAAAGTAATACAACAAAAAATTAATCTTAAATAAATAAATAACCAGAAGCAAACGTGACGTTGTTAGCACCAAAGCTTTTATACACTAACACGATCGTAAGTGTGGCTATTATATCATTTAAAGTTTACCCTTTGTGAGATATAACATGGCGCATAAGCTACTTAGTATATAATGTACTAAGCAAGTGTTGTGATAAGGGAATTACGGAATTTGATTCCGAGTTTAGATGTACTTAATACCGAATGAGATCACATCAAAGCTGGATCGTTTTTATTTTGACTGTCACCGTTTTGTTTGTTTAATTAATTTTAAACAATATGTTTGTCAACAACAACAACAAGTTTTACCACAAAATACCCAAATATCATCGCCATTTGGTAAAAACTGATAAAGCTTGAATTTCGCCAAGAGTCTAGCTAGAAAATCTATATACTCGTATATAAAATAAACTTATGTTTTACGTGTTACGGGTGTTCTTATGAACGCGTCGATGAATTTCAAATCTGATTTTTGCGTGTGTTAGAAGTTATCAATAAGGAGTTTTAAGCCCTTTGCAATGTGTATTGGGTGTATTAGTTCGTGAGATATACGCATTTTTGTAATGTAGTAGAAAATTGTTTAACACCGGGTATTAGACATTAAGTGCAGACAAAAGCGTAGTCGCAAAGGGGTTTAATTGTAGTTTCTGTAAGGGATGAGTTAATTAATGATGCGAGCTCTCTTAAGAACACTTAAGTTCCTCCATACGGCTTTTGAGAGAGACATGAAAGTCAACTAATCCAAAAATCTTATGATTGTCTAAAAAAACTAACTTAATCTTACGAAGTGTTTACAATTTAAGGGTATTCAAAAGGATTGGCCGGGACAACGTCTGCCAGGCTCACTAGTAAGTTATAAAAAAACGCGCCCAATAATTTAAAAAGAGTAATAATGCTAATTGATCTAATTGATAGTTAAAAAAAAAAAATGTTATAATAAAAACTAATAAGCTAATTATGAATGGTTTTTCAAAAAATTCATTTGTATAACATACTGAAAACTGCCTCCAACGATTTTCGAAATAATAATTTTTGGAGTGATTTTTACATATGGTATGACGTGTAATCTGGAACTCAGAAAGTTAGAAAAATTTTGCCATATCAACTTTATATAGTTAAAATTTTAATTTACAATTGAAAACTCGTGTCGTTCTAAGAAAAAATAAAATTTAATAATAATTTGGCCTATTTTAGGATTTTTGGTTGATTCATATTTTTTTTGTATATTTTTTTGCTTATCGAAGCTAAGGTGTCAAGATACATCGATTTGGAAAATGTATACTATAATATTAAATAATAATATATTATCCGACATGAATGGAAGCGCGTAGAAGTAATTGGTAAATTGTGGCCAAGAGCATTGTTGTGTCGCAGAAACTAAAGATCGAGCACTCCAATGGAAGCTGCCAGAAGAACAAAGGCCACACAAAAATACTTTAAAACCAGTCTAACCATTTAATCTGTTAAAAACTAACCAAAAATATAAAATAGCTTATCTTTTTGAGAACAAATATACCGAAAAAACACAACAACATTTTTAAGCAAATTTACGTGAAGCGAGAAATTAAAAAAAAAATGTTTAAAACCAATGTTATGATGCTAAAGGGTATTTTTTTTAGAGGTACACAAGTTTTAATCATAATAAAACGATGAAATATGATATAATGAATATAATTTTAATATTAATCAATCGAGCTTATGGATACAAAATTTTATTATTTCAAACCCAAAAGCTTGTGGATTATTCTCACTCCAAATGCGACAATTCTGCCCATTTAACCACAAATGGGCTTCATCGAAGAGCAAAATTTGGAAGTTTGAATAAGTTTGACGTACGGATTCATAATTTTGACAAAAAATTTAAGAATTCTCAACATTAAGCAACTACCAGCTGTTAAGTGGGTTGTTAGATAAAGCATTGCCAACTCAAAGTTGTGAACCTCTAAAAAAACACGCTGTACTTATAGTGGTTCACGTAGCTCCATCTAGGTGTTGCCAAAATCGAATAGGCGGCGGAAACTAGGCAACTTTTGTAGCATTCTGGAGATGCATTGATAGTCAAAAAGTTCCTGCACTGATAATTTTTGTATGTATATAGTACTCTCTGTAAGGGTATCAATAAAAGTGATAGGGCAACCGCCCACGCGTTTACAACTTGACTTTTGCTTTATTATGATGGCTGCACTCACACGTATGCAAATATACACACACAGATACACTCACACACACTGATGCACGCATGTCAACTGTTAAGATTTGGCAATGTTTCGTTTTTTTTTGGATTTTTTTGGTATTTTTTTATTGTTGTTAAGATCTGGCGCCTGTGGAATGTGCCACGGGAATGCGGCAAAAAAAAAGACTAAAGTGCGGCCAAATGGAAATAGGTATATACTGGCCGCCTCTTATGTACTACAAGTACATAGGTAAGGAAACATAATACCAAATGCCTCAGCTGTCGTGAGTTGGCCGTAAATTGGTATGGCAAAAACTGTGCTAAGCAAAATCGAAATCAAAGCTGTTGAAAGCCAAAAATTGTTCCAAGATTTTCGTGTCAAAGCGTCAAGCTGGAAAATTTGCAGCAGCCACATTAACGTTGACAGAAACACCAACACACAGCCTTTGGCAACAATTGAAAATTGAAAATGACTAAGCAGTTGGGAGAGTTTTCTAACTTCTTCGAAAATATGGCAACTCAGCAACCCATTTTCCACACTTTGAAGATACAATAAGGGTTATTCAAAAATGACAGCAGCAGCACCAGCAGCAGCTCAAAACTAAACATCAATTGGCATGGCAAATTCGTTGGATTTCGTGAGGAAATCTTTTGGGATTTTTTTTTTCTTTTGTATACACTGCACCTAATGGGTCAAGGGTATTATAGGATGAACGAAGCATGGCAGACTTTAAAGTTTTATACTGAAACTGATGTCTGTCTGTTTTCAATATTAATGCCAAAATATAAACATTAACAAATATGCATGTTAGCCTTATTCAAGTACTCGATAAAATAAAATATTGTAAACTTTATTATCTGAGTAATTTTCAATCAAACCAACAAAAAAATTGTATATCCTTTTCCCTTATAGCGCTGTTTGGAAGTAGAGGTACTCATGTGGATCAGTCAGTAAATACTTTCTTGTAATATATCCAAAGTCCTAGCCGTATTATTTGAAGTTCGAAATTTTAAAAACAGTTTGCAGTGTATCCCACTGTCGTGATTTAATTTGACTATTTCACATTTTCATTTTGATTTGCGTTTTCCATTGTCATTGCAATTTTAATGGCCAACACGAATTTGACTCTTCAATTCGCGAAAAGCGAAGCGCAGACAAAATAAAGAAAACCAAAGCAAATGAAATGAATAACGAATAGAAATGAAAAGAAAAGAAATTGCAATCAAAATGCGAGCAAACGTGTCAGCATTGCCGGAATCGCCAAATCACGCGCCTCATGGAGCTGCTGCTGCTGCGGCTGCTGCTGCCGTAGAGTCTCCACCAGATCGTGCCGAGATTTGAATTTGGCAATTGGTAAGAGCACGAACAAAAGCCCAAAATCTCAGACTTGGACTCGGCGAGAGTCAGTCAGTTAGTCACTTTAGTCTGTCTCGTCTAGTTAGTTAGGTTCGCCTTTGGCCAACGAATTAGAATTGACTTGCAAAATACTTACTTTAGTCTTTAAGTGCTGGCCCAACGAACAGTTAAAATAAAAAGCAGTCGGACAGACATATTACATATTACAAAATAAAAAAAAACTCTATAAAGGGTTATCTTTACGAGGCTCAACAAAGATTTGATGCATTTTTCCTATAATAATTCAAATTGTAATGTTTTTTTGGGAATCGCTGATGTAGGTTTTTAAATGGTAACATAATCTTCAAAGGCTGTCAGCTTTGAGAAAAAGTAATTTTCAAAAGAAATTATTCTTAAATTAAATTATGCTATCGGTGTGAATATTTATATGGAATTTTTAGTTTAAGCTTATAGAGCAGATTCACATTTTAGGTAGGTAGGTTGCAGTTGGAACTTAGCGTCCCAATTAACTTAGGCCCAGAATAGGTAGTTTGTGATACAGGATAATGGGTAGTTAGTGATAAGGACATTAGAGAAACAGGAAAAATAAGGGAAATAGGAAACCACAACGTTCTTTATAAAAACGAACGAATTTCCCTTCTTCCCTGGCTAGCGTAGTCTTAAATTATAACAACAAAGCTGAAACTCCATGGCAGAAGATAACAAAAAGTCAATAAACACTTTTTAAAGATTGGTTTTTCAAAATATTTAAAAAATTAAAGAGAAAACACCAAATTTGTCTCAACGCGACATTTCGTAGCGTGAAAGTTTTTTTACATGCCTACAAACTCCAGGAACTTCGCACAAAAAAAAAAACATTTCGGAAATATTTCGGAATATGATACGATAATTTCATGGATTATGCAACCATGGTCCGCGCATGCGGAATATATACGCCGAAATATCATCGGCTGCCGACAGAACTCGAGATAAATCTTCAGACGAAAGTTTAATTGATTACCCACTAATAAGACTAAGCTATACATATATAAGACATACTAAAACCGAAAATGACGCCGAAGTATTTCTAATATACTACAAAAAGCATAAAAGCTTACCCAAAATTTGAAATATTCCAAGTTGGCTTCGCTACAAAATCATGCATTCATTACGACAACTTATATTTAATTATTTATTATTTTTTAACCCCCGACGCAAAAAGAGGGGTGTTATAAGTTTGACGTGTCTGTCTGTTTGTTTGTCTGTCTGTCTGTCTATGGCATCGTAGCTCCCGAACGCATGCAGTGATTTCAATTTAGTTTTTTTTTGTATTAAAGGTGACTTATGTGCAAGTGTTTCTAGACATGTTTAATGAAAATCGGTTGAGCCGTTTAAAAGTTGTGGGGAGTGAAAGTGGGGAGAATGCGTAAAACAAAAAAAGCGAACGAGCTTGACCTTAAATGTAATCTATACCTTAACGAGAATCTAAATTATAGTAAGTATATTATAATATACTAAAGTCTAACTTAACCAAACCTACCTATAAAAAGTATGAAATAAAAAATTAAATTAAAAATTTAAAAAACCCCCGAACTTAAGTAATTTTCATTTAAAAAGTAAAAAATAATAAAAGAAACTTAATGTTAAAGTACCTAAGAATCTATTAATAATTGTAAAAAAAATACGTCGCGTTGGGGGACCGCTCATAGAATTACTTCAAAAAATTTGCATGTAAGATACGACCGTCAACGACGTCTGCCCTCGCGTGTCCCCCAACGCGACGTATTTTTTTAGAATTATTAATAGATTCTTAGGTACTTTAACATTAAGTTTCTTTTATTATTTTTACTTTTTAAATGAAAATTACTTAAGTTCGGGGGTTTTTAAATTTTTAATTTAATTTTTATATAATTTAATACCCATTTAATTATACAAATAATTCAAAATCAAACCGAACATGTAAATTTTGCAGATGATGAGCTTAAATTTTGTAAGTTCAGATAAATCAATTTTTAATGAAATTCCTAATAAAAATTGTTCGCAAAGACGTCCAATGGCGTCATCACAAAAACGAGGCGATTCCAGCTGATCTCGCTTTTTATTTTGAAAGGAATTTCTTCAAGTTAATTTTCCTCGACTATTTTGATGCATATCTTTGACAAACTTTCACGTATAAAATTTATGTAAGTGCTAAATAGTAACGAAAATGGTTATATTTGGACAAGGGGAAATTTTAAAAATAAAGGGCCCAGCTGGATAAGGATCAAAAACCTATAAAATTACTAACCAGAAAAATCGAGTGGAAAATTATGAAATCGAAAAACATTTTAAGGGTTGAAAAGCCTGTAAAAAGTACAAAAACTGTATATGAATACATAATATACTAACTTTTTGATAGTCTAGAAAATAGCACAAACTGCAAATTTCCTTGAAATGCAGAAATATAAATTTTTCATACAAAATATTTGGGTTTAGAAAATGCCAACCTAACATAAATGGCAATTTTTTTATTTTTTTGAAATACGAAAAGTAATCAAAGTTTTTGGTTAGAAAGGTAGGAGAGCTTTAGTAGAACTCTATATTATATATAAGTATTAAGTAATTTACTTTTTAAAATCAAGTATTATAGTAATGAAGTTAGTTTTAATATTAAGTTGAAATATTAATATGTAATTTTATTAAATTATGATCAAAGCTGCTCCTTTATTATGATCTGATTACAAATTTGTTTGTAAGTATCCCATTTGTACTACACTAAAACAAGCAGTTAACAAAGCAAGCAGTGCTCTGCTTTATTTCCCGCTTTACGCTTAGCTGAATGTTGTAAGTAAAAATTATAAAAAT
Organism: Chymomyza amoena; assembly: GCA_037043745.1. Lineage (NCBI taxonomy): Eukaryota > Metazoa > Arthropoda > Insecta > Diptera > Drosophilidae > Chymomyza > Chymomyza amoena. The sequence continues at coordinate 348,765 of JBAMAX010003189.1, forward strand.
TGGCGTTAGCGAAGGACCCTTGTTTTTAATTGTAAAAAATAAGATAAAAGACTGATTACGTAGATAATTTCAAATATTTTAACAAATTATATGGATAACATTTTCGAAAAACACTGCTTGTCTTAAGATGTTTACAAATTATTTTAAAAACACCAAACACCATTACTATTTTCTTATAATTTAAAACAAGCATTGTGCTTGATATCATGCAAAATCATGCAAGTCTGGGAGCAGTAATACGAAAAATCGGTTTTAGACTTAGAACAAGGTTTTTAACGATACCTAAAAGTTTCATCCATTAAGTATTTCTTCGCACTAAACGTAATTTTTGAACCTTCATTTACTGTACTAAAAAATCTTAAGAAATTAAAATATAGCTATAAAAGAAACAAATAGAGAGACAAAAATATCTCATAGGCCTCATATAAATCTTAAATTTTATAGTTAAATACCAATTTTATGATATTATATATCCAGAATATACAAAGTGGGTATTTGATAATTGCCCTTTTCTAGCGATACAACAAAATCTCGAAATATTTATACAGAAATTGAATTTTTTTATCTAGAGCTTTTTAAAAAATCGTTGATAAGAAATCTTTTTATATAAATTTCAACGCTTTCTTTCTTTCGTTGATTCTCCGAAATATTTGGACTCAAACTCACAAGAAAAAAAAAGCTTGGTACAAGATATTTAGAGGAAATTGTTTACTCATAGTTTTCGTTCTCACCCAAGAAATCTTTTTACAAATGTTTTGCCTTAACAAACATTTTCCACAATCCCTCATGCACATATCCAAATCCACAAATCCCCCATTGTAGTATTTTTCACCGTTTGCATGTGGCTCCAAAAAGGAAAAACACGATCCTGTTGACCAACGCTAATATCCCCATCGAACCCAAAAAAAACAAAAAAAAAAGCCTTTACAATGTTTGCGTGCAATATTGCACATTTATCGTCAAATTAAACGCATATCGCTGTCAATCTTTGCCTAAATTGGACACAGTCACAAAACGGTAGACCAGCCAACTGTCAGTCCGTCAAGCCGTCCGCCAGTCAGTCAGCCAGTCAGTCGAGCCAACTCCAACCAAGCTGGCCAAGAAACTTAGCCGGCGGCCAGTGCATGATGCAGTTTGTGCTGGCACGCATATACATAGCTATCTATATACCATATACATATACTTACTATGTACTACTACTACTTGGTGTGGAGAATTATGTATCATCTGGAATTGGGAACTTTTGATATGCAGCAAGCAGCGGCAAGTCTAATGAGGCAAAAAGAAAACATTGCATATTGCTCCAACAAACAACAACAAATTGATGGAGCATTTCACCAGATCAAGGCTAAAGCTTGCAGCTGTTCGCGTAAATAATGGAAATTGCAAACGTGTATGAGAACAGTGAAGATCTGGTGGAGGTTAGGCACTCTGGCACTCTGCCACTTGGTCAATTAAATTAAAAACGCATTCCGTATGAACTTCACGCCTTTCGCCAGCTGTCAATGAGCTTGAGCCCTTTTCGAAAGTGAATCTGTGTGCGCAGGCAGAGGCGCGTTCATTAGTAATAATTTTTGAAGATTTGGAATGGTGATGGCAGGATTCAGGCCAAGTAAGGCAAGCTTTTAACAGCTCATTAGTGGCACATGGGTTGGGTTGCCCCTTTTTTAAGGCGGTGATTAAGTGTTGAATGCAATTAAATGGCCATCGATTATGTCAGCTGTAAGTGTGTGTCTGTATGTGTGTATCCCATCTAGACGGGATGAGTAGCAAGCAAAGGGCTGTAGCTAAAGTTGGAGCTGCAGCTGCAGGCCCCGCATATTTGAGATAAGCTTGAGCTATATTTTGCATGCCAAATCCCTGACAGGCGTCGTCTGTGCGCTGTCACTTAGATAGCGTGTTCCGACGATTTCAATATAAGGATAGCAGAAGTCCACACACACACACACACATATACTTACAATTGTGCTTTATCCTTGACCTCGAATTCTGCAGCGAATTAATATCTTGGAAAATTGCACATTGTTGTGGTTTGTCGTAGACGCTGTACAGAGGACGTTCGCCGGACTACGCATGGACAACTACGACGTTGTCTATAGTAAAACAAAAACAAGGCAGCTCTAGGTATTGTAAAAGAACTGGTAATGGTCATGGCATGGCAACTAGTCTGGACGCGGCTTGATGGCTCGCTTGCTGGCTCGTTGACTTGACTTGGCTTTGGCCTGGCCTAGCTTGGTCTAGTCCGGTCTGGTATGCTGGTATGCAGTTTGCAGTTTTTAGTTTTCAGTTTGCAGTTTTCAGTTTACCAGAACATGCAGCCACGTTGAACATGCAGGCCGACCAGAAGATTTATGGCCAGTGATAAGTTTCAGGCGTGCAGCAATAAGAACGACGCAAGCCCATGTTGCTCTGTGGCAATCAACTATACTACCACCACCACCACCACTGCGACACCGAGTTGAGGATGTCTTGGAACCACAAAGGAGCGGCGGGGTGTCCAAGTGTCGTTGCATAAAGTAAGACAACGCATTGCAGGCCAAAGAACAAATAAATAGCAATGTTAAAACAAACTAAGCAAAAGGCTCCTCCAACTACGCATGCACATTCACATAGTTACTCTCCTCCATACGATGCCATACGATATATGCAGCACCTCCAATGCATACATCAACTGACAAGTCCAACAAGTTTGCACAGTTCACCTAGCCGCATCCCCGCATAACCAGGTTCAAAGCTTGGTGGATAGGGTGGTGTTGGGGGACTGCATGGTATGGGTTTGGGGGGGTACAATAGTGCGGCGGGGCTCACACTTTTGGCTTGCTCTTAAGACTGACTGCTGTGCGCTGCCTGCTTACCCGTCTGAAGGTCATGCGCATGCTCACTCGAGCGCAACAGTAACAAAAACAACAAATAAGACGAAGAGAAGTAGAATCTCAAGAGTCAGTCAGTCCAGTTTAGGGTGACCAACTGTATCAAAATTTAGATCCATTTATTGCAGTCAAAATAATGTTTTCAACAAAATTCGTTCTTTTCTTCGTTTTTTTATAATTAGAGATCATAAGAAATTTCTCAAAATGAAAACTTTTCCAATTGAATCTTTTTTTATTTTACTTTACGAAACGAGTGTCATTAGGAAATCGATTTTAAATGAATTTCAAAAAACGTTTCTTACTCCTCCAAAATGTATATTTATCGCTATTAGATATATAAACTTCTTTTACGAATCAATATGTGATTTGGGGGGTGCGAGTAAAACAAGCAGGCGGGTAGCGCTCTAGTATCTCTCTAGCCTTCTATAATATTAAAAAAAATTCCAAATGAACTCATCATCATTTATCAGATCTTTTTTTCTTATAACTGCCGAGACTAGAGCTGGCGGGAGAAAAAGCAAGCATCAGAGCCCTTGAAAAAATTGTTTTCAAGATTATTATTATTATTACCATTGTCTATGTATGCGTTTTTTATGGACATAAAATAAAAATTCAACAAAATTAATTCTGATTTTTGAAAAAAAGAAAAAGTCATGAAATATGTTTGTAGTTCCTTGACTGAGGTTTGTCGAGATTTGCTGGACCAAGAGCATACGAAGAAATTATTTACTTCTCAAAAAGAATTAAAGTTTTTTTTTCATGCCCAGAATTAGCTTTTTGGTTTACTTTCTAATAAATACACTTTTTTCAAAGAAAAATCACTAGCGTTGACAATATCAAGGAAAAACTTCCCTGATGCCACAAATTTCATAAAAAGTTTCGGAGCCACAAGTATTCTAAAGTATAGCGCTAAAATAATTGGTGTTTTTGATAGCGCTTCTCAAAGACTATACGTTCATCGTAAGTATCTGAGATAACAGACATCATCAATAAATGTTCGAACCTGACTTCCAGTCTTACATCTATATATATAACAAAAATAATGTTTTACGTGTTACGGGTGTTCTCATGAACGCGTCAATGAATTTCAAATCTCATTTTTGCGTATGTTAGAGGTTGTCAATACGGAGGATTTAAGCCTGCTTCGATGTGCTTGTGTGTATTGGTTCTTGAGATATACACTTTTTTATGAATATCGGTTGTGTGTATATTGCCATATATACAAAAATTGGTATTGTTGTTAATCAATGTTCGAGTTCCAACATCGATTCAATCATTGAGAGCAGTGAATGGCGTATTGTGTGCAACGTATCCAGAGCCAAATGATTTGCACTGGGATCAAACTTTAGCAGATGCTGCTATTACTGCTCATCCATATTAAATACGTGTTCTATTTGCGATTATTTTGGCAACATGTTTTCCAACAAATCCACCTGAATTGTGAATAGAAGATATGTTGTTTCGAGTACGTGAAGCAAAACGTAAACCAGTGATGGAATTTACGCCGGAAGTTTACAATGAAGCTTTAATTCATATTGAAGATCTATGCTTGGCGATGGCTAATAAAGCATTAGGACTATTGGGAATGCCGTCTCATAATCGATCAATGCATGATGTATTTCAATTGAAAGAAATTAGAGATATCTAATCGTACTGCCCAGGAACGTGAAGATCGCAATGAACGTGACAGAAATAGCTTAAGACAGACCCGTTAAGCGCGGCATTCGACTAATAATGGTGCAAGTTTGAATCGAGCTGCAAACTAATCGAAAAATCTTATATTTTTTCAGATAATCTAACTAGAGAATCTTACTAAGTTTATTCACTATAAGAGTATTCAAAATAGTTTGCCGTCCACTAGTAGACTATAATCAAATCGACGAGTAATCAAGTCAGATTCAGCAAATTTTTCTTATTGCTGTTAAAGATGTTGTGGAATTTCAATTTTATTTCCAATTTTTTAAAAACTGCTCTAAAGCTCCTTTATAAATATCGCTATCTCTTTACAAAACAAAGCAATAGTAACAAAGTAATAGTAAAATTGTGACTAGGATCATGGGATATTGTCACAATTTTAACCCAATTAGTTAGTTTATCGCTGCAATGATCAGTTTTTGGATAAATAAAAACACAGGAAGAGCTATTCAGTTTGAAATTTTCTATTCTTAAATACGTAAATTTTTTCAAGCAAAAACTAATAATTAGATTAGATACAATATATCGACACGCGTTATCGGCACCTACTCTCTACGCTCTACGATTAATTGCAGCAAAATGACAAGTTTCATATAAATTCCCCACTAGTTGGCACTAGGTTTATCTGCAAGATACTTGGTCACCCCGAACTCTACAATCTTCAATCTACTTGCTACACATGAATGTTAAGTGAAAAGTTAAATATAAGCTCTGGCCAGTTTAGCTGTAGTTGTTGGTTCTTGATGGAGCTCTGTGTGGGCAGCAACAAACTTCATTAATTATTTGCCACATTTGTTGGACGGCTGGATGAATGGTGGACTGGACGGATGAACGTATGGATGGAGCTCTGGCTGACTGACTGGTTCCTCTTCCTTACTTGCTCTTCAGTCTTCCTTACTCACCGAACACATGCTGCTCACTTTCACATGCAATTTGAAAATTTTGGCATAATTATAGGCCTGGCATAGCACAAATGCGGCCTTTAATTATGTGCGCTTCACTGGCCAAGAACAGTACAAAGCAACATAAGCTTTGTTGGCTTTTGCTTTAGATACTTTTTGGCCAAGTATAATTAGAAAGTATCTGCGACTTTTCACTTTTGTTTAATTATGCTACAAATTTGGTTCGGCGATGTTGTTGTTGTTGCCACCGTCGTTGTTTTTATTGTTTTCGTTGTCATTACTCAGGTTTTTTTTTTCTTTGCGAAATGTCCCATTGGCAGCTGCTGCTCATCAAGCGATGACAACACACAAAATCAATGAGGCTGAGACAGACAAACAGCTAAATGACAACAACAACAACAGCAACAACAATCAAGTTGCAGCACATGGCACACACATACTTGGTCAAAAATGGCATATCATGGTCATTGGTTCAGTGCCATGTTCCGGCCACAACTGGAGCAAGCAACCCGCAAAAGTGTTTTCAGCCGAAAGTTGCAAATTTTATGCGCCGCTTAATGGTCTCCAAAAAAGGGTTTTGCAACCAAACCAAGCCAAAGGTATTTATATTGTAGTATAAATATATATATGCCAATACCAGAGGCGGCAGCAGAAAATTCTTTGTGGGGGATTCGAATTTTATGTTTTTAATATAATAAATCATCATATTTCATGGTGTCTGTATTATTGAAAGCAGTTGGAAGTGCCCGTGCTTTTATACGGCGCAGAAGCATGGGTTGTGTCACGGACAGATGCAGCTGCTCTTGGGGTGTTTGACAGGAAAATCTTCGTAAAATCTTCGGTCTCGAACGTTTTGAGGGCGACTATCTCATACGGATGAACCACGAGCTGTAAGAGCTCTACAACGACATAGATGTTGTCCAGCGGATCACAATACAACGTCTGCGCTGGCTCGGCCATGTCGTACGTATGGATAACGATGCTCCAGCGAAAAAGGTATTCGAAGCGAATGCCGACTAAGGAAGACAAAGGGGGCGACCACGACTCCGATGGAAAGATCAAGTGGAGGAGAACCTATCCTCCTTTGGTATTTTGAATTGGAGAAGGCGCGCGCAAAGCAAAGGCGCCTGGCGAGAGCTACTGAGATCGGCCGTAACCCGAGAGCGGGTTGTCATGGCCACACAAAGATGATGAGTTGGAAGTGGAATTTGATTGAGCCGTAGGTAAGTGGTATGGGAAGGAACTATGAGCCTTGTGGCATCAGCTACAACTCTTGTGAACAGTTTCCCTAATTCATTATAGAATATTTTGGTCAATCAATAATTTCATGACTTTTTCAACATTGCTATCGGATATTTCAATAGGGACGCTACAAAAACGAACCGATAGGGACAGCAAACTACGCCATATTTTTTCCCGCTCTCTTCAGTAAAGTTTGCCATTTCATCATGGAAAGATATACGATCTAACAACGAGTCGAAATTATTCAAATTTACTACCAAAATTCGGAGTCATTGGCCTCAACTTTTAGAGCGCTACGTCCAATGGTCGTTCATGGTCGTCATAATTGTCCTGCCAGATTTACAATTGAGCGTCTAATGAAAAAGTTGAATCCACGGGCACAATAAAAAATGTTCCCGTGCCAGTGAGACAAAAAAGTGCCCGAAGTGTGGAGAATATTGCTGGGCCGTACTTGTTCCATGATGATCAAGACCGGCACGTTACTGTGAATAGGAATCGCTACAGCTCAATGATAACCGAATATTTTTGGACCAAATTGGATGATATGGACTTGGACAATATGTGGTTTTAACAGGACGGCACCACAAGCCACACAGCGAATGTCACCATCGATTTATTAAAAAACCAAGTTTGGTGAACGTGTTATCTCACGAAATGGCCTAGTTAATTGGCCGCCTCGGTCGTGCGATTTGACGCCGTTAGACTATTTCCTGTGGGGCTACGTCAAGTCTATGGTCTATGCCAACAAACCAGCGACGATTGATGAACTTCGTACGAATATCGAACGTGAAATTGCAGCATTATCGGCCGATTTATACTTGAAAGCCGTCTAAAATTGGGTTCAGCCATGGTGGCCATGCAAAAGAAATCGAGTTCCATACATAATGGAATCGAATGTACTTTCACAGGAATAAAGAATTTCATTGATAATGATTTATTTAAAAAAACTTTTGTACTTTTTATTGAAAAACCCTTTATAATGTAAGATCTCGTTTAGGCGGATCTGAATCCGGTTCGCCTAGTGTTCTATGATTCGTAGTACAATATGCTGATCTTTTTATTCTGTGCGCTGCCTTGCAATGTTCTTCTGGGTACTTTAGTCGACAAGCTGTGAACCTCTAAACAAAACACGCTATACATTGCTCATATAACATCAACTTTTTTAAAAAATTCACATTTTTGCATGGGGTTTTTTTTGACCCCAAGACAAGTCGAAGGAACACGCTCCTGAACACCATACATAAGCATACGTATCTTTACATATGCTGCAGCTGTCTTGTTGGAATTTGCGTGCAAAGAGAGTCAGAGTCAGCGTCATCGTCAGAATTGCCGGCCGTTTAGTACCAGGGCCGGCTTCTAGGTTTCACATGCCATTCCCTGGCATTAAATTACTGCCAACATGCACACAGTTCACTTGCGGTTATCGAAGCTACAGCTAAAACTAAAGCTAAAGGCGTAACTAAAGCTACTACTATATAGTATCTCTGAAGCCTTGCTCAGTTTAGGAATTTCCAATGCCAGACTTTGACTCTCAGACACTCCGTTGTGAGTGAAGCACTATTGCTCCACCAAAGCCAGAGCCAGAGCAACCATAGCAGCAGAAGTTTTTGTTTTGTGGTCAACTCCACTCCAAGAGCTCCAGTCAGTCGAATTTATTTTTTTTTTTCCAAAAATGCTGTATTGAGCACAAGCATTTTTGACCTCAAATGTCTTGAGTTTTTTTTTTTTGTTTCTTTGGTAGCCATTTTTGTTGCTTCTTTTCTTTTGGCTGGAGAAGAGTGTAAGAAAAAAACACAAAAAAAAACAAAAGTGAAATTTCGGTTGTGTGGGGGTTCAGAACTACTAGATAGAGCCAGACTGAGACCCGGCAGCAATCAAATGGTAACAAAATGAAATCGATGCTAATGCATTTTCACTTGGCTTGTTGTTGCTGTTATTATTGCCGTTGTTGTTAATTAATTAACAAGTCAGAAATAAATTTGTTGTTTAATAAAAACACAAAACAACTGAATGAAAAAGCAGAAACAGAGATGCAGAGAGAAATAAGCCAAGTTAGTAGCTAACGGCATGGTATGCTCATAAAACAATGTTTATGGCCAAATTGCATACAATGCGCAAGTCGTACAACAAAAAAAAAAAGAAGAAAATCGGAGAAGAATTTCAGATTTTGGTAGGCCGCAATTTACATACTCTTCAATTTAACTCAAGCTAAGAACTATGTAAGGTGACAAAAACTAAACTAATTTCATAAAGAAAATTGTGTTAAATGGCAAATTTTGTAAAGCTAAGATTGTCATCTTCTTGTGAGATGGAGTTCGCTCTGAAGCGTCATGACGTCACTAGGTCGGTTTTTGCTTGATAGCTATAAAATTTAATTTACAGAAAATTTGGCAAATGCAGTTCTAAACAATAAAAAGAAAATGAGAATCTAGAAATAAATTCAAAATTAAAAAAAAAAAAGATTAGTAATTAGCTCTTGCCCGAAATTCAATCATATAAGTAAGAGTCAGAGTTGGAGAACTATCGATAGTACTATCGACACTACTGCCAATATCGCATCGACAAGCGGCCGTTGCAGATCGTCGATGCATTCTGTAGCTTCGCCCAATTGTTTCGGAGAGGCGAACCAGGCTCAAGAAAGAAAATGTGAACATTCTTTAATTCTTCTTTCCAATAAATCAGCTTGCGGGCACTATTAAAAGACGTTCAGAGTTGTACCTTGGAAAGACGTATTTTATAGCAAATACTAAGGATGCAGTGTAACAACTTTTCTGTCACTGTCCTGGACTGTGCAGAACAGTGTTCCGCATTCTCAAATCATACATTTTTACTGACTTTTATTTTCCCTTTAGAAAAGTGTCCAAGAAGGGGACGACATGGTGTAAGGTCCACCCAGGAGTATCAAAAGGGAAAATTCTTTGGCCCTAAGTGAGTTAGGACGCCGTAAACTAAAGACGAAGCGATTTACAATCAAATCACATTTTTGAATTCTATGTACAACTAAGACAAAATTGTAAAAAATTTCCGAATGGAAAAGCACTCTTTGTAGCTACTGACTAAGCTGATAACAAAGGTTCTATCATAGATAAACTAATTTGGGCTCTTGCGCAACATATGCACGTACTGTGACGTCACAGCAAGCAGAAGTGCATAAAGCCGAGGCTTTTGAAGTTAATTCTTTCAAAATCAAGAGAGCATCTAAAGTAATAGTGAATAATTTTGATCCCAAGGCTTATTGTGCAGTAATCTCACCGCTGCTGCTACCAAATTTGTTGGCCAAACTTAATGTCAAAGTCAAGTTGCCCTCTTAACGAGAGCATTATAAACAGTTGCCAACCGGCAAAACAATGGAGTGCAACTGTTGGAGGCGTTCCAAACGTACGAAGCGGGCAGAGGGGAGTCGCTAGTACAACTACTACAACTACTTTGTTACCAACTGGCAAAGGTGAAATTTTTCACTGAATTGCTTTGTTTTTGTGTTTTTGTTTTTTTTTTGTATCTTTGCTGTTACTGCGCTTTTTGCTTTATGCACTCTTTACTGCATTTAATTTAATTTCATTTAATGAACTCTACGCCTGCCAGAGTGTAACTGGGTCCAATGATGCACCTGTCGCTGCATTGGGCCTGGAACTTACAACGAAGAAATTACTACACTATAATTATTTTGCAATAATTTCATGAGCTGCGCAGTTGACTGAGCTATGCAAACTATCAGCTAGAAAGAGCCAGATATGGCGGATCTTGGCCATGGCTAAAAGGAACAACAACAACAACAAAGGCAACAAGAACACAACAACGATTGTCTTTGCCGGTACGAGTTCAAAGACGACGAAACAATTTAGCAAGAATCTGGCTAGAATTTAGCGCTACGCTGGCATTGGAATTGTTGCCAAAGAGCGGCTCCAAAGAAGTCTGCATGTGTGTGTGTGCGTGTGTATCTGTGTGTAGCTGCCGCATGCCAAGAGCATTAATTAATTGGCGGCTACACTGTGCGTGTGTGTATGCGTAACTGTGAGAAACGAGTTCGACGGGACGCACGGAATTAGAAAACTATTGGATTGGCAAGAAGAGCGTAATGAGCTTTAAAAAAAAAATATATATATATATATATATTGGGTTGACTAGAATCGGGAGAGCTCGACTATAATATACTCTGTACCCTCCACTAGTCAATAGTTTTTTCTTTTGTAAGTTCGTGAGAACGCTACCTTGCATAGCCAACTCAGAAGTAAGACCGTTGACCTTCAGCCAACAGGCATGCGACCGTCTTCAATGTCACCAAAGCAGATTGTAAAGCAGTCGTCTCAACGGCAATTCCCGTACCAAGCTTTAAAAAACTATCTGTTCGAAGAGACTTGGAAGAAAGGAATTTTGCAACTCCTTGAATTCTATTGAGGCCTAAAGTGAGCCAAAAATTAGGTCAAACTTAACATTATTCCCTTCTTCTCCTACTAGACGTTCTAACGTATCTTTGCAGCTACTTATAATACTCCTTGGTTAGAGTATAAAGCAAAAGCGTTGGCAGCTTAGAAATGAAATGGAAAAAAAAGACACGGCTAAGCGACAGAACCGCCGCCCTAATTGCGCAACTCTCTTAAAGATGTTGCTACAGCTTAAGGAGAAATATGCGCTCATTTCCGCACTGAAACGAAAGCGCACGGAAATGATGCGATTAGCTGGAAACGCTGCACAAAAAACGATTCATATGAAGAAGTGTTAACTTGGCCAACACGAAATGGCTGTTAGCCTGACTGACTTTGACTGACCGGGCCAGCGACCAACCACCACCAACACTGAAGTGCGTCCACTTCAACTGCACCACACTTGGCATCTTTACATAAGTTTCAATTTGAGGCATCAAGTGTTTTGGCTGATTCAACAAAAAATAGAAGAAAAAAAATATTTAAGAAAAATACTTTTCACATAAAACCAAAATATTTTTCTTACGAAATCTGCGCATTCATCTAAACTCAGAAAAAATAAACGAAAAAAAAATAAGAAGAGTGACCTTCGTCAAGGTGCAGCCAGCGTTTAGGCCGTTCAAATTTTATACCAGTGCTGTACTAGTCGCTGGTCCCGGGCTATTAATTGCGCCTCCAAAGTCTGGGTGTGTTGCGTGCATGGGCGCTGCGGCGACGCTTTTTGCATGCTGTATCTGTCAGATACAAAAGTAGCTATAAATAGCCAAAGCCTAGCTTGCTGGCTGGCTGGCTGGCTGCTTTGTAACTGAGGCTGATGTAACGCAATTTTTTTTTTCTTTCAGGATACAATGCTGCATAGCGCAGCTGCCACGCCCACGTTTGCCTGCCTTGGCAAGTGGAATGTGACTAATCGGCGCAAATCGCGGCGCCAAACTTGTTCTAAGCTCTTTACTGCATAGGCAAATTGCCACGATCGTAGCCACTCATACTTTTATATATGCATATGTACAGTGCCGGATTGCAGGAGGACTCAAGGGTCGGGCGCCAAATAAACGACATATCTTGATATTAAATTTAATACGATTACATCAGCTAGGCATTTATAAATGTTTCTATGCCAACGTCATTGGTTGCTCCAACAAACATAACTCACAAAACTGGTTTTCAAAATATTACCACAAAAGTAAAGTGAAATATATTACAGGTAAAAGTGATTAATGCTTATACGGATTTCTAATAACTAAATTCGTGTTGTCTTTTGGATAAACTTGGAAGAATCTTTTAATCAAATTTTAAAATTTTTTAATGTATTGAAAATGATCTTTCATCATTAGTTGTTAAAGCAACGTTCCAGTGTCCCGATGACTACCTCCGGGTGGTCCGAATTCATATGAAAATTAGTGGGCCCAGCAGAAGTTGTCTTGCCCAAACTTTAAGAATACTCTTAAAGTGTATAAACATCGTAAGATTCTCTAGTTAGCTTATCTAGACAATCATTAGATTTTTGGATTAGTTGACTTTCATGACTCTCTAAAAAGACGTATGGACGAACTTAAGTATTCTTAAGAGAGCTCGCATCTCTAATAAATTCATGCCCTGCAGAAACTACATTTCAACCCTTTGCGACTACGCTTCTGTCTGCACTTAATGTCCAATACCCGTGTTGAACAGTTTTCTACTATGCTATATTCACGATATTCAAAAAAAAAAATAATCACATCGCAATAGGCTTAAAACCTCCGTATTGACAACTTCTAACACATGCAAAAATTATATTTAAAATACTTTAACGCGTTCAAGAGAACACCCGTAACACGTAAAACATTAACATTAGTTATTCTGACAATGTACACAATGCCACACAAAAAAACTAAAATAAAAAAGAAATTGTAGAAAAATTAAAAAAAATGTTAGGGGTGACAACCCTGTCCTTACAAATTACTTTTTGTGCCATAAACCTTCTACACAATATATCAAACATATAAAAAAATTAGGCAAATTCGTCCAGCCGCTTCAGAGTTATGCGATCATAAACTTTCTGCATTTCATTTTTATATTTATAAATAAAACGATTTCAAAGAAAAAGCAACAAATTTAAGTTCAAGTGTTCGCCATACTGTTCATCAGGCGATTTTAAACTGATGGAGCTCGCCTACGTCCAATTTTCGTTTTTAGGATTTGGAATCGTGAATCTTTCAACAATATCGCTCCATTTCATATTGCCTAAACACAACCGCGAAATTGATTCCGGGCAGGAGGATGACCAAAACATGATGGTTATCCCAGTCTAGTCCAATGCATCATAAACTGATATTTTTAATGTAAGCCTGGGATGCATATTTGCAACACTATCGAACTGAATGCTTAAGCAATACCATAAATAAAAATGATTTTCAAGGATGTGAAAGAATTCAGAATAATTTTATCTTATCAAATTTATGCAAAGCTGCGTTGGTATCACTGCTTGGACCCAAGCCTAAATCCGCCCCTGGACTTATACGCGTTTACTTATATACAAATTCGCCATAAGAACAACAACATCAATAAGAGGAACAGCAAGAGTACCATGCTGGCTGCTTGCCACAGACCACCCCGCCTTGCCAGCTGTATCAATAGAGCCTAGGTGATGCCTAATAACTGGAACTAAAGCGTGCCCACAGCAGCCAGCCAACACTCTATTCCCGTCCAGTAATTAACGTTTGACCAGTCAGCAGCGGGCATGGATTTTGAACGGTATGAAACGTTACAAATAGAAGCAATGTTGGCTCGCCCAACCAACTAGGGGCCCCCAACCCAGTTCAATAACCCGAGAATGCTCCAACTCTCTTCTCCATATAAATTTCTAAGCCAAAGCATAGCTCGGGGCCATGCCAAAAGATAGCACATAATAAATTTGCGCAGAGATTGCGTCTTCGGCGACAAGAAAGATCAATAGTTAATTAGATACGAGTATATGTATAAAAATCTAACGCACATGCATATAGTTAGTAAAGTTCATGTCAAGGTGCTGATAAGGTCAGGCCAGCCAAAGATTGTTCCACTTCTCACAGCATTCCCCGGCTGGCTGCTACCATTTTGAAAGATCTCTTTTAATTTTCAAGACATTCCCAACATTCACCGCATTTTTTCAATGTTCTGTTCTCTCTGCTATTTTGTTTGTTCATAACCTCTTTTTCTTTTTTTTTTTCTTTTTCGAGTTTTGTTTCATTCTTCCATGCTCTTTCGTGCCGCTTAGAGGCAACATTTAATTGATCGGATTCACTTTGATTGATCGGATCGTCGCTGTTGATAATAGTACCGTTAATTTGGTAAATTATTTTGCATTTAGACCCAAAGCAATCCATTTTCAGTGGCATTCAATGCGGCTTAAAGTCAGTTCTGTTACACACTACACAACACTGCCCGATATGCATACATATGGTATGTATTCATCCATATTATTCTATATGGTTTTGTTGTTGATTGTAGTTCACCTTGCCACAAAGGTTAATGGGTGGCGGGTTGATTGTAGAACATTTTATTGGTAATGTGGGAACAAGCGAAAGACAGCACAGGCAGCTTTCGTATTAAAAGGTGTGGCAAAAACTATACTTTAGAAATAGCTAGACAAAATTCCTACAGATACCATCTAAAAATGTAACAAGTTTTCACCAACTCTAGCCGGATGACGTAGAAGACAGTGTTGCAAAAAAGATTTCGTACAGCAGCAACATTCAAACTTATTGATTGAAAATCTATAAACTATAGAATTATAGAATCATATGATATAAAACAATGTCCTTGAAAGAAAAAGTATATTTTAGACCTTTTCCATATCTATTAGGTTAACTTTTTAACTATTTTCAGAACCAGCTCCATCTGTCAGATGCTAGGACTTAAACAACCAAAAAGCAAAAAATAAAATGCGCCTCAACTTCGTTTTTAGTTATATATATATGATATTTTTTTATTTAATTCCGAAAATAAATAATTAAAAACAATTATTAACTAATATATAACTCGAAATAGGCATAAATAGAATCGGAGAATACCAGAATATTTACAAAATTATTTCAGTTTAAATTACGCAGATCTTTTTCGGGTATATTACAAAATCTCACAGAAATGGATAATATTTTTCTTGGAGATAAAAATAAATGTGTTCGAAAACAAGAATTCGATTAAATGACGAATAATGAAACAGACAGACATTTTTTTGTAGACCTCGTAATGGAGTACAATTTTAGGATTTCTACTGTGTTCTATTTATTATAACCACCAGTACTATACATGGTTATTGTATTGTAATTAAGTCTTTATAAAGTCTAGTTAGTTTAACTTCAAATTCAAAATCT
The DNA here is from genome assembly GCA_037043745.1 of Chymomyza amoena. Classification (NCBI taxonomy): domain Eukaryota; kingdom Metazoa; phylum Arthropoda; class Insecta; order Diptera; family Drosophilidae; genus Chymomyza; species Chymomyza amoena. The sequence continues at coordinate 364,229 of JBAMAX010003189.1, forward strand.
TGTTGAGAAAAATATCAATATAAGCTTAAGGGTGATAACATGGCTTTAAATTGAATCAAGTCCATTAGAATAAATTGAATCCAGAAACACATTTTTTATGCAAAATTCAATATGTTTTATTAAATTGTAAAGGTATTCGAAATAATTTTATCATTCCGATCTTTCACTTTCAGCTATACAGAGCATCAGTATTATATTATATTGAGTTCTGCCCTGCCTACTTATTATATAGCTCCTATAAAAACGTTACTGTGCAAAATACAATTTTTGCATAACACTGTAGCAGTCTGTTTTGTGCGCTACTAGATGAATATGATCGGATTGTTACCTTACAGAGATACTAATAGCTTATCAGGTTATTCTGATAAGTTTTGTCGGCTATCTTCAACTTAAAACTGCGAACTCACGCCATTTTTATTAAAGTGCTTTCTTTCCAATATTTGAAATAAATACTTTTGCAGTAAAATACGAAAGTTTTGTATCTACAAAATCTTAAATTGATCTTAGTTACATTTACAATAATAATAAAACTGCCATTGAAATAAATCGGACACAGATTATTTTATTTATGTTTAATTGATAGTTTTTAAGCATAATTAAAGACCTGCTCAAGCAAAGGCGGCCTGCTTGTAAAAAGAATAAAAGAAAACCTTGAAGTTATGATTTCTATTGTATTTGAAACGATCATAACAAATATTTGGTAGTTTTTTTTTTTTAAAGGTGTGTATCTTAATTCTGGCTAGTTAATCGCTTAAATCGTTTTAAGCATTTAATAGCTTTAAAATACGCTTCAATATGTCAATCATTAACAAGACAGATCCATCATTATTTTAGTATAAACAAAAAAAACAGTGCTGGATTTACGAAAAAAAAAACTATTAAAGAAGTTATATGAATGTTGTGCTTTAAACTTTTTGTATACTCTATAAGAAGAGCGTAAGATCTCATGACAGTAGCTGAGTTAAGTTCTTAATTTTTTTACATTGGAAGTACATTTCGTGAAACTTCGGTTTTGTTTAAATGCATCGTCAAAATCCTAATAAAATTAATGTTCCACCATTTGAAAAATTGCGAAAGTAAAAAGTTTTTTTTTAATTTTGTGGGATATACCCAAAGTTTATAACTAATTACACCCATATCAGAAACGAAATGATTCAAAATCGAAAAATTACTGCGGAATTTAATGCGATAACCTGCAAAATAAGTAAAAATTTTCCAGTGTAACCGTCCCAATTATACGCAAAAAGTAAAAACATTTTTTTTATTAAAATATCGCAAAAGTTGCAAAACTTGCAAATAGTTTAATATCAATAAAGTGACTAAGTGCCAAAGTGGAACACATCTGTGGAACTATGCAGTAAAAACGTCATATGCTTTTCGTAATATCTAAATTGTTTATTTTTATGTAAAAATATTAAAAATTTTGTTATACCCTGTACCGTATGGTACAAAGGGTATATTAAGTTTGTTCAAGCCGAAAATGTATGTAACATATAGAAGAAGTCGTCGGAGAAACCCCAAAGTTACCAATATTCCAATGTCCGTCTGTTCGTCCGTTTGAACGCCTATATCTCAGAGATGGTAAGAGCTAGAGTTGACAAAACTTTCACATTAGATCCCATATTATTCCATAGGAGACAAGTTTATTTTTTGATAATGGGATTAAATCATAGGGGTGTTTCAGACGACCTCGACAAAAAAACAAATTTTTAGGTGGATAATTCGTTTGTTCATGGAGATATCGTAACCAAATTTGGTATTCGATAAGCTGTATTTATAGTTCCCAAGCTACTGGTACCAAATTTGATCCGAAAGTCGGTCCGACTATACCATATAGCTCCCATAGGACTGATCGGCCGAAATAACTTTATTTTATTCAAAATTCGCTACATTTAATTTTTTAATAAAGATATCGTAACCAGATTCGGCATTCAGCAGTTTCTTAGAGTACCCAAGCGTACACAAATTTGAACAGAATCGGTTGACTATATAATATAGCTCCAATAGGGCCGATCTTCCAAAAAATCGATTTTTTAACATAAATTTGTTGTGTTTCGTTATCTTTGTTAAGATATTGGGACCAAATTTGACATTCGTGAGTATTTTATAGTTCCTAGAGCACTGTACCAAATTTAATCCAATATCGTTTGACTAGATCATATAGCTCCCATAGGTACCAATCGGTCCAAAAAAACACGTTTTAGATGATATACAGTTTGTGTATGAAGATATCGTAACCAAATTTGGTATTCGAAAGTTTTTTATAGTTCCCAATCACTGTACCAAATTTGATCAAAATCGGTTGACTATATCATATAGCTCCCATAGGACCGATCGGCCAAAATAACTTTTTTAAAAAAAGTTCGCTATATTTCGTTTTTTAATAAAGATATCGTAACCAGATTTGGCGTTTGGAAATTTTTTAGAGCACTTAGGCAATGTGCCAAATTTGAACAAACTCGGTTGACTATATCATATAGCTCCCATAGGTCCGATCTTCCAAAAAATCGATTTTTTAACAAAATTTGTTGTGTTTCGTTTGTTTGTTAAGATATTGGGACCAAATTTGACATTCGTGAGTATTTTATAGCTTCTAAGCACTGTACTAAATTTAATCCAAATCGGTTGACTAGATCATATAGCTCCCATAGGACGAATCGGTCAAAAAAAACGATTTTTTTACAAAATTCGTTGTTTTGTTTGTTTGTAAAGATATTTGAACTAAATTTGGCAATCAGATCTTAAGGTATTAAAGCACTGTGTCAAATTTGATCAAAATCGGTTGACTATATCATATAGCTCCCATAGGAACGATCGGTCAAAAAATTTTTGCTTAAAAATTCTTCTGTTTTTGGTTTTTTGCAAGGAACCGGACTTTATTGCAAGCTAGTGGTACAGGGTATCCCAAAGTCGTCCGCGCCCGACTTTCCGTACGCCATTTTTTTTTAAATATTTTATTGAAAAGCTGATTAATTTTATTTTTAATGGTTTGGTCTTCAAATCAAGAATACATTTTTATAAATAACTTTGCTTATCATTACCGCTTCTCAAAATATTTAAGGTCAATGGTATCTGATTCCGCGGATTTAGTTCAAAAGATTGTAATAACTGGCCAAAATTTGTTTAAAACCCTATTAAGACAACTTTTGGCAAATGTTTCTATTCCGAAAGAAACATACAATTTTACAAAAACTTTACGAACTAAACGCTGTTTTGTGCGTTTGGTGCGTTTAAAAACTTATAGTTTTTTATAGTTTTAAGAAATAAAAAAAAAAATTTCATTAAGTAGTGTCATTAATTATAAAATTTAATTGAAATCTAACTTTGTAATATATTTAAACAAACTTTTAGATTCCAACATGATCTAAGAAGTCGACATCACTGAGTAGAAGCCATCTTTCAATAGATTCCAGTTCCAACAGACTTTAAGTCTTAAAGCAACTAAATTTTATTAGTTCATTCTAATAACAAGATTAAAATCTCCTTAAATTGCCAAATCTCATTCTTCTGTGCATTATATAACTAATTTCAGCTTTATTAATCCAATGTCTTGCATGATTCACAAAATTTACGAAAAATTAACGATCGTTTTGATAAAAATCTTGTTTATAAATTTGTCAGCTTAATGCAGTCTTATGGTTTAAACAAGTTTTGGACTTGTCTAAATGTTGAGAATAGAAATAAATTGTTTATTATAATAGACAATGAAGTTTAATAGATTAGAGTGTACGCTCGTTTAGCATCATTTATGAGAAAATTTCAACAGTCAGAAAAACAGAAGCTTGATATAAGTAATGATTATTTGAAACTGTCACCGTTGCTGGGCGACCAAGGGCCACACAAATAATCTCAGTTATTGAAGATGTTGTTACATATGGTACAAAAAAATAACTCTGGATTTTCTCCGCATTTCTGATATAAATATATCCGACATACAAAGACATGAGACAAAGTGCTACCCGAAAAAATCTTGACTCACATTCCCAATGAATCCCCAAAAAAATAAACAAAAATTTTGCCAAAGAATGAATGAAAAGTATGCACTCCGTCCGATGTCCGTCAGTCTGGCATCATCGTTGATGTTGCGTGAGTCCAACACATTGAACCTCACCCAAATTTGCGAAAGTTCCGTTTTGTCGTCTGAATGACACAGTAGTGTGACACAGTATCGGGACAGTATCGAAAACGAAAAGCAACTTGACAAATGCAAATGGAGGTCAGCTCATAATTCAATTAGGAGGAGAACCTGAACCTGCAGCGCTGACAGCGACAATCCCCCCAATGCCAGCTGTAAGAGTCTTAAATGCGCTCCAAGCGTTTTGCGTGGGCTCCAAATAAATGTACTTATAAACGTTTTTTGGGGTCGTATGTGTTTTTTTTGCATGCCAATATCACTTTTCATGTAAGAGTCACTCTTGGCCGGGCCAACAGAGTTAAGTATGTTTGTTTTGGACTTGGACTGAGTGCGCTGTGCAGTGAGTCAGCGTCTCCCAAGTTGATTGGAATTCTGCGCGTTTGAGGATTTATTAACAAGAATAATAAAAACAGACGCAGCGGGCAAAATAACAACAAAAGTAGTAAGTAGAAAATAAAGGTTTAAGACGAAGTCTGAGATTTGAGAGCTGGGAGATGGAAGCTGGAAGCTGAGAGCAGTCGGCGTCGACGTCGACAAACCGGTTCAACTAAGTTAAAATCTTGCCAAAGTATTTGGTTTTTATTTTTATTATTTTTGGGCTTACCTGTATGGAACCGGCGACCGATGCGGAACTGAAGCTCGCATTGCTTGCTTCGGACATGGGCGTGAATTGATGCCGGCGTGGCGGCAAGTAGGCGAGTGTGGTTGTTGTGGTTGTTGTTGCTGTTGTGGTTGTGATTGTGGTTGTTGTTGTGGAGGTGCTAGTGCTGCTGCTGTTGTTGTTGTTGTTATTGTTGTGGTTGCCGTTGTTATCCTTGGCAACGGAAATTGCGGAGGATTTGAGTGTTGGCATTGGCATGAGTTTAGGTTTATCAGGCACATTGCCGGTGCCCGTGCTGCCGCCATTGCTGCTGCTGTTGTTGTTGTCCGCTGCTGTATTGGACTTAAGCTTGAGGGACGCTGCAGTTGCCACTGCCACAGCATGAGCTTTGGCCTCAAGTGGTGCAGCCGCCTTACCCAGGCCCGCAACCGTACCCGCACCCATTGTGGTCTTTGACATGCTGGTCGCTGTTGTGCTGGAAATGGTCGTCTCTGGGGAAGGCCCTTGCATCCGAACGTATTGCTGACGATTTCCGCTTTCTTTATGATTTCGCATTTTATTTAATTGTTGTTATTATTGCTTTTGTTTTGTGTTGCTTTTTTCTCTCTGTGTACTGCCGTTTGGCAGTTTTCGGCTGCTGCCACTTTGTTATAACTATTATTGTTATTATTATAAATATATATAATATGATATAACTGTTTTAACACCTTGCATTCATTTCATTTTTAAACGCTTAACACGCAAGCCACAAATTTTTTTCTGCCTTTCTTTGGGCAGCTTTTATTTTATATGTGTATATACCCTGCACTTAAGGAGTACGTTAGGTTAGTTAAAAAAAAAAATTATAGAAAAAATTGTATAGAATCTAGTAGGAATGGCTTATGATCCATAAAGTTGCAGCCAAAATTTTACCATTTTTTAGAATTGGCTCAAAAAGAAACAATTTTTAATATGTAAGAAATATCTGAGACATTTGTTTACTGAAGATTATTCTTCATTCTTATTTTTCAGACTGCCATCCAATGCGTTACTGTAAAGTTGTTTTTGTAATACCTTAAATAAATTAAATAATTCGTTATCGGATCCTCAGCCAATTTTTTTACGTTAACATTTTCAAATAGACTGAAAAAATGTATCAAAATGGCAGACAACATTACAGTAAAAAAAAAAAAATTTCCCTTAAAACAAGAATTCGCGCTGTCAGAAGAATGCGATTTTTCAATTGTTGAGAGTACGATTTTTCTTTTATCTCAAAAGCGTTTTTTGCTGACATTGAATTTTTAATTTAAGTAATTTTTAAAATAATTTTAGAAGAATTGCTCTTATTTTGTACTAAAGGTTGCCTTTGACATTATTTTATTCTTCATTTACGAAAAATTAAAAATAAAAATATTGTATATTGAATTGAGACAATCTTGCTTTGAGCAATTTTGAACTCAAAATATCATCATTTCCATTTTCTTCAAGTGTAGGAGTTATATTGAAAAATGTACAACTTTTTTCTCGTTGTAGCTTTACCTACATTCACCTATTTGTAACTTTGCTTTTGGAAGAGATACAGTCGCCGAAATTGGTTTATAAACCTGACTATATAAATTATATTTGCCCACTACCTCAAACTAGTTTCCGACAATAGTTTCCTTATTTTTATAAAAGCTACTGGTGAGCCCGGCAGACGTCATCCTGCCCAAACTATTTGAATACTCTTAAAGTGTATAAACATCGTAAGATTCTCTAGTTAGCTTATCTAGACAATCATAAAATTTTTGGATTAGTCTATAAAAATCCGTAAGGACTAACTTAAGTATTCTTAAGAGAGCTCGCATCTAATAAATTGATGCCCCACAGAAACTACATTTCAATCACTTTGCGACTGCGCTTCTGTCTGCACTTAATGTCCAATACCCGATGTTGAACAATTTTCTACTATGCTATATTCCCGATATTATCAAAAATGCGTACATCTCACGAACCAATTGGGTGCATCGCAATAGGCTTAAAATCTCCGTATTGACAACTTCTAACACACGCAAAAATCATATTTGAAATTCTTCAACGCGTTCATGAGAACACCCGTAACACGTAAAAAATTAACATTAGTTAATCTGACAATGTACACAGACTTTATTTTTCGTCAAAGGTTAAGTGAAATTTTCTTGACACATGGCAAGTTCCGAATGTTTTGCCCCATAAATAACAAAAGAACTTTATCTATAAGCATGACTTTGGACATTATTAGTCATTAGGTTAACAACTGTGCATAATTAGCTTTCCGCTGCAAGGTGTTCATCGTTCGCATTGAACAATTATTGAATGGTTTTTAAACTGATTCGTCATAATAATTTTAATAATACAATTCATTTCCCATAACTTTTCACTAGCTCCGTTCTAACAATGTACAAGGTATACCACAGTCGGTATGGGCCGACCCACTTATTTTGATTTTGGGCTTGACTGCAGCGTAAGAATGAAAGATGTTTTAAAATTAATTGTTACAACACTTTTGCGCGGCTCACGCTCATTTTGTCACTTGATCATTAAAAACTCTTTTTCTTATTTTTATTTTTTTCTCAAAAACTAATTGCAAGTGATTTTTATCACGAGATTATGCAAGACGCTGCTGCGTACAGACGTTTCACTTTTTTGTCAACTCTGTTGAGAGTTCGGTATAAAAAAAAAAGCTAAATAACTTGCTTTAATTTTTGTTTAAAATTATTTTAATTTCGCGCTGCGCTGCTTTGCTGCCTGCTGCGACAATATTCGCTTACAATCTGAACATTTCTGCTGCTGCCGTTGTTGCGCTGCTGCTGCCGGCGTCGCTGCTAGCTGCTTGCTGCAAGTTGCGCATACGCCGCTTTGGTCATTTAATGCAATCGTTGCAGTCGTTTGTTGTAAGTTGTATTTGTTGTAATTCATGCCGTCGTTCAAATTATTAACGGGTTCGCGTTGCCAGTTTGTTGTTGCACTTTTTTTTTTTTCTTATCGGCCAACGCGCATCTCAGGAATGCAGCAGCAAAAAAAAAAATAACAACAAAAAAACGATAAAGGGCAGCTGAAAAGAAAAAGAGCAGAAGAAAGATTGAAAATCGATTTCTTGTTGTAAATATTTGTTTAGTTTTTTTTTTAGGTTTTTTTTACTATATATATGTATATATATATATGTATATCTTATATTTATTTGTGTAATATGTTTGCCTGCCCTTGCTGCTGCTGCCCGCACGACTTGTAACAAATTGTTAACAATATTTTGTGGAAAAAGTGAACCAGGTTTACATAACATTGACCCAACCAAGCCACAAACTGAAGACTATTTGAGCTTCTGCTGCTGTTGTTGCCTCTGCCTCGGCTGCTGCTTCTGTCTAAGCCAATAAACAAGTTTTCAAATACACAATATTTGTTGCATGTTTTAGCAAAGGCGTGCACAGATCTATACAAAGGGGGTAACTCCTAAATCATAAATTTTTTGTAGTTCTGGTCATAAGGTGCAATTATTTGATGAAGATGATGATAGAAATGGATTCATAGGAAAAATTTTAATTCGAAAATACCCAAATTTTTAAGAATTATTGCAATATGGCTTGGACTACCATATTTATTTCAAAAATATTTTTAAAATTTATAAAAAGTGAAAAATAATAATAGTCCCAAAGCTTTTAAAAAAAATTTAGGTTCGCTGAAAAAGGCCGTCTAGCCGTGCCCCTCTTTCCAACGCCCTTGTGCATTAGTTTGTTGCATTTCGTTGCGCTTTGATTTGGCTGCGCAGCGACGTCTCTGCTTAGTCCCACGCGTCCGTCGTTCACATATCATGGGACTAACCACAGTTCCGTCTCTCCGGCTCTATGGCTGTCATAGCTTTTATGCAAATATTTTATACAATTTTATTTCGTTGTCGTTGCAATTTGTCTGCAGTGGCAGAGTGGTCAACGCCGCTGTCGCTGCCTACGACGACGTCAGCGTCAGAGCTTATTAGCCAACTGCCGCAAATGTCACATTTTATACCTTTTATATTTATTTGTTTTTTCCATTATACTATGAAGCTGGTACTTCTAAGCTGGCGTCAAGCGTCAAATAAGGTTTCTAGACATTTGGCTTATGCAAATCATTGGCCATTAAAACCCACCATATTGGCACTTGACTGCCACTAAATCCCAAGTGTTTATGCATAATTACACGCTAGTTGCAATGCTTTTGCTGCTAGTAGCCTCTCCAGGGTTTTATTTTGTTTTTTTTTTGCTTTCAAGCTGCCAAAACTGCTTTATAGACCAGACCGACCATTCGGCCATGCTTCCCTCTGGTTAGCAGCGGCAGCATCCCAGCGATTCGCTGCAGTCAACCAACTCTATGTATAGCCCAAGAACTGGAACTGCAGCTGAAACGGCATGGGCAGAAACTGGATTCTGGATTCTAAGCGAAGCCAAGTTGACAAAACCCAGCAAGCCTGTTTGGAAGGGGGCAAAGTACGCTACAAGGCAGATAAATCTACCGGATAGTTAGTTTGGCTGGCTTCGCGCCTGCGCAAAAAATATAGAGCCAGTATGGAAAACAAACATTGTCGAGTCCATGTTTATATACTCTGGAAACAATGTTCTAGTTGTTTCTATAAACAACAAGGCTATTAAATTGTTTCTAATGAGCACTGTTGAAGAATCAAACAAAAGCTCTGTCGTAGATGACATAGTTGTCTACTGAGAAACTTAGATTGCTTAAGCAGACAGACTCTTTCGAAAAACTATTTTTAACATCTTAAACCAATCGTAAAACTATATTGTTTTCATCTATATTTAGTTTGGTATCCACCAGTGCTGGAGATAAAAGTACTTCTTAGCACATTGAGGACAACAACCGCATAGGACGACGAAATAATCAGTATTTTTGCGGCATCTAACATCTTCAAAGTTACCGGATAAAGGTGTTTGATCGGACTCTTAAAGAAAGGAGAAGTGAAGGAGAAACCAACCAAGGAATGGAAAAAGCCTACATTCACTTTAACCCCAATTATCCTTGGCTTGCCAAGAAGGATGAAAAGAACATGTCCATGCCTTGGATGAGCTTAAAATTCAAGGTTACTACATGAAAAGAAGCCACTTAACTTCTAATCTAGTAAAGGGCCCCAGTAGAAAGAAAATAGAACTCAAATCACTAAGATAGCTTGGTAGCAGTGTAAAAAAAAGTCGAATCGGGGAACACGTTAGAGGAATTCAGGAATTGAAAAAAGTTCCTGGAATTACTTATTTTTTTAATTTTTTATATCCAAAGGCCAATCTGAAGAAGTGCGGATAATTTATATACTCAATTTAAATAGCCACTTACGCGGAGTTTGAGAGCATATACAGGTCACAGTATAGTATCCCCATCTACATTAGGCTACGGGTAGCACTCCGATAATATGGATCAAGCGGTCTAGATCTCAAACGGCTTCAACTACTACATTCATCAACTAACTAAAGTTCTACAAGCTGATAACAAAAAAAATAGGATGACTTCCATACAATAGCTGCATTTCAGTTGTAGCTTTTCCAAAAACATACTTTGCCATAAAATCGATATACTCTCTCTTTGAAAACCAAAGAAAACCCATAGTTTATACTTAGAAGGAGCAGTAAAGAAGAAGCGGCCGCAAACGTCGCCGTTTGGACAAAGTGCAATGACATCTTATGAATCTTTGGTCCTGTGCTGTTATTGAGGTTTTTACTTTTGTGCTCACACCATGCACTTTCCTGCCTAGGGGCATGGCGTCGCTGTCGCAGTCGGCAGCTGCGTTGACGTCAACATTGGCATCGCTGCTGCTATGACGCCTGTGTGAAAGCTTTGCTACTAATGTTGGCCAAAAAAACGTTTTGTTAATTATGGCCCGAGGGTTGTGAATGTGTGCAGACTACAAGTTTGGATTCGGATTCGGAGTTGTGATCTGAAGTTGGCGTTAGCTTCTGCTCAGTTTGACAGCAGCAGCAGCAGGAGGGAGCAGGTAAACGCAGCTTAGCAAAAGTGTTTCCAGCTATAAAGCTGACAGATGTTAGATGTTTGACGATTTGGCGCCCCGAGCAATTTACTGTTTTTTTGGACTCTATCTTTAATTTTTCGTGAAGCTTTAATGAAACGATTAGTTGACTTTTGGGCTTGACAATCAAACAATGTACATATGAATTGTTATTGTTATGACTTTGTCTATTACATGTTTGCTTATACATACATAGTACATAGTAACATATATAAGTTTTATGTCTATTTAGTGCTCTTTCATTGCGCCAAAAGCGAAATTAGACACTTTTGCTGCCCTGGGCAGAATTTTGTTCGACTTTTGCGCTCGACATTATTATTATTATTATTATTATTTTTCTTTCTTTTTTTTTTGATTTTATTTGTCGTCAAAATGCATAATGACAGTTTTATAGGCAAATATGCGGAAAACGTGTAAAGTGGCGCCGTTGGAATGGCCAAAGCAAAGCAACTCACACATGATGCAGTCAACACACAACAGCCAAAGAGATTTACTTTTAGACTAGTCGAAGTTTTTATACACTTTATGTGCTAACTAACATTACTTTCTGGACAGCTCTGTGAACAATTTTGGAAGTTGTTCATTACTGCGAAAACCAAAAAAAAACAGACTTGAAATAAAAATATCAAAAACTCAAAAAAAATTAGAAAAGTTGTCGTCTGATGGGAAGATTAGCCAAAGTAGAGTCAAAAAGAAAAAGATCTCAAACAAGTTAATAACGAGATAAAACCAGAACGATAATGAGAACAGAGAAAAGCTCGAGCTATTGGGTGTACAAAAAATCACCATTTTTACTCATGATTTGAGTTTTTCTTGTAAAAACTCGTTACATACTCATTCGTCAAAATAATTTCCATTGTTAGCCACAACTTTTTCTCATCTTTTTGGCAGCTTCTGAATTTCCTCGTCGGAAAAATTGTTCTTCTTTTGACACGATCCACGAATCGATCCAATTTTGGAACATGAAATATCTTTATATAGACTATATGAATATATGGAGCGTACACAAAGACGCAATCGAGACAAGCAGAGGCAAAGAACTATAGTAAATAGTAAAATTAACGACTACGGCAGTTACTGAATCCGAAACCGGGGTCCGAATTGGACCATCACGTCATATTTTGAGATATTTGAGCTTATGTAGCCGAAAAACGGCGTTTTTCCTACTCTTCGGTTTATGTACAGGGTGTGGTCTGTCTCTCCAGTTACATCATTTAGTACCAATCTTTCCCCTTAATTTAAAACTTCAGGCCATTTCTACGCAGCAAATTACTTCGGATATGTTCCTTAGCTTTCCAACAGCTTAACCATGCTGTCCTGTGCTACCATTGGGATTCTCGTCTAAACTTCAATTTTCACTTTCGCTAAAAATTGTGAATTCAGTTCGCGAACTTTATAATCAATGTACATAGTTGATACATTTTCGCTCTGACTCATCTCTAAGAAGTTATGGACATTTTAGGTTTTCGTAATAAACTGGCTTGGATATTTATTAAAATGAATTCCAAAGCATATATATAATAGGTTAGTACGCTTAACTTTTCTAGCACTATTTCCGGGCTTTAAAATTACTGTGTATGATATTTAATAACATAATGATGCATTACAAAACGTGTAAATAGCTAGTTCAAACCTTCCAGTACTGTTTCAAGATTGTAAAATGAAAGCGTAATTAATTTTTTGGGGAAATTTTGGGGAAATACTTCAAGATTTGCTTATGGAAAAAAATATAAGTGATATCATTCTTTCTTCTCGTATGTTACTCGATCGAGATTATCGAATTGAATCGATTGGTTACGGTTCTTTGCGCCCTCTGCTGTGTTCTGTGTGAACTAGAACTGACAAATTCATTCCCGTCATTGTGTACAGACGCAAAAACGATTGTGATCGCTGAAAAGGGCTCGAAAAAAGGAAATTTCACTTGAAAAACGTTCACAGATAGTTATTTTGAGAAAAGTGGGTAAAACAATTCGTGAAATTGCAAAAATTGTTGGTGTTTCAAAGTGTGGAGTTGAAACCACGTTGAAGCGGTTCACCGAAACCAACTCAAATATTAATCGAAAACGCTGTGGCCGACCAAAAAAAACAACTCAAACTTATGATCGACACATTTTGTTGATGAGCAAGAAAAATCGGTTCAAAACAGCACCAGAAATTCGTGCCGAAATCAACGAAACACTGACCAACCCAATTTCAGTGGATACTGTCAAGCGCCGTTTGCGAGAGAAGGGATATTGCGGACGTGTTGCTGTGAAAAAACCACTTCTACGACTACAAAACAAGAAGAAAAGATTATTGTTTGCTCGAAAATATAAAGATTGGTCAGTAGATTAGTGGAAATCTGTGTTATGGACCGACGAATCAAAGTTCGAGATTTTTGAATCCAGGCGGCGCCAGTATGTTCGTCGAAATAAAGAGGAGCGCTATAATCCCCAATGTATTGCGCTAACAGTTAAACATGGCGGAGGCTCCGTGATGGTCTGGGGGTGTTTCAGCTACGATGGTGTTGGAAAAACTGGTAAAAATCGAAGGAATAATGCGGAAGGAAGACTATCACAATATTCTTCAACGAAGTGCTATTCCATCTGGCATTGATTTGATCGGCAACGGATTTATCATACAACAAGACAATGATCCCAAGCACACCTCCCATCTGTGCATGAACTATCTACGGTCCAAGGAAGAAAAAGGTGTGCTCAAAATTGGCCGCCGCAATCCCCTGACGTCAACCCAATCGAATTATTATGGGATGAACTAGATCGGCAGGTGAAGAACATGCACGTGACCAGTGCAAAACAGTTGTTCGACAGTCTGAAAGTAGCTTGGGACAATCTCGCAACTGAAACACTTCAAAAATTGGTCGAAAGGCTTCCAAGAATTTGCGCTGCAATCATCAAAGCCCGAGGTGGACACATTGATGAAAAAAAACTGATTTGATTCCTTGTGTAATTTTCGGTATTTTTAAATATTTTTATATAATATAATCTTTTCATGTAATGAACATAAATCATGACAAAATAATTTATGTTCTAGTTTATGTACAAGATTTAATCATACAATGTTGTTGAACACAATAAAAAACAATCACAAACTCAAAATATCGATTTTTTCGATGATGTCCTTATACTTTAGCACGGTAGTGTACGCCACCGACGGCCTATCTAATGCTTCTTTTTTGAAGCTTTACAAACTGCTTGAAATAAGTACTATGCACTTATTGTAGAGTATAGAAAAACGGGCACAGCCTCAAAACAAGTTTATGTTTATGCCATAAACAGATAAATTGCATTGCTTAGTTGTTGGCAACTATGCCACGCATGCCATTCTATGCTCAGTTACTAAGTTAGTTACTTACTTAATTCTCCTCTCTCTATTTTTTGTCTAGCTTTATCTTTAGCTCTCTTCATTTGCTTGCCGCACTTTGAGGCGTCGAGGTCACACAGGTAACAGCAAATCTTATCAGTTTCAGTGCCTATGATCTATCTAGCCAACTATGCGTAGGAGTTGTCAGCTCGAGGTGCTCAAAAGGAGTTGCTTGTTAAGGTGTCAGCAAAAAAGTGATGCAAAATGTAGATACCAAAAACCCAGCAAAAACCTTTTACTTGTGAAATTCAACTGAAGTTGTTATAAATTCTGACTGAAATTCTAGCAAGCGTTACCAGCAAGAAACAGCAATGAATGAAAATGTTACCTGCAAACTTTTTGTTAGTATTATGATTACCTGAGCGAACTGCGGGTTCGGGTCTGGTCTAGGTGTTGCCATTTGGCAAGGTTAAAACCCGCTGCTGTTGCGGCTCGGCTCGGCTCATTATTATAATTTTGTCAATTCTCACATAGCAGATCGCATGGCTCGGAGTTGTTCACTTTTGGCTAAGACATTCACACAACAAGACGCATAAATTTACAATTAAATGTAATTCGTTTGTTGATTTCCGCAAAAAAAAAAAATACAAAAACTACAATGAGCGTCATGCAGCATATTTCTTATAGAGCAGCCAAGTTAGGATACTTTAGAAGAACCAACAAATGTTTCTACAGCAACTCTTTACATAACTCTACAATCTGGCTTTAAGTTCGATGCTGCGGTTTTAACCATGCGGCCGATTTGGCCGTGATTTATAAACTCTTATAAGATTTGTATTTTAGCCATAATGTTAATAGTCAACTTATTATAGACAGATTGACTCTATCTTACAGTAATTTTGATATGTGATTGTTTTGTAGACTAGGTATAGAAATCACTACGAAGGATTTCTAGATCTCTTTGTTCGTTGCGGCTTTTTTGGTGGTATTCAACTTATTATTATGTTCCAAAATATCAATGAATTTTTAATTTTATTTAAAGGTGCACCAAAGCCAAGGTTCATAGATTTATTTTTATTTTTTTGGTTAAATTAGTAAAGTTGGCCAAGACAGAAGAGAGAAATTTTAAAATAAAATATCTAAGTCATCTAAGTGTACCTATTTCGATAAATATTCCTAACAAAATTTAGCGGGGGTCCAAATCTCCCTCTGGGATTTATAATTTAATATTATGAAGACAAAAATTTTGAAAACTTTTAAAAATCTTCCATTAAAAACTTGGAATAATATCTATTGTAAAGAAAATTATACTCATTACTTATTAAAGGAATTAAAATGATGACCGCTAAAAGTGTCCAGCTATCAGTATTTACTCAAAAAAAAAGGTTGTGTGGGCTTTAATCCGAATCCATTAAAAAAATATCTTCCGCGATAATTTTAAAGAAGAAAATACATTTTTTTTATATTATTATATTAAGCTTTTGAAGTCGCTGAGTTTGAATCGGATGCTCAATCTGGCACGTCAGAATTATAGGATAACTTTTAAAATTCCATGTTTTCGAGGTTATGTCAGAAGTTCAGTCTCAGAACCCTGTCTTTCTGGAGTTTTTTTTGTCTCGCATTCGGATTCAGCGATCCCAAAACTATATTGCAAACTAAATTTAGCTTTGTAACTTGAAAATATTTTTTTTTTGCTATAATACTAGGGGGCTCTGCCCATTATCCACTACGCTCGCCAACCTCCACCCCTCCCTATGATCGCTTCGCGATCCGAACTTATAAATAAATGTCAACGACTAAAAACTTTTTTATATAAAAATTTTTAAATCTGTTTTGAGATCGGCTGTTAGGCAATGTTTTTTTGTTTTTATTGTTTTTGGGTCAAAACGTCAGGTGATTGAGATAGCCTCGTTTTATGACGTTTTTTTGAGGTTATTTCAGTCAGAGTTTTTTGACCTATTATTAAGCGGTTCAAAATCTTTATGAGTGCCTTATCGCAAGTAAATTTCACACCATTTTTTTTGTGGGCTTGTCCAAATTTTTGTTAAAGAAGATATTCATATTGCTAATTTTTTTACACATACTCTGATAGTTTTCGGAAAGTCAAAACATATTTCAAAGTCAGGTATT
Organism: Chymomyza amoena; assembly: GCA_037043745.1. Lineage (NCBI taxonomy): Eukaryota > Metazoa > Arthropoda > Insecta > Diptera > Drosophilidae > Chymomyza > Chymomyza amoena. The sequence goes on from JBAMAX010003189.1 coordinate 380,396, forward strand.
AATAACAAACGTTTCTGTTCTAATAAAGATCATTATTACTGATTTGCCAGAAATATCTTTGAAAGAAATTTGACTACCCTAATTCAATGGTTATAGTAGAAACCTAAATAAGTTTATGACTCATATTATCATAAAAAAGCAATAAATACCAATTGTCAAAACTACCAAATACCCCAATAGATTGCAGGAATTTTTAACAAGACAATTAAGTTTTTTATGATTTTGCTACGCTTAATAAAATTGTTATTCAATTTCAATCAAATTAAATTTTGAGACCCTATAGTCCACTTGAAGTCAAGGATAGTAGAAGAAGATGAATCAAATTTAACACAACCACTTTAATAATTATACCATTTTTGTATTTTCATTTCGATTTTATATTTTTATAATCAAAACTTATATTTTCATGCAAAAAGATAGACAATTTGATTTTCAAGAAAAAAAACGTCTAGTTAATAGGTTATCGGGCGTTCTTTAAAAGAGAAGAAGAAGCTAAAGACATCCAAAAGAACATTTTTCTTTTGAAAATCAGTTCAGTTTTCGGAATTTAATTGGTTAATTTACTAAACTAGCTCATTCAGTTTTCTTATTAGAAAACAAAAATTATTTCTTGCGGATATACCGGCTAAAAGTTTGAAATTTTGTTGTTGCTAAAAGATTTAACTTAGATTCTTTCAAAGCTAATAATGCTGGATTCGGATTTTTGCATCGCATACTGCTAATCATAAGTAAGTTAAAGGCTACAGACCCCTTTAACTTTGAAGGATGTGATTTGTATACTTTTGAAAATGTTTTCAAATCGATGATTTGATATCATCCATGACAAGATTGGCAAAAGTTTTTCGAAAAATTATTTGTGTACATTAATTGATTATCAATACCACACAAGAAAACGGATTGATACCCTTTACCTGCCTTATCCACGCTACTGCCTTACATTCTTTTAGTATAGACGGAATCGTAGGCAAAATCCGTATAGTGCCTAATTACGCGTAGTCGTACCAGAGCTCTTGCAAAGTTTCGAATCTCAATTGCAATCCTGCAATGCTCGTCAAGCTGATTAGGAAAACGTGTTATGTACACTTTCCAAAATATTTTCCAGTTCAATGCAACATTTAGCAAGGGTATATGAGTTATAGCAACAGCGGCAATGGCCCAAAAGGGCACACTACTCATACTAGTCGCAGTTAGTTGGGCAAACAATAAAAAAAATCAAAAGGCAACAACAACAACAATGGCAACAATAAAAGCAAACAAAAAAAAACAAAATAAAGTTGCAGCGTTTGTTGCAAGTTCAACGTCTTCTTTAGTGCTGCTTAGGTCTTTGTTGTTGCTGTTTTCGCTGCCGCTGCCGCTGCGGCTGCGCTTGGCTTGTAGCAAAAAGATTCCCAAGCGCGCTTCTTGGTAGCAACACCCTCGCCAAACTCACACACTCACACAGTAGTACATGCCACAAACAATACCTAGTTATAGTGCATATGTACATATATTTGTATATAGTAGCATACATACATACATACATATATCTTTATGTTTTGTTTTGATGCAGCTCAACTTACTGCCTGCCATCATATATCATTTGCCTTTACCTTTGGCTAAGCCGCGCTCAGTTTGTTGTTGTTGTTGTACAAAATTTGAAACTCATCTCATTTGGTTTTTTTTTTTGGGTTTTAAGATGTGTCCAAACAATTTGTCCGGGTACCTAACTCTCCATAAGAAGTATATTTAGTATGCTGTTGCTATACTTCCGTTTATTTAAGCAGCGCGCAGGATGTGAAGGTCGTTGCCTGACACAAGGTCGTCTTTATCGTTATTATCGGTATGGTATTGTATTGTGTCTGACAATTTACCTTGCTCTATGCCACTTGTATGACCATGTATGAAGCTTAAAACTGGCATAGTTTTTGTCTGACGCTATTTTGCAAAATAGCAAAATGCCAGGGTGGGCTAAAAAGTTACTGACATAGCCTAGAAGTCTCAATTGCAAACATTGCTCTTATTAGTATGACAAAAATGATCCCAAGGTAAAAGCTGTCCGTTTCAGCTGTTTGGAGCGTAAAGTTGTGATTTTATTTAAACGCGTCAAAATCGGATAAACTCAGGGAAAATATCCCCAAACTCTGCAGTTCACTTTTTTGCTAAATTGTGTCAAAGATTTATTCTCGGAAAGTTCATAATAAATCTATTTCGCAAGCTCGCTAAAAAAAAAATTATATCGAATATTAAATACAAAATCAAATTAACCAGTAAATATTGACAACGGACAAACTTTTTGTTGAGCCTCGCCCAGGCTAACCTCAATCTTTTATCTCATGTGAAAGTCTTTAGAATAGATTGCAATGTAATTCGAATAAAAAGAAAATAATCGTGTAACCTGCATAACTACCTATAGGTTAGGACTATTGGGGGTGGACTTTTGACGCATTTTAAAAACTATGGATGAACCTTAGATTTAACAGAACTAAGAAAAAAGGAAGGACAATCGGCAATCGAGAATTTTTTTATAGTAAAAGTAGGCCTTTTAGCCACGAAAGAATAAACAACGCTTACTTAAAGAAGACAATACGATATCTGGATAATATTTTTCGGACCTATGCAATTTAGATTAAAGGCATAGAAAATACCGGATACGACAAAAAAAAATTCTCCAAGATTGAAACCAGACACGGTTATTGTTATATGAATTGGTTTCCCATAATGCATATCTTCCGAATATGGCCCATTATGACTAACTTGACGATATGGCTTAGTAAAAAGAGATATTCATCCAATTCTCTGTCAAACGAAAGCTATTAAGAGGATCTTTGAATCAAATCAATTATTCAATCATCCACCCCTCCCTCTCTTCTTCTAAAATTTCTTTCCCCCTTCTCTCAAAATTTAATAAGTAATCTCAGTCACTGACTGAGCTGCTACTCAACTTTTTGGTAGGCAAATGAATAGAAGTCTTCTAAGATACCCCCTGTCACAAGCGATATCTTACGAATTGATATCCCGTATATAGCGCTATGATCCACTTTGGAACTCTAGGAAATATATATATATGGCACGCTTGCTAAAAAAAGAGTAACGAAAGCCAATTTCAAGAACCTCGGAAAATCAACATTTGTAAAAGACATACAAAAATTGCAAAACTTTTTATGTACGTTTTACGTCCTTAGTAAGGGGGAGCAAACTTATGCATTTTTTCAGATAGCCAAGTTACTATTACATTGTCATACTTAAGCATCTCCTACAGGATGGTTAAAGAATGCCATAACTGCCGCCAAACCCTGTCCGCCCGGAACAAAGTCGTGCTTTGTTGGGTGCCTGGACACTCGGGAGTGGATGGTCGCTGACGATCTAGCACGACTATGTGCCTACACACTGACTACATCTCCTGCGCCGTTTTGTGGTATTGGTTGGTCCACAATCAAAACTATGATAAACAAATGGGCCGCAGAAGAACACAGGAGATACTGGCTCTCCCTTCCGGGGCTTCGTCAAGCAAAAGTGCTTGTCAAACCTCTGGATGCGATCAAGACAAAAGGCCTTGGCAGTGTGGACCTAAAGCTCCTGGTAGCTTACCTATCTGGCCACCACACTGTCAGATATCATCTACAGAAAATTGGCGTATCAGACTTTTCAGAGTGTAGGCTCTGTCTAGAAGACGATGAAACCACCAGACATATTCTCTGTGACTGCCCAGCGCTGGTATGGGACAGATCCTGTCACATGGGAAAGGAACCGATTAGTCCCTTCCATCTCAGGTCTCAGGTCACCAACAAAAGACCTACTGCTATTCATGCGGAAAGTCTTTTGCTTACTTAAGGGTATGGTACAAAAGAACTTTTGATCGCAGTGCCCCAACTCTCTGTGAGGAACCCTTTTACGGAAAAAAAAAGTACTTCTTTCGAAAATAGCAATACAGCAATAAGCAATATGGTTCCCAATACTGTACAGCCTACCCTCGTTTAAGTGTAGCAAGTTTAGCGCAAAATTGTTCAACAGACGCACGAAATACTAATGAATCTATTTGCCTAGCGCATTCCAGAGCTTTGACAGTGCAAATAAAAAAGCAACAAGTGGGAGAGGAAAAAAACGTTTAAACAGAATGAAATTGCATTTCTTTGGAAGTTTGTGGCAACTGTTTAGATAGCTGTCATGTAAGAAGAAAAATAAATAAATAAATAAAAAATTTAACAACAACAAAAAATGGCGCATTTGTTTAAATGTTTTCTTATTTAAACTTTAAAACCATACTGGAAATTTGGGCTTAGAATTCATTTCATTTTTTGTGCGAATTTGTCGCAGCTAAAGAACCAAAAAAATTTACAACGCGTAGAGACTGTTTATTATTTTTCTTGTTGTTATTGTTGTTATTTGTACTACTTAGTTGTGTGACAGATAAGATTAACGGACGGATGGACGGACAAACAGACAACCAACCACCATACCCCCGATAAGATAAAGATAAAACTTTCTATAACTAGTTGTGTTGTTACCACTACTACCATCTTTCAACTGCCAATGCTACACTTTGCTCCACTTAAGCTGCCAATTGAGTTAGCTGACTTGAGAGACAACCGGCCACCAAATATGGCAAGGTCGCTCAACAAGCCCGAGATATGGCTTTTAATTAAATGTAGACAGAGAGCTAACAAGTCAATGCACGAGTTGTGCGTGTGCGTGTTGACGCTTGTTTGTGCCTCTGTGTGCGTGTGGGAACTCACCCGCTTTTAGCTATAGCTTATAATTAAAATCAATCTTACAAAAAAAAATAAATAAAAATAAATGAATTTCGTATTTTATTTTAGCGTCAATGTTGTTTTGTCTGAATGCCGGCGAGAGAGTATTGAACTCCCCTATGCCAAGTTGGGCAAACAAGTTTACTTTGACGATTCTTTTGTCTGTGATGCTATTTATGTGACATAGTCAGTTGATAAGATGATATCCGGAATGCATTTAAAGGGGTTACCCGAGGGGTTGAACCCCCCGATTCAATAGAATTTGCAAGTAAGATGCTTGCTGGACGTGCAAATTTTAGCCAAACGTCTGGGGTACAATCTGTTACAGACATATAGCAAATTTTTAAAAATTTCTAAAACAACGATGTTGCATGCGTAACAAATACTAAAAATCGAAATTAAGGCGTTTATCAGTTATAGAGATATTTATTTCCACCAGACAGTCTTCAAAAAGATTATATAATATATAATCAGATCTTTAAAAAGGAAATTTTTATCCTATAAACCGATATACATATATATATATGTATATATAGGGAGGCTGTAACCCCTAGAGGACGCGTCGCAGGTGGCGGATAGCGAACGCCTTCCAGATATGGGTGGTAAGAGAGAAATCAAATATCTCCCGCGGACCAAACACGCCCAGAGAAGGTAAACTCTGTCAAAAAATCACATGGCAGGACTGGATGCCAAATCCCAGTACGTCCCACAGACGTGTTGTGGTTCGCGAAAGGCTGGTAACCTTTCCGATAAAAACACCCCTACCCAAGAAACGGTAACAAGCCTCGGAAATGGACAGGATAACTCGTTGACGACTTTTAGCTAACACTCGCTCGCAACCGAAATCGATGGAAGGCAGTTTGTTGTCCGCCCTATGCTCTGTATAACCGAGCGACTAACCTACAGTTATAATTAGTTCTTGTTAAGGAAATATTATACATAAACTAATATATATATATATATGATATGTATCTTCAAAAAATCATCTTCAAATAGCACCCTTTCGTGCTAGATCATCAGCGATCGTTTTACCATCCACTCCCGAATGCCCAGGCACCCAGCATAGCACGACTTTGTTTCGGGAGGGCAGGGTTTATCTTTTATGGCATTCTTTAACCATACTGCAGGAGATGCTCCAAGATGATAATGCCCTAATAACAGATTGGCTATCTGAGTAAATGCATATGTTTGCTCCCCTAGTTCCCTTGTGAAGGATACTAAGGGCGCAGATATCTATGGCATGAATCTCTGCTTGAAAGACGCTGGCCCAAATGCCCATTGCAGTAGAGATTCCTGCGGGGCTGCCATCAGTCTCCCAACTTGGGAGAAGAGACTTAAATTTCTTGTTGTGAAATCATAAGATCTGATCTAGAGTAGATCGATACGTCAGGAAGGGAATATATATATGCGGCATAACCAGTGTCACTTGCTAAGATTACTAATCGATCAAATTTGGCTTTAAAAAAAATATTCTACGATATTAGTGCCTTTTTATAGATCACCATAATTTCCTGTATCTCCCACTAGCATCATTACCTAAAATAATCTTTTTACCCAACAGCTAAATAAGGCAGTTTAGGGTTGATATATAAAAATCCGACATATATTTGTATGATCAGAAAATCTTGATCTCATTATTAATCCATAACATTTTCTTTAAAAGTAAGTTATTTTCTTATGTCTTATTTCGATTAAATGATCTTCTTATCCAAAACAGACAGAAGAAGGATCAAGTAATAACATCTTCGTAGTGTTCATAAATTTTGGATGAACCCATTTTGCAAATATTGACCCCACAATTCGTTGAACTATTTTATTGGTAATTTTTTTTCCAGATCATATTTTCATTAAGTTTTACGTGCATCTGTAAACAGAATCTTCTTATCCAAGTGTCAAAATCAAATATATATTTTCATATGATCAGAAATTTTTCAAGAAGCCATTGTGTAAATATTGCTTCTATCATTAATCGATAAAAATTAAGTACTATATATTTGTAGATCTTTTCTGCATCAGTCAGTATGGTTTCAATAGCTCCAAATAATATATACCGCGTGTCCTACTTTCTTGTGGAAGATCGATATGCAAAATATTTCGGGCTATCCAAAACAATAACCCATATCTTTTCAGCTTCAAACCCGCTTAGACTTTGATTTGCCATTGACCCAAAGAATTTCTCAAAAAGAGTGTGTTCCCGTGTTTATAAAATGGACATGATAACATTTATTACTTTTTAAGATATTTTTTTTAATAAGTTCTACATGTCTCATTTAATAGAAACGAAATGAAATTCTTATCCAAGAATTAAGAAATTTAGTTTTTAGTTATAGCACACAGGCATTGATCCATTTCTTGTAAGTACAAAATAGATTATGATCAAATGCCAATAGTGACCAAAAACTAAAAGAAATTGTTAGTTGCAGAATCGTTTGACACTTTGACTGATAAGACGACAAATTAATCGACACTTAACATTTTTTAACTAAACTCTGAAGCGCTTTATCGGAGATTTATGAAACAGCGAGACTGGCTGTCTACAATAGAAGACTTTCTTTTAGCCAGTTGTGTACTATGCGTCAAAGACTACTCATCAATTCATCATCAATCAAAGCAGTTTAAACTGTTCAAGATATGAAATCCCACAAGACACTTTGAAAGGGGTAAAAATAATTGTTTGTTACTCAAAAAAGTATAATACACTATTTAATATGGAATTCTTGTCAAAAATACTAAAGAGGCACAAATTCTTTCTTGGAAAAAATGAATCAAAATGCTGGGTGCTGTAAAGTTTGCATTATATTCCGGAGAAGCAAAAGATTCGCAGATTCGGAAACCTCTACATAATAAAAGTTGATTTAATTACGATAATCCGAAATTTTTTGTAGACTACAACATACAAACTATAATTTGTAATTTCAGGAAACTTATGATCACAATTATAAGTTCAGTAAACTATGCAGCAATAATTGGAGAAGTAGACGAAAGTATCGTCAAGTTATTTTAAGCATTATATAAAGAGATCGGAATTTTATTTTTTTTCCATATTCTCTCTTTAAGAAATCAGTTTTTATATTTAAAATTTGGACCCCTAAAAATTGTTTTACCAACTGCTTCCATGTCTGGTCTACAGTCAAATAAGAGCGTGCATTTTGAAATCTTTATGTCTGGAATCTGCGCAAAAAGTGTCACTTGCAGCAGTCCAAAATTTATTTCATTTTTTATCTTAAGGCTTAGCTGAGCATTGTTGCCACATGCTTGCAGCAGGGTGTCTACCCCCCCAGGCCCAGTTAAGCCCAGTTGTTCGACTATTTACACTACACATGTATATAAGCTTATGTAAGTATATAGTTGCAAAAACTTACCGTAAATATGTTTGTAGCCAATTAAAATAATCCAAAACACGTACTAGCTGCGCCTTTGTTGCAATTTGATAGATATGTACATGGAAGTGCAGCGCAGCTCATAAGCATGAGATTCAACTGGCAAATAGTATCTGAGAGATACTTCTTCTTGTAGCTTTTCCAGCGCGGAAAAGCAGCGCCAAAAACTGGTCTGTGCGCATGCGGCCAAAAGGAAAATGTTTTGTGGCAAAACTTGTTGGCCAAGTTTGCTGAAGAAGCTTCTTGCCACCCGCTAGACACAAGGCATTAGCAGCAACAGCAGCAGCAGCAGCAGAAAACATGTACATATATAGATATAGATTTTTTTTTCGTTTAAGCGGAAGAAATTGCAACGAAGGCTGCGCTTTAGAGTCGGGGAATTTTTTGCTTTTTAAATATTTGCAGAATTTTGTAATTTTTAAGGCACATTTTTAACGCTTTTGTTTTACTTAATGTGCCGTTTCATGCTTGATAAAGAAGTTGTTGTTGTTGTTATTATTTTTGTTGCTTTTAACACTTTTGTTTGTTTAGCACGACGTTCACACACTCACACACAGAGTCAAATACCAGTACTCACATATACACACACACACATACAAACGGCTGTCATGTAATCTTTTTACATGCTTTACTTGTAGTATATAAGCCAAAAGCAAACAGCAGCGTTAAAAGCGCTGCCCGAGTCGACGAAGCCTTCAATTATGAAAAACGTTCAAACCAAATACATAAAAATAACAACAACCACAACAAAAACCATATATGCCACAAATGCAACAATCTTTTGGATTAGGCAACTTGCATTTGCATTCGTTTAGTTTACAAAAAGCGTACAATTAATTTTGCTTAATTATTTTTCAAATTATCAAAACACAATAACACACACAAATACAGATACAGATACACACATTTAAGCGCAACGACTGCGGAATTATGTACGTTTAATTGAGATACGTGCGTTTTAAAGACTTAAAAGTTTGCGAACCATTTTTATTCGGATTTTCTTTAGTTTTTAAGCAACAAAAAACGTACAAGTTTTTCGTAAACTTTACGTTACGCACGCGCAGCCTTTGGCTTTGCTTTATTTTATATATACTATATATATAATATTCTTATTATATTATATAGATATTTTTTATGTTTGCCGTTTTACCGTCTCAAAACAATAATGTCTTAGAGCGCGCACCGTCACCTCACACCGTATGAACTCTCGCGCAGCGTATAAAGTAATGATTGAATGAATGAATGACTTCTGTAGCTGCTGGCTGTTAATGTTAAAACAGTGTGCACACAGCTCTTTAAGTTGATAATGTTAAGCTAGCTGTTGCTTAAATTTAACAGCGTACTATTGCTTGACTGCTTGCACTTATGGCCAGAGTAAGTTAGCGGCGCATTTTGTAAGTCTGTTGCGCTCATGTTAGTTAACAGTACGCGAGAGCGCGTTCGCGTTGCCAACGTCTGGCAAAGCTCTGGTTTGTATTTACCTGTGCTTCTTGATTGGTAATACATTTATTTATTTATTTAATTATAATTTGTCTACATAAACAGGCTTTGAAAAATGTATCCAATATGTATAAAATGCAGAATCTGCAGCGTTTACGCTCTTATCAATTAAACATACAAACAGTCTTAAAGTATCTTGAACTGAAACAGGTATTTCTTTAGCCATTATTGAAAGTCACTTATCTCTCGACTGTTGACAGCGTGCGCGCAACATTCTCTCTCTTCTCCATACATATGCATATACATATAGGTATATGTAGAAGGAACACAACACACACACGCGCACACTTTTTAATCAGGCAGAACCTGTTACGCATGCATGTGTTTTTGTGTCCCTGTCACACTTATGTACATATATGCAGCATATAAGTTAGCCAAAAGAACCTGTTGCTGCCGCTGCGGCGTCGCATTTTAGCGTCGACTGCGGTGGCAGCCATAACGCGTGCATTTAGCCAAAATTCATCATGTGGCAAAACAAAGAAAGTAACAACAAGAACGCTCGCTGCAGCAACAACAACAAGAGAGAGCTGCAAGAGTGGCAGCATGTAGCAACTTTAAAGGCAGCGCAGCAGCAGCAACAACGTCGCATCTCGTGCGTTGTTGATAAGCAAGGCCGTTGGCGTCGACGTTGACGCTGAGTTGACTGATTCATGCGGACGCCGGTCAGCGTCAGCCTTTTTCACATACTCTTACGAAGAGTATACCAAGTTGTGATTTATATTAGGTCGAGCTTAGTTGTTATTTATTAAGAGACACTTATCGATCTCTTGGAAGTGATCTTATCAATATTTTTTCCGAAATAGCTGGAATCTAATACGATCAATTATAAGATTACGAATATACAGTAGCTTTTCTTTTAAATTAATTTAAAATATGTAATATAAACAAAAATTATTTGCTGCTTTCAAATACGGCAAACACTTGCTTTCGAGTTATTTTTGTTTAACACGGTTTTTTATTAAATTTGTAAATGTAAGTTCAATTCAATTCATTTATTCATCCAAAATTCAATTTTTATACATAATTATATTTACAAGATTGTTATGAGTTTTATCAAAAATATTACCGCATATTAAAATTTATTTATATTACAATAATAATTTTTTACAATAAAGTATAAATATTTTTAAAGGGAAAACCTTCATTTGACAACAAAAAATATATAAAAATCAAACACTAATTGAAAAATTAATGTATATGGTTGACTATTTTCACAATAGTCGACAATATATCTTATTGTTTGAATTATGACACTCTGCTTGTAAATGAGCGATATATACTAGGTGGGCTGACCCATATATGACGTTACTAAAATTAATTCCATATGCGTTTTAGTTAGTACAACCCTTCAAAAGATTCGTAAATAAGTTTGATAGCTATCGGACTATTGGTTAGTGAGATAAACCATCCTGAGTGAAGCTACTTTTGTTATTATGAAAAAAATGGATGAAAACGAATTTCGTTTGTTTGTTAAACATTGCTTTTTGGCCAAAGAAGCTGTTGAAGCCCAGACTAGGCTTGATAAACATTATTCGAACTCTGCATCAGCAAAATCAATAGCTATGAAGTGGTTTTCAAAATTTAAGCATAAAGAAAAAAGCACCGAAGACGATGTACGCAGTGGACGCCCAAAAGAGCTGCTACGAACGAAAACATCAAAAAAGTCCAGAAAATAATTTTGGATGATCATAAAGTGAAGTTAATCGAGTTAGCTAAGACTCTGAGATATCAAAGGAACGTGTTGGACACATCGAGCTTGAATATTTGGATATGCGAAAGCTCAGTGCCAAGTGGGTGCCGCGCAGGCTCACAATCGACCAAATACTCCGTATCACAAATAAATAAAACCGATAGCAAAATTAAATGAATTTGGCTTCGAATCGCTTCCACATCCACCCTATTCTCCAGATCTGGCCCGCAGCGACTTTCTTCTGTTCTCAGACCTCCAATGAAGAGGTGATTGCCGAAACGGAGGCCCATTTTGAGGCAAGGAAAAGTTGAAGGATCGCTGTAATCGATGTATCACCCTCAATGGCAACTATGCTGAATAATAAAATCGAATTGTGCCAAAAAAAAATTAGTTTTCATACATATGTTAGCCTACGAACATTTCAGGCCACCTGTTATATTCATTTTTACTGCCCCTAAGTAAGGGTATAGCAACTTCGTTGCTTCATAATTTAACTGTCATATTTTGTTTTTGATAGCCGAAAGAAGAGCGCTGCTGCTGCTCTGCTGCGCCACTGCTGCTGCAGTGTGCACTTGATTTATGTTTTGTGTGTGTATTAGTGGCACTTTTGATTTTCAGCGCAAATCGCTTTACACTGTACGTGTGTGTGTGAGAGTAAATACACATATACTTGCATATATGAGAAAGAGAGGGACCACCAACGTCGCTGAAAGCTAACAACAATGTAGCAGTAGCAGAAGCAGCAGCATCATCTGGAAGTTGGCAGTTGGCGAACTTGACCCTGTCACAAGGTACTGTTAATTAATAAGGCAAATATTTAAGCCCTTATATTATTTAACCGTTAAATGCAAATTGAAAACCTTCTACGCTTTTATTATACACATATCAGCTGTCTATTGTCTTGCGTCGACTTGCTAATAAGTTAATTTATTTTTTTTTGGCAAATTTATGTATCTATAAATATGCCTTTGTCCAGCACAGAAGTATCTAAGCCAATGGGGCGCTTAATCAGCTGACGCACAATAGACTTAACGGTTAAGCGTGCTGTCTCCTGTTTACCGCTATAAGCGAAACGTTCTAACTTTTTAACGCATGCAAATTGTTGCTATTGTGATAAAGATACATGTTTATGCTATATTTATGCTATAAATATTTGAAATAGTTAATATCTTTTGCTTGGCCATTGTCAAACAATAGCAAATCAACTGCTATAGAGTGTTGATTTACGATGCGTTCTAAGCCGCCATCATTAAATCTATGCGCAGTTGGTTCGTTAACCGATTTTAAATGATCTGCCAGAATTGGAACCACAAATATTGTTAAATGTTTTGCGCAACTTGCGTAAAGTTCAGAAGTCAGCTAGCTTGGGGCATTAAGATAGATGGACAATATGGTTTATATACATATAGAGTATACTATATGGCTGGTAACTGGGCTGACATCAGCGCTGCCTCTGTTGCGGTTAAATGGTAATATAGGTCCACCAGCACACATTGGTCACTGCTCCACGCGTTCGCGCCTCAAACATGTCTTCTCCAATTAATCATCACTTTTTTTTGGTTGTTTCTGTTTTATATTTTACTCTTTTTTTTTTTGGCTGTGGGGGCTCATTGGCTCACATTTGTGGAGTGTTTTTTTTTTTGCGCAAAAGCGTAGAAAACAAGTTTATGCTCAGCTCCAAAAAAAAAAAGCGGCAAGAAGAAGCACGGAATGTGCCGCGACTATCAATCAATTTTTTTTTTCTTGGGCTTTACGCGACTCTCGCATCTATTGTCTAATGCGGCGGCTATTACCAAATATGTAGCTGATCGACGAAGACCAAGCGACGACCTAACGAACAAGCGTGCAGACAATTTGCCTGATTTTCCATAGGAAAAGCCCCATATAATATTGTTGCTGACTGCATTGATGAGCGGCCGATATGCTTTGAAAAACTGGCCCGGATACATTGGCCCTGGCAAGGTTACAACAGCAGCAGCGCTCCAACTCTTTACGCATTCAAGTGCGGCACACACCCAGCCCACTGGCTAATATATAGCCATTGCCGTCATTGGAACGTGGGAAACAACATCTAGGGACTGCGCTTTCATAGGCAGCCGGACATTTTGCACAAATTTTGACTCATTGCGAAATCATTTACAAGCAGCTACATATGTAGATATATCTATAGTTATTTGTACCCACTATATAACCAGGTGAAGCTCACGATTGCGTTGGGCTAGGAGTGGGCGCTGTGTGTGTTTTGCATTTTAATTAGCCAACTTGTTACAAAAACACGCCACTCTGTCTGCTTAATTTTTTATTTATTTTATGTGTTTTATATGCAAGTGCATGACTTTAATAATCGTATAAACGTCGCGACGTCAACAGATGCTGCTCCCAATTGCAGGCCCAAAAAATATGTGGCGGTTTCAATAACCCAAAAAGCCAAAACAACGACGCATAATGATGTGATACTCTTTAAATGTAAATGTAAATTTTTAGTAACAGCCCATGTGCTTTAAAGGATTGATATAGGATATTATTTTCTATTCGTTCAAACCTTTGCACCATCGAATACAGTGCTCCCTGTGTAAAACGACAAAAAGTGACGTAAGCGATAAATACGGTAGATCCGTCTACCGGCGTCAGTGACGTAAGTAAGGGGATCAAGAGTTTCAAACCATTCCCTTCGTAAGAAAAGCAGATAGAACAGATTAGAACATATCCGATTTTTTAAAATTATGCTTATACTTACATAACGGCGTTACGTTACAAATTTTGGAAATTGATTTTGACTGGTATTTTTTTTTTTTTTTCCCTAAAAAAGTTCCACACAGAGACGTGGGGCGTTGCGACTAAAAGGTCTTTGTACCATACCCTTAAATAGCAGTAGGTATTTTGTTGGTATTGACCTGAGATAGAAGGGACTAATCCGTTCCTTTCCCATGTGACAGGATCTGTCCCATACCAGCGCTGGGCAGTCACAGAGAATATGTCTGGTGGTTTCATCGTCTTCTAGACAGAGCCTGCAATCAACAGTCCGATTGGCCAATTTTCTGTAGATGGTATCTAACAGTGTGTTGGCCAGATAGGTAAGCTACCCGGAGCTTTAGGTCCGCTCTGCCAAGACCTTTTGTCTTGATCGCATCCAGAGGTTTGACAAGCACTTCTGCTTGACGAAGCCCTGGAAAGGATAACCAGTATCTCCTATATTCTCCTGCAGCCTATTTGTTTATCATGGTTTTAATTGTGGACCAACCAATACCACAAAACAGCGCAGGAGATGTAGTCAGTGTGGAAGTCAGTGTCGTGTTAGATCGTCAGCGATCGTGTTAACATCCACTCCCTAGTGTCCAGGCACCCAACATAGCACGACTTTGTTCCGGGCGGACAGGGTTTGGAGGTAGTTGTGGCATTCTTTAACCATCCTGGAGGCGATGCTCCAAGATGACCATGCCCTAATAGCAGCTTGGCTATCTAAAAAAATGCATATGTTTGCTACACTAGTTCTGAGAAGGATACTAAGGACGCAGGTCTCTATGGCATGAATCTTCGCTTGAAAGACGCTGAGCCAGATTCCTATTGCGGTAGAGATTCTGGTGTTGGGTCCAACGATTCCGACACCTACACCCTGCTCAGTTTTGGACTCATCCGTGAACCATTGTTGCCACCGGGGATTTCCATAGGGGCTGCTGGCAGCCCAAGTCTTCCGACTTGGGAGAAGAGATCTAAATTTCTTGTTATGAAAAAGTTCCGTGATAATAAGATCTGATCTAGAGCAGATCGATACGTCAGGAAGGGAATATATAAGTGTTGACTAGTATTACAAACTCACAATTTCTACAAATTGGGGAAGTGTAATTTGGCAATCATAAATGGTTCTGGGGTAGTACTATTAATAGCTTTAATTAATAAGTTTTACTTGTTGAAAACATAAGTATAAAAACAAGATGCTCTAGAAAATTAAGCGATTATCTTTGTTATTTTCCTATTGAATTAAAGCCTTAGTTCTAAGAAGTCAGTCAATAAATTAGAAAAAAAAAATCAAATTAGACCTTTCTTTATTTAAGCTTTGGGTTTTCGGAAAGTATATATTTAAATGGGCTTAGCGCTGGAATGCCGCAAGGTAGCGTTCTATCTCCACTTTTATTCTCCATTTTTACTATGGACATGCCGAGCTCGACGGGCAGTTCGGAGCTTATAACGGCAACGTATGCTGACGACACTGCCATTCTTTCGTCTTCCTCCAGCGATCAAATGGCTGCTGATACCTTCCAGAACCAACTGGACATTGTCGCAACTTGGGCGAAACGCTGGAACATCCAACTTAATGTTGACAAATCTTCCAGCGTTTTATTCTCATTAAGGAAAGACCCAAGTCCTGCGCTTACTTTAAATGGAGAGTTAATTCGACAAAAAATTGTGTTAGAGAGAACACATTAAAATAATAACAAGGTGTAGAACCAAACTTGGCAAAATGGAGTGGCTACTTGGTCGAAATAGCAAACTATCTTTGGAAAATAAAAGTATTCTATATAAGAGTTTAATAATGCCAGCTTGGTATTATGGCATTCAAATCTGGGGAACAGCTGCTAAGTCAAACATTTAAAAAATTCAAATTTCACAAAACAAAACTTTGCGCAAAATTGCCGATGCCCCGTGGTATATTAGAAATTGAAACCTTCACAAGGATCTATGCATTCCCTATGTTGGTGATGTGTTGAATAAACTTAGCGACCGTTACGATGATCGCTTAAGGAACCATCCAAATTCGCTGTCATGTGCCCTGGCCGGTCATAGACCAAAAAGACGCCTAAAAAGACTTCACCCAAATGACCTCAGAAGGCGTGTCTTATCATAAAGTCTACTTGATTTTTGAAAATATTGTATATATTGTATAGAGTAATCTAAACCATACCACACAAATCGTTATATTGAGTGTATAGTAACTTACTTTTTTTTTAAATGTTGGATTATAACCCATAAAATCATGGGTTGATTGCCAATAATAAATATTTGAGAAATAAGCTTAGCTTTAAAGAACCAATAAACCTACACAAATACATACATTTTTCTAATTTTGTCGGGAAATATACGACTAAAATTCAATTAACAAACAAATCAACAGATGGCCCACCCCATATTTGCGGTTTTAGTAAAATCAAGAATAGGGCATACAAAATCGACTCATCTAATTGTTGCACTTAATAAGCTTTTGAGGGTTCTTGAAAACTTTGCCATGTCTGAGTTGGGTGCCGCTACCTACAAAGTGGATGCAACTATGCAGAAACAAGTTGAACGATTTACGCAGCTTTGTTAAGGTGGGAAAAGTATTCTCTTAATTTCATGCAAGTTTTCAAATCACTTTTGCGATTTCAATGGAACAGGAACATCATCATTGAGTGGCCAAGGCGCCCGGTGGAACTAACGAAGGGCTATAAGCGCATAAATATTACAAGATAAAAAATATACATATGTACATTTAAAATTTCTTGATGAACCAATGAGTTGATAAGGTAATGAGATTATACTGCTTCAGATTTTTTGCAGCTAAGCGATACGTTTGGCGTAGGGAAGGCCCCCTATAGACAAACGAAAAGACATCTGATATTAAGTCGGGGTTCGGTAAAGAACTGTAATAACAGTCAAAACAATAAGCTTAAAACTCATCACTAGTTTTAGGATTTATTTACTATACGTGACAAATTTCAGATTCTAAGGAACATAAATTTTAGTTCTCTCCCTTGAAAACAATTGAACTGGTTTTACAAGTAATTTCTAAGAACAATGATGGCCAAAGGCTGTGCTCACTATATTCTAATACATAGCTCAGTGTTTTAATAGACTCAGGTTTTTACTTTTTTTATATCTGATCACTCCTAAAACCATATTCTTATATATTATATTATATGAGGGACTCTTCTTCTTAATTTAAAAAATATGAGTTTTGATGCTGAATGGTTACAATATTTAGGAGTGTTTAAAAGACCAATAGGCCATGTCTTATCTCTATTAATTTTCCTAGCCAGATTTTTTACAAACTATGACATGATACGATGACTTAACATAGTCGGATGAAGCTGTTCTTGGGGTATTCGATGGAACGATGAGCTGTAGGAGCTAACTGCGATATTAACGTAGTTGAGCGATTAAGTATTCATCGGCTTCGCTGGCTGGGTCATGTAGTTCGTATAGACGCGGGAACTGAAGCTTTTAAGGTGATCGATACGCTAGTAGGCGCTCAGTGGAGAAGGTGAAGACCAGGGCTGCGCTGACAGAACCAATAGGCTGAAGCTCTGTGGCCAGCCAAATCAATTAAATTTTCTTAAATCGGTATCGATTATGCTCGTTGAACTTGCAAAAAAAAGAAGACAATTTAAAACTAAGTCAAAATTTTGATTGTAATTTGCTACTGGTCGTTCCTAACAAATTATTATGGAATGATGCAGATGAACTTATATAAATTAGGTTGTCAAAAAGTCTTGCGGTATTTTTATTGAATTTTCAATTGTTCATAAAATTGGTTATAATAATGCGATTTAAGTCAAATATGCGCCGTTTTGTTCGATGACGAGTTCCCAACGAGATGCCAACTTCATAATGCCCCTCTTATAGAAGCTCGCTTCCCTATTGTCAAAAACTCGGAGAGCCAATTTTCACAGGACTCTCTTGTGGACAACTTCCGATTACCAAGCGCGTTCATCATGGACAGAAATAGGTGGTAATCACTTGGTGCGAGATCCGGACTATACGGTGGATGCAAAAGAACCTCCCATCCGAGCTCCCGGAGCTTCTGGCGCGTCACCAAAGATGTGTGTGGCCTGGCGTTGTCCTGATGGAAGACAATTCGGCCTCTGTTGATCAAAGATGGCCTCTCTGCATGAGTGCTGCATTCAAGCGGTCCAGTTGTTGGCAGTACAGGTCCGAATTGAGCGTTTGGCCATAGGGGAGCAGCTCATAGTGGATGATTCCCTGCCAATCCCACCAAACACACAGAAGAACCTTCCTGGCCGTCAATCCAGGCTTGGCCACCGTCTGGGCAGCTTCCCGCTTTTCGACCACGACCGTTTACGCTTCACGTTGTCGTAAGTGACCCACTTTTCATCGCCAGTCACCATCCGCTTCAAAAACGGGTCGATTTTGTTGCGATTCAGAAGCGATTCGCATGCATCCATACGGTCAAAAATGTTTTTTTGCGTCAAGTCGTTTGGCACCCATACATCGAGCTTCTTTTTCAATCCAAGCTTCTTCAAATGGTTTATAACGGTTTGATGACTCATGCCCAGCTCTTGGCCGATGCTACGGCTGCTACTATGCCGGTCTCTTTCGATCAATTCAGCGATTTAATCGCAATTTTCGACAACAGGCCTTCCGGACCGTGGCGCATCTTCGATCACCTCTGCACCAGAACGAAAACGTTGAAACCATCGTTGTGCGTGGAAATGGAAACTGTATCGGGTCCATAAACTGCACAAATTTTATTGGCAGCATGAGATGCATTTTTGCCTTTATCGTAGTAGTACTGTAAAATATGCCGTATTTCTCTTTATTTTGCTCCATGTTTGCGACGCTATAACTCACGAACGACTAAAAGAAAACAACAATTAATCAAACAAAAAAAAGAGCTTTCCAAAAGCTTAGCGTGAACCGATGCGACGAATACAACTAGAACTACGCGCTTGCAAAGACAAGCTTGCGGAAATACCGCAAGACTTTTCGACAACCCTTATTATCATATTGAATATGCGGAGTCCAAGTTTCAGGTGTAAAGTGTTGTTTTTTCCATAACTTCGTCCCAATGCTACCTTAAATCAGCTAACATTGATATAAAGATGTTTCGCGCATTAACGCCAAAATTTTTGAGATTAGAAAAGATAGACGCTGGGAACGTTCCACAGCTAGCTTGCTAAACACTTTCTTTAAAACTTTTTATAGGCTATTTCAAGAAAGAAAAAAACATTTTGGCCACATTTTGGGCTGAAATGTACTGGCCCCTCTATTAGACCTTTAAATTAAATCAAAACAGTACGACATCTATTTCACCGGAAACCTAAGAAGACTCCGGTCCCGGGGGAATCCCCTTCTTCCCCCGCCCTCTCGTGGGACCTGCACGCAGCATATGGCCAATAGAAAATGCAGCTTGGTCCCTCCTTGGAGCCCGCCGTTGGCAACAAGTAGCCCACTTGCTGCATGCCAAAGGTATTATGACATACATTTCATTTATAGATAAAGATACACTCACACACACACACACACACACACAGATACTCACAGGTTATACAGATGCACTTTTGATATTTATAAAATGCAACAAACAAGCCTCCCGCACGCGTAAGTCCCCGCTTACGCCTGCTCCAAGTCGCACACACTGCCGCTGAACTTACAAAATTATTTGAACAGATAAACGGCGACATCGACAAGAGAGCGTCCACATAGTTCCGCGATGATGTAAACAACAACAACAAATAAAATACATGGACAGAAATGGACATTGGACAGCGGAAAGTGGCACTTGGCAATGCTGAAAAGGCCAAATAAATATGGTACACCAAATATATGCTATACACAATATAATGCGCCCTGTAAATATGTTGGATTGTTACGGAGCGGAGCGGAGCAGCCCATATGAAGAGTCGTTATCCACTGCTCAAGTAAGCGCTTTTTTTGCGACATGGCCAATAGAGCTGCAGCTGGAATACTGAGGCATTTGGTTGCCTGCTCGATTGTTGGGTTGCTCGGCCATTGAGGCACTCAGTCAGTCAGTTAGCTAGTTCATCTAATTGGATTTGCGCGCTTGTGCGTAACTATAAATCACTGGGTACCATAGACCGACCTGTGTGTGGAGTGGCCAAACGAGTTTGGTTGGTAAACTATATAGTATACTCGTACTACAATTCACCCGCTCATAACAAACTGCACAGAGCACAGAGCGAAGCAGTTCGGGAACGGACTGAGCAAAGTGGTCCGTAATAAAGCTTTGGCGACTATTTGTTAAGTGACCAAAACAGTAACAAGAAGAGTCACAACTTTTTTAGTTTTTTTTTTTTTTTTGGCTTGTTATGTATGTTTGTGATGCGGCTTCTTTCCTTATAAACGATAAAGAATAATTATGCCATTGCATATTAAAAACGCTCAAAAAAAAAACTTAACTTACGCAAGCTTCAGAGTGCGCAGGGTCTTTCATTTTTGGCCCAGGCCTATGTTAAGTATGTACCAAGTAGAATTCATATGCAACAAGCGCGCTTGGTATGTAACAGTGACGTAGATGGGATCTTTTAGGGGACATTGATAAACACCAACTCCACAACTTGAATATATGAAGTCAGAGAAATAATTAAGTGACTTCTATGATCGTCGCTATGATCTTCATCACAATTTTGTAAGCCTCAATAAACTCATTTGGAAAAATAATATTAAACTTATAAAAAATAATTATGTAAATTTTCAAATTTTTTAGATTGCAAAAAAATATATGTATAAAAATATTTTTTTTTTAATTCTTAAGTTTTTGTAATATCAAAGTAAAATTTTTACACAATTTACAGGTTCTTATCTGTATATATAAAAATGAAATGGTATACGAGGTGTGTTCAAAAAATAATGTGACTTTTTAAATTTCGCGGGCAACGTATTTTCGACTATCGATTTTTTTTTGTTTGTTTGTTGGTACACTCTTCCCGAACATCTGTACCAAATTTCAAGTGAATGGCATTTTTTGTTTGATTGATTTTATAGCGGTTGTCAATTCGTCAAAGTCACGAAGGTTAAGATTAGTGTGATTTTTTTAAGGCAAGCGTAATCATATTGTTTTTTGTATCAGATTTAAAATTATTTAAGGCTGACTGTAATTTTGGTGTTAACCTGTACCCGACGCCGAACAGACGCAAGCTAAGAAAACTTATTTTTTATTATCTTCATGCAATAAGAAAGATACAGAGTACATAAAAAAAAAATCACGAGTTTTTAAATTTACTCGATGTAACGATAGGTGGAGTTAATAATTTTGATGAAAAGTGCAAACATTTCTCGAATAAGCTAATAATTGGTCACTCCAGCTTTTGTTTCCCTAAATGTTGCAAAAAAAAACCCTTTTTCCAAATTGGATAAAATCCTTAGTCTTAAGATAACTGATCGTTCAGCAATGAAAAAATATTATTCTTTACAAAAATTAAATTTAAGTACTTTATCCCCCACTAAGCCGCTATAAAGTCGACTGGCTGCAATATTTTTTTTTACATAGTCAAAAAAAAAAATGTTTACACACCCCACCAAATTTTTTTAGGTGCGCCCCTGGTATATTTGTACCTACATTTAAGTTTGTAAACAGGCGTGTGAAAATTATTAATAGGCTCTAGAAAGTGTCAAAAGTTTGCTCGTAAATTGTTTTATTCCAAGAAAAGCTTAATTAATTATTACACATGTTGTAAGTTGATTTATTTGGCAGTTTTTTTTTGGGACTTCTAGATCTGTCTGGCCACCAAAGTTGTAAACGGATGTTGTAAGTCCCCACCAAGTTGCAAATCTAATGATGAGACATAAGCGCTTTTTTAAAAATGGCCAAGTTCTAGCTAAAAGCCAACTTCAAGCCTTACATGTGGCTTGAACTTTGGCTTTAAACATGTTTTTGTAGCAGCTACCTGTGTGGTAGCTGTCGCTTCCTGCAATACTTAAATTTCAGTGGCTGTTTATGCGTATACCTACATGTGGCAAGGACATGAATTGGTATTCGATTTCCAGAAAAAATAAAGACTTTATGAATTTTATACGTGGTGAGTGGTGCCGTCAGCAGAATACTCTGTAATCTTTCGCCTGAAGATATATTGTAATCTTGCCTCCTAACTTAAGCTGCTTGAGTAGTTGGGATAAGGTGTAAAGCCAACAAACCTAACCTTGGCTCATAACTGACAATGACAAAAATCCGCAAATTTTTACTACAATGAAAGAAAAGTTATCAAATTTGTTAGTTATTCAATTTAACAAACTTCATCTGCAGAAGAAATTTTGCGAAATTAACTTGAAAAATTTTATGTCCGTAATCGAGGTTAAGTTTTTCAATCGCTACCACTTAAAGTCTTACACAAAACTTAAATAACCTTAACCGTATGGATATAGGGTATATAAACAAGGAAAGCTGATACCAAAAAGCAGCAGCTTGAGGCGTATGGCGCCACATTCCAATGGCGCGCCGAAACAAAATACTTGAAACAGCTGTAGATCTGGCAACGCTGCAAACCCAAAAGAGCTGCCAACTGACGGCAATAATTAGATTTGCCGCTGAATGGCAGCCTAAGCAGAAGCAGAGTTTCGTTTATCAATAAAATCAAACTGTTGCGCTTCTAAACAAAGAACAATTGTAATTCTTTTTCTAATACCGAACATGTAGAGTCTTTGTTCCTTGGCATACATGCAATACAAAAAAAGACATGTATACAGCTAAAGCGCGTGATAAAATCTTTAAATCCTGGTCAGGCATTAGTGAAGTGACTATTATAAAAGAAGTAGCTACCAAGGGTGAACACATAGAGCTGTGCATCGAGTACTGGTCGCGTAAACGCAAAATTCCAGTAGAGGAATATCGACTTTACTTCCATGATGTGGTGCAAGCCTATGTGCAACGGTTGCTCTCGGAGCGCTTGGTTTGCAAAGCGGAAAACGTAGTGCGCAATGTGGAACGCGATGTCAAGTGTTTCTTTTATCAGTATGCCTGCGACTGTGAGAATGCAGAGCTGTATGATTGTGTCATTGATCATTTACGCAGCAAGGATGCGAATTTATTCGAGCAGGAGGAGCCTGTATTGCAATACTATTGGGCGCTGGTGAAACAGCTACGCAAATGCAGCGATTTGCTGGACAAATACAAATCAGAGCTCCCACGGCTGCACATTGAAGCCCTAATGACCTGCGCCAAAGAAACGTTGCAACGTTTGCTGGTCGAATTATATTTTACCAACAACAATGAAATGTTATTAACGGAGCTGGACAAGCAAACAGTTTGGCAGCATCTTGTTGATGCTCAAGATGTAGATAAATTGCAAAGTTGGTGCCTGTACAATGCAGCACAAAAGCAGCAAGAGGACCGCACTGCGCTTGAGCACGCATTTTCAACTTGGAAAATAGAACAAGCCATGTATGAATACGCTCTGGAAAAATTGTCCAATCCCAGTGAAACACTGCGCAATCAGTTTGCTCTAGCTGGCTACTTTTTCGCAAACGAAAAGGATGACTTGAGTACAATGTTGCGTCGATTATGTACCATGCAATGTCTGGCTCAGCACGAAGATTTGATCAGCAAACAGCCCATGGCACGTCATTTATTAGAGAGAGGACACTATGTACTGCTGCTTATGCGTTGTGTGCCCGTAGAAGCGCTGGAGCAGCTATTGGATGGCAATGAGTGCCCCAATAAGCCGTTGCTGGAACTTGCAATAGATCTGAAAACACATAAATTGACTGAGAGTGAGGGTTTCGAAGCGGTAAGAGCTTATGTGAAAAATAGCCAGAATTAAACAATAATCTATACACCCACAGGTATCCGTAAGCGTCAAGAGCTACCTGGAGCGCACACAAAGTGAAAATGACCCGGTTGAGGAGGATCCACTAGTTACCTTCTTTGACTTTCTCTGCCATGAACCGAGCATTGCTTCACTTAAAGGCTTTCTGTATACCAGCAACCTTAGTCGTGTGCCTTACTTGAAATCCCTTATGGCACGTTTCGAAAATGGACCAAGTGGCATACTAAATCTACCCACGCCGCACGAGCTTTTTCTTAAATTCAAAAACATCAACCTTGTTGCCTTGGCTGCAACTACACATGGGGAAATTGCCAGTTTCTCAAATTCCCGTCTTTGTGAACGTTATGCACGCAAGTCTCAGCTGAATTACACGCATTATCTTAAACAGCATCGCAGCGCCTATGCCGCCTACTATTTGCTTACGGAGCAGCTTCAGCTTTATGGCCAAATCACACGCACACAATTGTTGCATGCATGCGAAACAATCACGGAGCTAGCGCTGCAGCATGCCGCGGATGAGGATATGGTAGCCCACTGTGTAGCTTGCTGCGAGATGCTTGGCTTTGACACTCAGCATCTGCGCAGCTTTCTATTACTGCAACGTTTGCTACCAGCAACTGCAGAGACGTGCAGTTACAATAAGCTTATTCATCGCTGGGATAAGGCAATAGTGGAGCAAGTGAAAGCAAATCCGGAACAGTTTCCACTGGAACACTATCAAGCGCTGATGCGCTTAGCCTCGAGCAATAGCCAAGGCACTTGGCCAGCCGCGTTGATACAGCATTATGCGTCACAGGACGATTGGTGGCACTTGCTGGTGTTGCTACAGTACTTCGATCTGCCATTAAGCGAATTGCAAAAGCATTTGGAATACTTTAAATGCGGCACTTTAGGCGTTCATCTACTGCGTGCGCTCAGCTACGATACCAGCCATGAGCGTCAACACAAGCGTACTTTAAACCGTCAACCGCGCCGTGCCGACACACACACCAATTCTTCTCAAGAGACTATAACAAACTCATCCCTAAGTTCGAGTCAGGATAGCAATTTTCCTCAGCTGCCAGGTGGTACAACCCAATCCACTTGTAGTTTGCTCGCACAAGCCAATCATCGTGATTTATTTGCTGTTGTGCTCTGCAGCAGCAACAACTTGGCGGATGAACGCATTACGGATCCTGCTCGTTTTTTGGAAGTCATGCAAAACAGTGCACAGCAGTGTACTAGCTTTAATTTGCTAAAACACTGCGTCAAGCTAAAGTTACCAGTGCTGGCTGTACTAGCGGCAACAGTCAGTAGCCAGAATGCAGACTGGTGCTGGCTAGTTTGGTTGGCTGTTGTTACTGGACAATGGCAGAATTTATTGCGTGAATTGGCCAAGCCAAATGAGGATGCAGACTATATCTGGCATGTTATTCACGGTGCAGTTTCCACTGGACATGTGAATGCCTTGCTGCACAGTTTCATTGTTTTCCAGAAGGTGGGTTCTTGGGTAGAGTATATGCAAAATTTACTCAAATATTTCTATTCCAGGAAAGCAACTTCGTGCATCTTTGTCGCTTTCTGCAGCTCACGGCTCAGCACCAGAATTTCAGCGATGCGACTATTGTGGAGCTGCGCCAGTTCTTCTTTTGCTGGAGCATGAATGATGTGAACTTGCCCTTGTGCTCACCACTTCCGCGCAAGCAATTTATGCAGCGCTGTATTGCATTGCTGCTTACTCAATTAGAGAGCAATTTTGATAGCTTCTTACAACAGCAAAAGTTTTTGAACTGCATATGTCGCTCGGATGTGGGCGACATCTGTGATCTGCTAGACTTTTGTCTGCTACATAAAACCTTTGCACTGGCAGCATCTTGGATGCGTCAGCTAAACATCAATTTTGAGTTGTTGGTGAATCGTGACAGTCATGAGTACAAGCGACTCGTCAATGCGCTGGTCGAGGCAAAGGCTTATGCAGAAGCAGTACAACTGGCCACTTTGCTACAGCTCCCAGTCTGCGATATAATATCTTTAAAATGGGTAGCGGAATATGAAGCCGGTTTGCTGCATACGTATGAAACCTATGAGAAGGAAATCTTTGAGCATGACCTACCTCCAGCTATACTTGTTAATTTTTTTTTGCATGCCGCTAACCAGGAGAATATTGCCAATCAGCGTAAATATGAACTATTGCAAAGCGCGCTAAGCGTGATTAAGCAGCATCATTTGTTTCCCAATGAGTCCTTCGATCGAGATCAGATTGAGTACGACATGGTCATATGCTATTTGCAGTTACCAGAGGATGAGGATATTCAGTCGATGCTTAAAATCTACCATTCGGAGTACTTTGAGCAGATAATGATGCAAGAGCGCTGCGTGTTATATAAATCTTTTTTAGAGCTTAAAGAACTGGCGGGCGTTGATGATCTGAGCGTTGCTACAAAAGTTACATTGACGCCGCAAATGGAATCACGCCTCGAAGCTTTGCTCAATATGCTGCTGGATAAAGGCGACATTGTCGAGGCTTTGCGTTTGCAGGAGCTTTTTGAATATCGACCAACTGACTTGCGATTTATTGTGTTCTCCATGGCGCTTGCCGAGGGTGTTACCACAATATATAATTTGTCAAGCAAGGAGCGTCAGCTGCTAACCGAAATTGAAAAGGGTGCTTATGCCAAATTTAACCGAATTACATTAAACCAAAGCCCTCAAACCAAATGTAGTGACTTGTCAGACAGCTGCTCTACATTGGAGTTTGAGGAGATACCATCTAAAGAGAAACAGCAAACGCTGGACACTTTATTGGGCATTGGCTCAAAGCTTAAACATGGCGTAGATCTGGGAAAACGCATTGTGTTGGCATATAGAGCGGCCATGTATTTGGATAAGGAGTATTTGGATGTGCTGCGCACTAAGGATGTGAGTGTGCTACTAAAAAGTGCCGCAGAGGAGGAGTGTCTTCAACGCCTTACGGTGGTCAGCGACATACATATATCAACTCGTCTGACGCATGAGGAGGTAAGCTCGTATTAAATACGCAACTGACCTTTATTTAATATTAATTGTTTGCAGATTGCCGAAAGTGTTGCTTTGGAGTTAACCACTTGCATAGTACGTCCACGTTTCTATATCTTCCATGTTAATCAACAGCCACGCAATTCTCCCAAAAATGCTGATCTCTGGGGCTATAATATTGATCGTGACTTTCATCTGTTTCTCGATCTAACGCCCGATACTACAATGCTGGGTAATTGCCTGCTTCACTACTGTGATGCTTTAAAATCCTATAGGCGCTTTCAGGATAAAAAGCCATACGAAAAAACTGAAGCTTTTCTACGTCTCTCGGAAATTATAACTCGCTATGGTTTGCCCACACCTTCTACACCTAATAATGGCAATAGCTCAGCCGGCAGCACTCAGGTTTTATCAAACAAAAAGCACAACCAAATAGCTGTAGAGTTGTTGATCAAGGCGCATCATTGTTTTGTGCATGAATGTTCCATGGAGGGCATAGCAAGTGTGTTGTTTCGTGCTAAATTGATGAACAGAAAGTTGGTTAAAGCCAAGTCCTGGTCACTTATAGTACGCATGTTAATAGGCATAGCACGTTATAGGGAAATGTTCTATTGCTTTGATGCCTTAATAGAAAACGAACAATTTGAATCGCTTCTTGGTCAGTTTGATGAAGACCAGAAACATGGACTGCGGCAAGCTATCGTGTCTTATTTAAGAGAATATCAACCAAAGAATAGCAAAGAATTGCTTCGACTGGCAGCCTTGCATTTTCTTATGTACAGAGAGCTTGCTGAAATGTGGGAACAAGATGCACGTGATGTATTGGCAAAATTGCGTAAACAGGCAGAACAAAGTGCGGTTCAATCGCCAGATACGGGAAAAGTGCAGCTTGCCAAATTAAAATGTTTAACTGAGGTGCAAACGTTATTGCAACAAGCGTTACAAAACTATTCTCATGCAACTGAAAATCATTTGCTAGATAATAAGTTACTCTTGGCACAGCAAAGTGTGTACAAAGCTGAGCTCATGGCCATGCAAATAGATTTGTGCACAAAGGTGTTGGAAAAACGCGTCTTAAACGTGCCACAGTTTTGCGTTAGCGTTTTGGCTGTGCAAACGAGAGAGGAATTTCGGGAGTTAGTCAACACAGAGCTGAGGTAAAACTTATTCTTTGAAAACTTAATACCATTTTCTAAAAGAAACTTGTTTTAGTGTTCCACAATCCTTGATATTGAGTCGCGCCTACGGCTACGAAATAAATTGGAGCGAAGCTTTGCTTTTACAATTTGTCTTGCTTCAGAAGCAAAGTTATCTCAAAGATTTTCAGATTTATCAGCGCATAAGCGACGATGTAATAGAACAACTTGTAAAAGGGTAAGTACATTTACATAATTGAACATCCTAACTAAATAACGGATTTACATTATATATTTCAGTTTTTTAATATATATGCAAAACCATGTTACCAATAGTAAGCATTTAGAATCTCTGGCACAAGTGGTGGAGCTTACACGTTCAGTTACGCTCAAATACAAATTGGCTTCTATTTTGGGTCTCAAACCGATGGTTATGTCACTTATTAACGGCCCGGCAGTGCACTATTTACGCGATACGAATTTTGGCCGAAGCATCGCCGACATGTAATGTGCCTTTGTTGATTTTAATCCATTAGTTTGTAAGCATTTTCATGAAAACTTTAAATTTTTATACATGTACGTTCGTTATTAATTATATATTATTTTAACCATAAAGTAATAGCCAAACATCAAATTGAAGTAGTACTAGTTGTATTGCATTTAAGTAATTTGAACTTCGTTTTAAATCTCTTTTTTTCCCGAGGCGCGACGAAGCTGTGCTGATGAATGGCAAGACTAGGTCCAAAGTGAACTGTCAACAGCTTAAATAGATGCAGTACAAATGTTGACAATTAAATAATTTGTCGAAAAACATTTGTTGAAAAGAAACAGCATATTAAAATTGTAGAAATTTCAAATACTAGTTTGAAATTATCGATAGTATTAAATTCAATTTAATCGATAATACTGTGCTATCGACTCTGCTTGACATGTACGGTCACTCTAATTTTTTTTCGTATATTTCCATGACAATTTTGCTTTTTATATTTGTGGGGTCACACTACACTTGTCACAGAACTGAGGTAAATAACGTGCAAGTTATATTATAACTTCTGCCTCTTAATTTACAAAACTAAAGCTAGTAAGAAGTTTGACAGTTGTTTATTATGTACTCTAGTAAATATATTTTAATCTAGCACTAACAAAATATGGCGCAAAGCAAATTAAATGATCTTGCGGGCAAGCTGGGCAAAGGTGGCCCTCCTGGATTGGGTATTGGACTGAAGATACTTACGGCTGTAGGAGCTGCGGCATATGGTGTCAGTCAATCCTTGTACACTGGTAAGTTTATACACATTTGCTTGCAACAATATATGACGAAAACTAAAAGAAATTTACAAAAACATGGCAAGCAATTGCGGCATGTGCACTTAACCTCAAACAGTATGGTGGTATATGTGCGTGCGGCATTTGTAGATTTCATAACTTATTGAGTCGCTTGCACAATATTTAGGGATAGTTGCAACTTGACTTTTTATGCCTAAATTCGAATATGAAATGCATAACGCTGTAGTTTCTTCAAATCTATAAGCAGCACTAACTCCAATTAAGCTGGAGTTACATAACATAAATTTCGGTCATTATTTGACAACTTTTTTCTTTGCAGTTGAGGGTGGTCATCGCGCCATTATGTTCAATCGCATTGGTGGCATACAGGATGATATTATGACTGAAGGCTTACACTTCCGCATTCCGTGGTTCCAATATCCCATTATCTATGATATTCGCTCGCGTCCACGCAAAATTTCATCACCCACTGGCTCAAAAGATTTGCAAATGATTAACATTTCATTGCGTGTGCTTTCACGTCCAGACTCTATACGTTTACCTAATCTACACAAGCAATTGGGCGTCGACTATGATGAGAAAGTCTTGCCCTCCATTTGCAATGAAGTGCTGAAGAGTGTGATTGCCAAGTTTAATGCCTCCCAGCTTATCACGCAGCGTCAACAGGTATGTGCAGTCAAAGCCACTAGTTTAGTTTAATATTAATACATATTATTGTGCAATAGGTTTCACTGTTGATTCGTAAGGAGCTTGTGGAACGTGCACGTGATTTTAACATCATACTGGATGATGTTTCGCTGACTGAGCTGAGCTTTGGAAAGGAATACACTGCTGCTATTGAAGCCAAACAGGTTGCACAACAAGAAGCGCAACGCGCTGTCTTCTTTGTAGAACGTGCCAAACAAGAGAAACAACAGAAAATTGTGCAAGCCGAGGGTGAAGCCGAAGCAGCCAAAATGATATCCTTTTTTAAACAAAAAAAAAACAATTATGCTAAGTTTTGCCACTTGGTTTCCCTTAACTGATATGTTTACTTAGGTCTGGCCGTCAAGCAGAATCCAGCCTATTTGAAACTGCGTAAGCTGCGTGCTGCACAGAGCATTGCACGCACGGTAAGTATAAGTAACTTAATCAATATAAAGCGTATTTAATCAACGCATATATTTTTAACAGATTGCCAACTCACAGAACAAGGTCTATCTCTCGGCTGACAGCCTTATGTTGAACATTCAGGACTCTGGCTTTGATGACATGACTGAGAAAGTTTACAAAAGTAAATAAATTCTTTCGTAACGTTATACGCCGCATTTGAGTAACAAACAAAACAAAAATCTATTTAATTTTAAGTTGAAAGAAGTTGTTTTTTTGGTTCAAGCATTGGCCTAAACCAACATACACACTGAAACATGTAATCATAGCTCTTTTTAACGCGTATTAACTAATCTTTTCTTCTGCAAACATCGTTCTCTTTTTCCCTTACACGCGTAACGTAGTAGCTGGCGATTTGGATTAAAAAATGCGTGCTCGCGTCAAAACATAAATCTTTTTGTTAATAACTTGTTATACAAAGTTCTTATTATGTACACTTAGTGCCTAAGTACATAACGTTTAGTTTTTACCTACATATAGTATATTTAAGCGGCTTGTGTCGGTAATTTTTTCACGAATTGTTGTGCGCCCCGCCTCTTGTGTTATGTGTGTTCTGCCATTTCAAAACAGTTTCATACCATATCAATTTTGAATTTGCAAACGCGCAAGACGCGAGTAGCGCTTACAGTACGTGGCAAGATAAACGATGCAGCAGCTGCAACAGCACCGCATTTAAGCGTTTTTATCCTACATGCAAATCACGTGAAACTGATAATAAATGCATAATGAGTACTGTCAATATACAAACAAATATCAAACAAATTGCGTACTTTATATTAGTTTTTAAGTTGCAGCAAGCGCGGCATGAGAAGTGGCCCGAGCAACATTCGTGAAAAAACAAAGCTCGCAACAACAACAATAACAACATCTTCAGCAACAACAGAATCCTTTAATGACTAGTTTTTACTACTTGCTAATATTTTAAACATTATTTCAGTTGGCACAGGCTTGCCCCCAAATTGGTTGAATTCGCGCAAAATGGCCAAGGGAGTTGAGCAAAGCGTTGGCGAGGTGGCACGTCAGACTGCGGACCGCATGGTCTAGGACTACAATTTGCAGCCTTTTTATTTTAGTAATAAGCAAGCACTGGCATCAACGGAACACCTGAAAATCGAACCAAAAATTCTTTAACAAAAACAAAAACTTTAAAGATGGCAGTTTTCTAATACGAAACATTTACTTATAATAATTGTATGTATAAAATACATAAGAATAGTACATAAGAGTGTATATAGTATATGTATATTTAGAGGTTTATGTAAATTGCAGGCAGATAAGGTTTTCTTTTTGTTTTGCAGGCGCACAGTTCTAGACGCTTTGCGGCATGCAAGCAGCTCGTGAGATCTTGACTAGAAATATGTTTTGAATGTGTTTGTTAAAGTTAATTCTTGAGCAATCGAGCGCCTGGGACCGAGCGCCTGTCTTTAGTTAGGGTGCAGCTGCTTGTATATTAATATATCTGTAACTAGTAGTAGATTTATAAAACGAAACGAACAATCAAATTCCTTGAATAGGCGCGCCGGTTAATAGCTTTACAGCTTAGCTCTTAAATTCAAAAGTGTCGCCACATGCATCAGGCGGTGGCTGGAGGTTTGCTGCCTCCCGTTTCGCTGCCGCTGCTGCTGGCATTGCTACTAGACCGCCTGCTATCGGCAAGTCCGACTACGTCGCGTCTATGCCGACGTAAAGTCGACGTAGCCGAGGGCGCAGATGAGCTTAGAGCTATGTTAGCAGTAAATGCCGCTGCCTCAGCACGTCCAGGCACTACCAAACCGCCGGCTTGGGCCGCGCTGGCACTACTGGTGTTGCTGCTGTTGGCGTGGCCATTACTGCCGCTCGCTGTGCTGTCGTTCGCTGCAGCAGCGGCGAATGACTCGCTGATGGTTGCTAAAGGTCATAAATTCGTCGTCTGCACCAGCCCGCGCTCAAGGTGAAAACACTCCAGTACAGCAGCGCCAACAGAACTACGACGTGCCACCATGGCATTAACCACGCTCCATTTATTCAAGCGTGTATCGTAGCGTTCCACAGAGTTAAGCGATGAAGAGCCATCATTGCCGCCCAATGCAAACAAGGCGCCATCCACCTCAACAACTTCGTGCGTAGATCTAAAAAATTAAGTGTTAACTTTAGCTTACAATCTCTGTATTGTCAATATATTTTCGTTACTCACCTGCGAGAGTGCATGGCCGCTATGGGCTCCCAGCTGTTGCGCCGCAGATTAAAACGCTCGCCGCTAGACATGCACATGGTTCCATCGTTGCCGCCAATGCAATACAAATGTCCATCGGTGGAGGCAACGCCGCAACTGCTACGTCTAGCTGTCATACTGGGTACTGGGAACCAACGGCCAACGCGCGGATCAAATCGCTCCACACTAGATTGATAATTGGTCGAATCAAAACCGCCCAGTGAATAAATGCAGTTCTCCAGTACTGCTAGGCGGCAATAGCGGCGTCGCGTGCTCATGGCTGGGCAAGAGCTCCAAATGCCCGTTAATGGATCATATCGCTCCATGCTGCTTAGACATGAGGCGCCATCATAGCCGCCGCACACATAAATCAATCCATCATAGGAGCATATGCCCAGACAGGAACGCTTTGTGCCCATGGGCGTTATGTTGGTCCATTTATTGGTCAATGGATTGTAAAACTCGGCAGTGGACAAATCGCTGACGCCATCGTAGCCGCCAACCACATACAGCTGTTTATGCAGCGCCGTAACGCCTGAGCGCGAACGTCTCCATAGCATGGGTGCCACCGGTGTCCAGGCATTCGTGCGCATATTATACACCTCGCACTCATTGTGAATGGCAAAGAGACTGCCACCACCGACGGCAAATATGTATGGCTTCATGCCCTCTGGACGACGCTCCTGTGTGCGCTGGCTGCTCATTAGACTGCGCTGCTCTGGCAGCAAATGGTATTTCATTGCCTCAAGCAGCAATTCTTTGCATTGGGAGTCATCGCGTATAAGAGTTTCCGATTCCACGCAGGTCATTAAAAAGTCACGACTGACTAGAGGTAGACGCACATGTGACATAAGCTCGGCAATGTGTATCTGACGAGCGGCTAGATTATGCTTCACCCAGTTGAGCACGGCAATGAAGACCTTCTCTTCAGAACTTATGTTCAACTGGCTATTGGAAATCAAGTCCTTGACCTCATCAAAAGGCAATAGCAAAAATTCCTCGGTGCCTACAACTTGCTGGAAGTTTTGCAAGGCGTATTTGTGGGAGCGAGTGTGAAGCTCCTTGCACGAGTGCGCATCTGTTGAGAGGATATTGTTATTAGCATATGATCTGTTTTTAAGTAATAAGTTACATATTGCGGATTTACCTGCAAAGCTGCGTATGCCCAAACAATTGGAGGGATGCAGCTGACGCAGCAGAAATTTACAACAGGCATCCCTCACAGAATGCATCTGCAATAGACCTGATGCGGGCAGCAGCACCTGTACATTTTGCTCCGTAATGGTTATTTCGCCCGTGTATGTATAATCGATGAGCTGTCGCAAAGCCGTATAATCCACATCATGCAAGCGCACCAAGCCCTGTGTGCGCTCCAGCATATCATCTATGTGGAAGAGTAGGAGTAAAGTGATTTGGTTACGCTTGTCTGAGCTTGCAGTTAATCCACTTACCATTGAACATTGCATAGAAATATGGCGACACAGAGGCCAGCACCACTTTGTGAGCATTGATGGTTTCACCGCCCACTTCCAGGCGCACATCGCATAGCTGAAATCAATTTATATGGACACATATGTATGTATGTGCATCAATAAGCAGAAAACATGGATATGTAAATACATATGTATGTATATGTACTCAGGAAAAAAAAAACACTGCCATTGACACATGAAGCGGCACTCAAGCAGACCAGACGTATGCTCTCACCATAAAGTGTCAGCTTACGAATCCGATTACGGACGGAGTACGTGCTTTAATGTTGTGCGCTTCAAGAGCCAACCACCTAACCCTAACTTATGGAATCCTTACAAATTATTCAACTTCGCTTCACTTGCGTGCCTTCGATGAGCGTCATTTTGTATGCGTGGCGGTTACTCAAAACTGTCTGTAGCTCTTTAGATTACTAAGGTCACTTTATTTAAGGGTAGACGATATGTCAACAAACTGATAGATTAATAGAGGCACCCCTTAAGACTATAGGAGACCACCAATTAAAAGCAAGAAAGGGATTTGAAAATCTATGTATGTAAGTTTTAATAACTTTTTTAGTGTCTATATTGTCTAAGAAAATATACGAAAGATAGAAATTTACCTACTAATACCGAATTAAAAAACACATAATTTATCAGATATTATAGCTAATAGTAATAAATGTAAAAATTTAGAGGTAATATTCTGTAAGTTTGGATCAATAATTGCCGTTAATACCCGTACGGTACCCACACTACGTCACCCAATTTTCACAATTTTGGCTACGATGGAAATTCTGCGAATCCTTAAAAACGGAATGCAAAAGATATGTGCTCTGCATTGAACGAAAATTGTCTGAGCAATATTGGCTTTTACATACATAAGCACCATTGACAAGTAAAATAAAAAACCTAGGAGATGGTTTAATATGCTCAGTTTAACAACCTCCTTTTTATTTAGAATCTTTTCAAAAAAGCCTGTCGGTCAAAAGTTCTCTTTACTATTTATTTTCTTAACAGTAGAGAGACTTCCCGATCTGCACATCAGAAACAAACTGCACTGCCAGTGCATAGCGTATTCCAAGGGGAAGTCAGAAAGATTGAAAACGCTTTCGACTCCGAGAATATAGCTTTGTGCGCATTCCTGTATGTCGAGGGAGCTTTCGACAATACTGACTTTGGTTCTATCTCTAGAGTGTTGACCCGTAAGAACATAGAACCACATGTGACCGCATGGGTTGAATGCATGCTCCGACAGAGGGACATAACTTCATCTCTATACGGTACAACAGTCAGCATAAGAGCTGCCTTTTTATAAACAATACTGAGGGGGAGTATTCAGACCATGTCAAATATCTACGAGTGGTCCAAGACAAAAGACACATGGGGCGTCAACCCTCATATAATAGAATGGATATACCGTATGATGGTACGGCCTATCGTCACATATGCAGCCCTTGTGTGGATCAATAAATGCAGCAAGCTTCAAAGACTAGTATGCCTATCTCTCTCGGAAGCGATGCGTACCTGTCCGACAGCTGTCATGGAGTGAGTCCTTGGACTCACACAACTGCATATTTTCATCAAAAAGTCAGCCATGCAGAGTCTACTACGTATCCAGATCACATCTGGACTCTTAGCAAGTGACATTGGTCATGCCTCACTTATATATTCCCTTCCTGACGTATCGATCTGCTCTAGATCAGATCTTATGATCACGGAACTTTTTCACAACAGGAAATTTAGATCTCTTCTCCCAAGTCGGGAGACTTGGGCTGATGGCAGCCCCTGTGGAAATCCCCATTTGGAACAATGGTTCACGGATGGGTCCAAAGCTGAGCCCTGAAGGTGTTGGAATCGTTGGACCCAACACCAGCGTATTTCAAGCGGAGATTCATGCCATAGAGATCTGCGTCCTTAGTATCCTTCTCAAGGGAACTAGGGGCGCAAACATATGAATTTTTTCAGATAGCCAAGCTGCTATTAGGGCATTGTCAGCATCTCCTCCAGGATGGTTAAAGAATGCCATAACTACATCCAAACCCCGTCCGCCCGGAACAAAGTCGTGCTATTTTGGGTGCCTGGACACTCGGGAGTGGATGGTAACACGATCGCTGACGATCTAGCACGACAGGGTGCTTCCACTCTGACCACATCTTCTGCGCCGTTTTGTGGTATTGGTTGGTCCACAATCAAAACCGTGATAAATAAATGGGCCACCGGAGAACATAGGAGATACTGGTTCTCCCTTCCGGGGCTTCGTCAAGCAAAAGTGCTTGTCAAACCTCTGGATGCGATCAAGACAAAAGGTCATGGCAGAGCGGACCTAAAGCTCCTGGTAGCTTACCTATCTGCTCACCACGCTGTTAGATACCATCTACATAAAATTAGCCTATCGGAATCTTCAGAGTGCAGGCAGAAGACGATGAAACCACCAGATATACCCTAACGCAAGGTTCACAATTTTGTGACAAATTTAAACATTGTTTTGTGACGTCACACAATCGTCGTCAGAGACTTTGAATCGGATTAAATTACTACATAAGAAATGTTAAGCGGCATCTTTGCTTCTAATACTTTTCTATGAGTACTATTTAGATAGACGTCTGCAACAAGATTCAATTAAATTAATTTCTAATTTGTTTCTAAGCCCAATTTCTCGCGGCGTTCTTTTACCAATAATTCATTAAATTTGCACCAACACATTTCGACGCCTAAGAAACTTCTACAACTAACCATTGCCCTCTATTAAAAACAATTTTTAATGACTTGTTGCAAGAACCACAACAACAAATCATACATATCAAAATTGTCGCATACGTCATGCCCCTACTCCGGGTTTTGGTAGCCTCTCTCAATCTCATCATCAACCATGAACTCTTTATCAACATCTGAGCATCACTAAATGGCAATTTTCTACATTAGCTTTGCCCCGTGCCAAATACAACTATACTCGAATGTGCGGGTGGCCTCTGTCCACTTAGGGTGGGCAATTAATTTAGCAGTTTTCCCAAAAAAAGAAATTATGCCATACGAGTCGACTAGAGACTCGAGTTCTGCCAAGTGGCGAGTGTCAATCACGCAAGTTAAAGGCTGGCCTGACATTGACCCAGAGAACCCTGAAGACTTCAAGTGCTGAAAATGCTTACGTACTTGTATGTTTAATTAAGACGAATTTACAAATTACTTTCACGCCTGGGGCAATTATGGAAATGTACAAAGATTTGTAATGTTTTGTGGAAAGAAACTTCGAGGTGTGGCACAAACGAAGGCCAGCTGCGCTTATAACTTGTTACCTGTAAGTTTTTATGAGATGGGAATATAGAAGAGGAGTCTTAAAGAGTAGAGTATATAAGCACAAAAAATAAGTCTGGAGAATGGATACATGTATTCCAATGTAATTTGACATACTGAGACCAGCGCCGTTTGGTTCGTCGGTTTTCCCAGAGAACTTAAATGTGGAATTCTTTTTTCAAATCTACAACTCAAATGGGTCTTAGATTAAAACCTACACTCAAAAAGCCTTACAACTTAGGGAAGTATTGCGATCATATGCTCAAATTTATACCCATTTGTGCAGAACTTAAGCCCTACTATAGATTAAACCTAACATAATTATGTCAGACTAGAGACTTGAAATTAAAATAAATTGAAACTAACCTTACCTAAATCACCCCAACTTCAAGCAACCTTAACAAACTAACCCCACTAAGCTTAACTTAATTTTGTCTTTAGTGACAGGGTCGCCAAAAACTATCGGTACATAAGTGGATTTGATATTTTCAACCCATCCCTACGTTTTGAATTTCAGGTATTGAACTGTGGCATTGACAGATTGAATTTTGGTGTAAAGTCCTACAATATGTCGACAAAAACAAAGAAATGCTCCAAAATAAAGCAGCTACACGAAGTATTAGGATTATTAGAAGCTCTGAAGGACTACTCAAAAGAATGGCTGGGTATGCTTTGCGATTATAAAAAAATATTTGTGAGGAAATGGGCAGTACCCAGGAAAGATGATTAAGAACTTGCCAAGAAACAATATCTGTCATCAATTAAAGTTTTCACTCTTTTTTCCGACATGAATGCCCTTAATGATCACATTGGCTTTTATTTTTCATTTTTGGTCATTTAATATTAAGGAAAATTAGAGAGTAATGCAACTTATTGTCTGAAATTTATTATTACAATAAATTTGAAGGGATTGTTCGTTCTTCTTACATTTATTGCATATTTCATTATTGTGATAAGAAGCATACAACAATTTTGTAATATCCTCGAAAATTCTTTCATAATCTACTCTTTTCCTCTACTGGCTACAAGTAAAATCTTTGCAAAGAAGGAATGCACCTTATTTATCCGGGTTTTTTACCAAGTTAATTAATTGGACCTTTTGATAAACCGCAGATTTACCAACTTTCCTCTTCTTCGTCTTTTTGACATGCCCAAGTTTATAAGAGCAATCAAAATTTGGACGAATACATTTGGAGCACACCTCGTATATGTAGGAATTTTGTCAACATATCTTACCTGTGAATTGCTACGCATTTGATTGATAGCTGCAAAGGAGGCTATGCAGTGTCCGGGATTTTGATGATGCGCCTGCGGTAGAACCTCCTCATTGGGTCCAGGTGGGCTTAAATCGCTGGGCGTTTGTGTGGAATTATTGCTGGTGGTGGTAACGTCCTCATTGTTGCCACTGGTCTCCGTAGAGCTGTGGCAAAGAAAAACAAAAAACTTAAAGCTCAAATGTCATTGATTATTATGATTGCGTGTTGTTTGTCAGCACCAATCAGGGGTAGTTCTTCCTCATATTTCTAGGGGTTGTGCGGTTTGAAATATAACTTAAGCGCATTTAATGGCCACAACTTGACACGACTCAAGTTGCTGTGTATCTCTGTAGGAACTCAAAGTTTGCTTATTTTATATATACTTACAGACTTGATTTTACTGGCAAAAACATTTTATATAATGTTTGTTTTGTTGGCTGTGGCTTATCGCTATGCTTGCAGCTCGGTTGAGATGGTCTGCTCCGTAAAGGAGACGTGTCGCTTTAAAACATCTTCTCAAAATGTGTTAGATATAGATTTTTATTTTTTTTTTTTGGTTGGTCCTTTTTGTAATGTTGAATTGTTGGTATGCTTTCTAAAAAGTGTCAGTCTTTTCTTTGGCAGTTTTTATTTTCCTTTCTTAGAGTTGCAGCTGTAATAAAGAAGTAAATGGAGTTATTATAGCGAGCATATAGAAAACAGGCGTAAAAATCAATATGTGGGAAGCACTTTTAATTGCCGCCCGCCCAGCGCACAATATTTGGGTCAAACAACAGTTAACCGGGGGAGTCTTGGCCTGCGCCTGCTCTGACAAAATGATATCATCCTGGCTGATTTTTGACTCGTCAAAGTGAAAAGCATCTGAACAGCTGCAAAAGTAGGTTAAGTGCTTAACGCTTTGCCGGCGCCAGCCAAGTCCCAGTTCCTGTTGTTCGACAAGACTTGGCTCGACTATTGTTTGAGGACCTCTCTAAGGGTGACTTCAGCACACTGCTGCGCCATATGTCAACTATGATGTGGTAAGAAGTAAATACGCAGTATACAATACTATGTACTTTTATGTTGAAGCCAAATTATTATGTACATGCAATTTGAGCATTTGCTTAACGATTTTGTGGTTTGACTAATTGCACTTCAGGTTGCTACCAAGTGGGTGTGGTGCGCTACTTCCTGAGCCCCTTGAACGGTGCAGCAAATTTACATGGTTAGTCCCATTGTACCAGCCAACAATTGCGAACCATAACGTAAACGCCCTTTTTAACTAACTGCTGCGAAGCGTGAAAAGAAGTCTTTATTTTTTCATATTCAAATATTATTTTTTTTTTACATTTATTTGCAAATTGTAGAAGTTTTTTTTCTACACATCTAACACCTACGTAACCACCTATTTGCTTAGGAAACTTTTAGAATTTTTGACATTCTTTTATATTTATATTATATACATATTTGCAAAATTGTAGAATTTTCTGGCTCCTATGACGCTGTGACGTCATGTTGCGTGTAAGTAAAGCTGTCGTATTGCTCGACAAATGGAATGGTCTCGGATGACTAAAGTATCATATCAAATCGCAACATTTTTGATGACTTATTTTACCAGAAATTATTAAAATACATGAAAGCAATGATAATAGTTACAGACCGCTTGTCAGGCAAACCCATACCTTCCATATGTTTGTTGTACCCACATATTATTTTAGCTTCTTTTATTTTTTTACACGAGTATATGGAGCTTTTTGTGGGTTCCGCTGCAATGAAGTTTGAAACAGCTGATATTAGTTTTTTCGAAATATAACAAAAGAAATGTTTTTCAGATTTTTCCATATTGCTAGTTAACAGTTCGCTTCTCTTAGTCGGTTTGATCCCTTAGTACCGATTTATCGAACCTTTGAAGAATTTGTCGTAGAAAAACGCATGTCTCTCTTCGGTTCATGGAGTCGATTATAGAGACTCACCAAACCCAATGGTTTGTCAAAGAACTTCCTTTGCCAGCGTATGGAATGGTATGAAAAATATATTTCGTCTGCTCAGACTATCCCACACGATTCTAATGGAGTTTCACATTTTTATATTAAAATGTTTCCTACTATTTATAAACAAATTTATAAATATGGGTTGGTTTGATGTACATATTCACATATATTTTAAAAATCGCACAAATATTTGAAAGCACTTAAAAGACAATTTCTGAAGCTTTTAAATTTTTTTCAAGTGGCTTTTGTTTTAAATTTGATTTATGAATAATGTTATAGCATCACTTTTGTCAGTACTTAAATCCAGCCGACAATAACGAGATATGCAGTATTGGAAAGACAAATGAAAGACTGATTCTCGTTTTTTTGAACCCATATTTGGAATCAGTGACCCCGAAAATATATCGAAAATATAATACAATATATAAAAAACTTCTTTGAAAAAATATGTTTTTGGAGTTTTTGCAAGTTATATCAGTACCCCTCGTTATCGGAGTTTCTTTGATCTCGTTTTCAGTAGCTTAAATTGCATATGTAATTATGATTCTTTACATAGATCGACATGGTTTAGTTGTTGGAATTCGAATCCAGGGAATTTAAATAGCCTAAACTTTGCAATAAAAAATTGTAATTGATTTGCTGCATTCATAAATTAAAGGGTAAATGTGGTGCAAAATAATCTCACTGGAGAGACAGACCACAAAAATTATTGGCAGCCTCTACATAACCTGAAGAGTACGTAAAGACGTGATGTGCCAATTCGGACCCTATATTTGAATTCGAATTACTTTGAAAATTACACTTAGTTATCCAACAACTGACATTTAAAATACATTTTTAAACTTGTATTTTGTTTTGTAAATTTAAAATAAATATTTGAAAAATGTACATCGGATTTCTTGCTATTTTCATTTAGCGTAACCATAGCCCTGTTCTCAGTCTTGTCGTGAGTGGGGAGAATGGGATATGCCCACGGGCATGGAGTTGTCTTTGGGGCCAAGTGTAATTAAAGAGCACAATGCTGTAATAAAAGGATCGGATCAAGATAATGTTTTAAGTCAGTTGCTGCGAGATAAAGAATAGTATAAAAAAAAGAATTCCAAATATCGATTAGGCGTCGATGCGCTGAATTGGGTCTTGTGAGAGACTCAATCCGACTTATTATGCGGTTGGAACTGGACCTACATCTCTATAAAACCGATCTTTGACAACGCCATGATTCTGCTAATTGGCTCATTTAAATGAGGGTTAAAGATTAAAATTTTTGGCTTAAAAGCAGAAATGCAGAATTACTTCGATATCTTCGATCATCATCATAATTTTTCGTTTGGCGCTGCAGTTTTTTGTGAGCTTTGGTTTGATGAACAATACGCCTCCATGTTGCTCAATCTATTGTACTCTGCTTCCAGTTTGTCAATTTAAATCGTTGTAGAACTTCTTTCGCTTCGTTAATTTATATCGATCTTCCTTTGGCTTTGTTGGAGTATGCTCTCGCCTCCAAAGCCTTCCTTTACGCCCTTGACCTATCCTTTCTCATAACGTGGCCTAATGCGTTGTGTTTTAATGCATCAATATCTGCCTTATTTGTTGTAAATTAAAATTTTTTTTTTTATTGTTATGCAACACTGCGTTTTTTTTTTTGAACGATGCGTAGTCGCGGAATTCGTTAGGGTCTCTGACAGTTTATTATGATATATATACTTTGCCAAGTTGTTGGATAAGTTAAAGTTTGTTTTATAAATAAAGCACATCTGAGATTAGCAACAACGATTATTAGACCCCCCCCAGCAAAGTGATTCATTAAGGTTGCACATACATAATACCATATATTTGCTATATATCCATTTGTTTCAAAGTTGTTTATTTACTAAGCTAAGCACACAATTAATTGTTTACAGAAACTCAATGCAACGTCTGCGATCAGAAAGAAAAGTTACAAGAAAAAAAAAAAAAAACTGCACGCAGCGCAAAAAATATTTTTGTTTTTTACACTTGACGGCAGTGATTAAAATTTAAATATAAATAATTAAAGAGCTTGCTTTTGTGCTGATATTGGTTAGGCCCGTCATATCACGCTTCGAAAGTTCTGGGGTCAATAAAACGTGGTGTTTGGCGGAGCTGTCAAGTAACGGCATGTGTGAAATCAACGTCACGATTAATAACACTGGCAACAATAACAACACTAGCAACAACAACAAAAGCAACAAGCAAGCAACACTAAAAAATTTCACTTTGCAACACATTAACAAAAACATTAGCGACAATTTTAGGCTTCAGTTTTGACTGAGTGACGGACTGACGGACAAGTTGCACACTTTGAAATAAACGCCACTAAAACGTTGCGCCATGCTTGAGGGCGCAATTGTGCCGGGAGCAATGACCACAACCCCACGCTCTAAAAGCACCAAGAAGCCCAACGCGCAAGCACACACGGCAAGTACTACTTGCATATTACTGCCACCGGAATTGTTGTAAAACGGACTTGACACATAAAACTCGAGTAAATAACAAACAAACAAAAAAAAAAAACAACAAAAGAACTAGAACCAGTTCAAGTAACCATTGTGGCTTTTGTCCCCCCTAGTTGTATATGAGGATCGCATATAATCTGCACAGTTCCCATGTTTGGGTGAGGTCAGCCAAGTCGGTGGCCTACATGGCGTATGAACAACATCCACCAGCAGAATATAATTTTAAGGGGACCCACAGTGATTCATAGCTCATGTTTTAAGTCTATACAAAACTAACATATATTTGTGTAGTAAAAATTCGTACGGCTAG
The DNA here is from genome assembly GCA_037043745.1 of Chymomyza amoena. Taxonomy (NCBI): domain Eukaryota; kingdom Metazoa; phylum Arthropoda; class Insecta; order Diptera; family Drosophilidae; genus Chymomyza; species Chymomyza amoena. The sequence continues at coordinate 423,714 of JBAMAX010003189.1, forward strand.
ACCACCCTTGCCTAGCTTCCGCCCCTGGCGTTAACCATTGTAATTCTAGCGTTACACCAGGGTCAATATTTTTTACCGTTTTGCTTGTGGTTGTCGCGTCTCAGTAACACAAAAACAAAAAAAAACAACATTTATCCAAGCTGCAGCTAGTTTTGCAATCTTTAATCAACAGCAGTCGGAAATGTTTGAACTGGTTTCTGCACTGTCAACCAGGTGTGTGGTTTTTGGGGTTTGGAAAATTTGGTGGCCATTATGTAACTGCTGAAATAAACTGAATGTTCTTTTTTTTCTTTGTAATAATGCAACAGGAAGTGGTTTTTATAATGTAACCTTCGAGGATTGTTTTATTTCAGTCGGGACAGTCGGGACATAGAATTGCATCCGTTTTTACAACGTTTGGTTGTAAACAGTATAAATGTGTGAGGTGTCTTAGGGGCACTTGTTTCAGGAAGCTATACCCAACTAGCACAACGGAAAATAAAAATCACTTTTATATGCATCATTCTAGGCATCAAATCATACCCGGGAACAAAATAGCCGACAAACTGGCGACAAAATCAATAATAGGGCTTGAGTTCATCCTTGGTTGCAGTCTCTTGGCGTCTTATCATTCCGTGAAAAAAAGTTAGCTTTAGCTCACTATCTGATCCTTCCAGCAGCGGCATGGTCTTTCCCTCCGCCGGGTGCCTATAGCAACCGCTATGAAAACCTTACCCACTGAAGATTCCTCATCTATAAGGAGAATATGCTGAGCCAGTGAAGCCGCTGAATGTTTACCTGCTTAACTCTACTACGATCGCCGGAGAGCTCACATTTAAACCGAATGCGGTATTCGTCAGCAACGTTCGTTTGTAAAGCGTCAAAGATTTATAATATCAAAAGGTTTAAGAAAATTTAACTACTGGTCATGAATTCCCTATGGATATTGACTAGGCTATACAGAAAACATCTAAGCAAGATGGGCATTACGGATTCTTACTGCTTACTGATTTTTAAGAGACGAGAATCAGGATGTAACCCGTCTATAAATATTACAAATATGTTTTGTGGCTTACTGAGGAGTTTCACGGCTAGATGCCTTATAAGAAATCAGATCCTGAGAATTGCAACGCAGCTTTCCCAAATATATTATTTTTAACTTATAAAATTATTGATGCATTTTTGCTTTAATTTTCTTATGGAAAAGCGTCGATGATTTTGTCGTCCGAGATCATTATTTTTTGCAAGATACAGCACTAAAAGGCAATGGCTTTGATATCAAACTTAGCACGACAGAGGCGTGTACATCTCTTAGGGCAGTTCACCCAATGAACCCAGGACTATAACGAATCACTAGACAGACACACCAGCATTTTCCAAGCTAGATTGTGCTATTGAAAGGTGTGCAGAAGTCAATCTGCAAAAGAACTACCACGGCAAGGATATCTCTATCCTATCTGATAGTCTAGCCGCAATAAAGACACTAAGCAGAGCCAAGATCACATCAATGCTAGTCACAGAAGTGAGAGCTGCACTGGACAAATTAGGAGACAAAAAGCTCACAATTATATGGATTCCAGAACACAACAATATGCTTGGAAATTAGCTGGCAGACAGACTAGTGCTAGTGCAGCAACACCGCTGTGGGATTGATAACCACATGGTACGGGACCTACTGAAAATTGAGGAAGAAAACAAACCGCTGATTCACTGGGCAGGCATCATGACTTAAGCAGTCAAAAACCCATGTAACTGCAGGCGTAAGAGTGAGAATTTTGACGGGACCACTTAAATTGAGGTATACCCAGAAGCTATATTTGGGGCCTTAGAGGGCGACAAAGTTACTAAAACACAATTTTTCGTAACTTTTCCTGGACTTTTATCGATATGATATATACAAAAATTTTGTGAAAAAAGCATTTCACCTCTTTGTATTGTATTTAAAATATTCCATGTATACGCAATTGTTTTCAGGTCAAGCGCATGTTTCGTATATGTTTATTGTACAAATAGTTGCTTATTCTTCATCAAAAATTGGAAAATTTGCAATAGAAATGTATCAATAAAAGTCCATTTTATGCACCTGTATGAAAAAAGCTTTCGTATGAACAATCCCATAACTCATAACAGCGACGTGACTCGGAAATATCGACAGTATTTCGGCCTCACCAATAAAAAAGCTAAAAATAAAAGTTGCTATCGTAGAATGGTTTGGGAGCAGCAGTAAAAACAACAACAAGACGAAGCATCTGCCTGTTGTCGCCAACGTCATGAGCCACAGACCCGAAAGTCACAAAGTTTGGAAAGATTGTGTATACGAGTATGTGTGAAATTCAAATTAGCAGGTAAATGAGATAGAAACGTATGCGCCACACGTAGCCAATGGCGGTCAGTAGAGTAAGGGTGAGGGTGAAGATGAGGGCAAGGGCGGCAGCAATGGGATTGCGTCGTGCAGAAGCGGAGTTAGACTAGAAATTTTGTTCTCAAAGTGATTTGTTTGATGAAAACATGTTGTGCACAAATTATAAAACTAGAGGTCTTGTTTCTTGCATTACTATGGAATACAAAACACCACTATAGGAAAAACAGAGCGATTATGTTTTTTTGTTGTACACACTCAAAGGGAATACAACAAGTCGTTAGTTTCTTTCTAAGTTGCGTACAAGTTTTGAGTACAGTGAAAATGAAATGAGTGAAGTAGGATCAAAATGTTGGATAAGTTGGTACCAATTTGGCAAAGAGAGTATATTCCTCAGTTGGCATTATAATCGCAGTTTGCTGCACCCAGACTGAGTAAACGAGTGCACTAGTTGACAATACAAAAGAGTACAACCAGGAAGTACTAAAATATAAAGAAGCGAAGATGCTCTCTTGAGTGTAAGTCTCCGTAAAATCGCGCGCCAGATGGGGTCGGAAACACAATGTTTGCATATGCTTTTACACCAAGCGTTCCCATTTCGCGCACAATCTTTCAACGGGGGAAAAAAAAACTTGTTGAGTTACTTCGTCTCTATAAATTTTAGTACTCTCTGGTACAACAAAATGTTTTCAGAGTGATGATTTACGTGCTGTTTTGTGGGCATGAAACTCAGATATCTAAATTATATATCTATCTAATTAAGTCTTTTAACTTCTCTACAATAAAACGTATGGTGAGTGCTTCCGACCACGGTTTTGTTCTCTTCGAAATCTCCGAAATTTCTGTCATCCGTCTTATTTTGGATTACGCGAATACGGGCTTTTTTTCTTTTTACGCATTAAACACTGATTAAATTGGGATTTAAATATCCGCCTTCCTTCCCTAAATTGCCGATTGATTCCACTGATATTTTGATAAAGTTAATTTTATCTTCTTCGTCTATTTGGTGTTTCGTTAAAAGTTTCAACCATGGATAGACATTGTTCAAAAACAGTTTTGCGCCACCAAGAGAAAAGTTATTGCAAATTTCAAAATTTTAAATAAATTATTTTGACAGAAAATTTAAAGTAAATAAAAATTTGTCTTTACACCTCAATTTTATATACTATGCTACTGTGCCCAAAAAATCGGTGGAATTTTTTTTATAAATCCAAAAATCGTTATTTTTTTATCTTTATTATTAAATCCTCGAAGCATGCCAAAAAGTCTTCTTCCGGTTTAATGTCTTCAATCGACTCAAAACGGTTTCTTCGGAGTGGTCTTTTGAGTTTTGGAAATAGCCAGAAGTCACGCGCATCCAAATCAGGTGAGTGAGGTGGTTGCGGCACCATATTGGTTCCATTTTTGGCGAAAAAGTCACGAAGAATCAGTTTTTTTTTTCGAAAAATTTCAGCATTTTTGGTACCAATCGAGACTTGACACGTTTAAGGCCCAAAACATCTTTCAAAATGGTATTAATTGATCCTTTTGGTACGCCAATTTCATCAGCAATGTCTCTTATAGTGAGTCGACACTTTGCAATCACTAATTTACTTTTTGGATGTGAGCATCGTCAGTTGAAGTCGATGGTCGACCTGGGCACTCTTCGTTTTCAACGCGTTCTCTACCTTCTTGAAACAATTTATATCAACCATGTGTTATTGATTTTGGTAGAGCTCGGCCCCTAAAGCCTTACTCAACATTTTAAATGCTTCTGCAGCACTTATTCCATTGAGGAAACAACATTTTTTTTTGTTGAATAATTTCACACCTTGTAAAAATCGCCAAATTCACTTTTTGTTGAAGCCAGTAACAGTTGTACCAACTTAAAAAAAAAAATTAGGGAAAATATGAACCAGCGTAATTTAAATCGAAAAATTCCACATATTTTTTGGGCACAGTAGTATATACATAAGCTACGCAGTCGATTCCCCAAAACTATTCTCAATGAAACCGCCCCTGGCTCGCGAATGCGGGAGAGTCACAGTTGCCGCCACTCACTCAATGTACCTAATATTTTATGTCTAGCGACAATATGTGCAAACATTGAACCGGTTATAGAACATGAAGTTAATTTTTTGGTATTATCACAAAACAAAACTTCTGCCAGACGTTCGTTTGGCTTAGCAACTCAACATGTGACTAAAAATACAAAAAAAAAAACACAGAGTAAGTCAGTTTGTCAATGAGTTTGAATTACAATGCAGCCATAGTTAACTGCACGCTTCATTGATGATTAAGATACTATTATAATTATAATAGGTATACCTATAGTAATTGCAAGCATTGGGTGCTATTTAGTAATAGTTTGTTAGACAATTGTCTTACAATCAAGGCTAACCGGTTTTTTTTTTGTTTTGGTGTGCAATTTGGCAAGCAAATAAAATGAAAATCAAGCGATAAGTCAGCGTGCAGCTTCCAGCTAAATTCGATGAATGGGCCAAGATGTTTCACACAGTCAGCTCACAAAATATTTGAAGCTTTTTTATTTTCTTATAAAATACTTGACATATTGTATTTAAATATATGCAAAGGCGTTAGCTAAAGAGTATACGTATAATCGGGAAAAAATTCATGCCATACCAAGAGCAATCAAACACAAATATGGTAAACATTGTAAGCAATTAATGTGGGCTAAGTAAATAGCTCCCACAGCGTTTTATTAAGGCTGACAAGGTAATAAGAGCGGGTTTTTTTTATGTTCTTTTGTATTCTACAGCCATAGTCGAAGTCGAGCATATACGAAGTACTTGAAAATAAACAAAGAGCGGTTCAAAAAACCGACTAGTTTTAGCTAAATAAATATTTATGAGAGAATTCTATAGAGAAAGGCTAAAGTGAAAATTTGCTTATGAGGCAGCCATTCTCTGGTCATCCACGTGCAACACGACTATTTGCTAACAAGTACCGCCTTCGATCAATTTTTATTCAAATGCCTAAGAAAACGTACGCCAGATAGAACTTTCAATGAAGAAATTAAGTGATAAATGACGTCACTACGTCACTACTATCACGAAGTCCACTCAGCTTAAAGAATCGATCACTAAATTAAAAAAAAAAGGTTTTTTCAAGAGATATTGTCTTTTAGATGATATGGCTGTGCAGCTAAAGCACATTCAACAGAAGTGCAAGAGAAGACTAAGGACGATTACAGATGCCCCATACATTATTCAGATCAACATTTTAGAGTGGGATTTCTGAAATCCTTAAAATGTGGAATAATACAATATAGCGCAAAACTGATTAGTAATCTAAATGTAAAAGGATTACTATACACAAAATATCTACTGGGCGCCTGGACATAAAGGCATATGCAATTGCCAAAAGCGGTGTTGAGCTTCCGGAGGGACAAATACACGACGTACGCCGACCGATCAAACATCTGTACGTTATGCTGGAGTGCAACATGAAGCGCAGAGCTGAAGCTAGATGGAAAAATCTAGACAGCTGTCACACAGCGAAAATCTTGCTGGCTCATTACGGCAGAAAACAAAGTAACTTTACATATAATGAAACTCTCACGCACTGAATGCAGGACCATCACGGGTGTGCTAACAGGACACTGCCTCTTAGCGAAGCATGCGCATAGGATGGGAATAACGGCAAGCGAATCATGCAGGATCCGCAGGGATCCGGAAGTCCCTGAGACCCTAGCACACGTACTCTGCGACTGCCCAGCCATCTCTAGACATCGTCTGACCACCCTAGGAGAACCAGCGTTTGTCGGTCTAGAAGAGGTGGCCAGGCTACAAGTTGGGCGGCTACTTAATTTCGCTAAAAAAGTAAAATTTTTAACCGACCATCACTTTGCGTAATAACCTCAAATCTGGCACAGCTAAGGACCAAAAGGTCTATGCTAGGCTGCACTCTGTTGTGGCCGGCCAGTGTAACCTAACCTAACCTACTATACACAAACTTGCCAAATTTTGGATCATATTAAAAAAGTCTACAACATTTTTGATGATTGTAATAATACAAATTTGGCACTTGTTAAGCAAATACATATTTTATGCTCTATTTATTTATCTATCGTTTTAAAAAATTCTGATGGCAAAAATTGAAGAAGTTTTCAGCTGCCTGCGTCTGACAACCAAATGGCAGATAGAACTTTGTGGCTTCACATGGAGCTGTGACCTAAAAGTACATATAAAAGAAATATATGTATAGTTCCTCGCCCATTGTTGAGCAACACGGATTTACTATATATTACGTCAACAAAATTTTTCATTTGTACCCGATTTGAGGGATTTTTATCTTCCCTGACATTCTCATCAACAAATTAAAAAAGATACAACTTTAAAACCTATGTACCAAGTTAACAATTTATTTTTAGTAAAATAAATATGTTCAAAAGAGTTCTCTATATTTATCTTAATTTAAGCATAATACAATTCTTGGCTTAGAGTCTGATTAAAAGTCTTTCAATGCAACTTCCAAACTATGATTATCTTATTTTCATCGTACATTTTTTTCTTGTTCCTATACTACTCCCGAATCCGGAAGTCCCTGAGACCCTAGCACACGTACTCTGCGACTGCCCAGCCATCTCTAGACATCGTCTGACCACCCTAGGAGAACCAGAGTTTGTCGGTCTAGAAGAGGTGGCCAGGCTACAAATTGGGCGGCTACTTAATTTCGCTAAAAAAGTAAAATTTTTAATCGACCATCACTTTGCGTAATAACCTCAAATCTGGCACAGCTAAGGACCAAAAGGTCTATGCTAGGCTGCACTCTGTTGTGGCCGGCCAGTGTAACCTAACCTAACCTATACTACTCCCAACAAATATTATAGGTACAAAAGAGGAAACTTTTGTAAGCTTAGAATACTTATAAATATTAGAGGCATATTGTGGCCAGAATAAATTGAACAATATTGGCAACAAAACTACCAAATATATTTAGTTGCCACGATATCATGATATAAGGCACTAATCATGCTAAAATTTCATTTGAACGTTGGTAAATCATGATTTATTAATACAAGATTACAAAGAATGTGCTTAAAAACAGTATATATATAAAGTTACACATACGCAGCGTATACACTATTAGGCGGATAGCAAATGTGTCAATTTTGAGCGGTCAATAAACCAGCCACCCCTACACCGGACTGAAACTTGTCTGGGCAACAATAAACCAACCTATACAAATAAAAAGGGTGTTTTTTCGAGACTTAAATTCCCTAAAAAAAAAGAATCACAAATTTATGAGATCGCATTATTGGTTTATTGAATAAAGACGGCCCATGAGAAAATAATGAGGCAACGTAAAATCCTATCCGTTTGGTTTGGACTGTCAAAACGTTGTTAAGAAAGAAAGTGGAAAAAAGGACGTGGTTTATCTAATAGATGACTAATTGCTAAAAATATTTAAATCTCAATATTGGTTTATGCCAGGAGAGCTGAATTTTTACGCGACTTGGAAAACCTATTGTGCGAACCATTGCCATTAAATGTCCTCCTTTGCTTGATAAGGCTTTTCATAGTTATACATGCAAACGAAAATCTTTAAATTTCAGTTTAAATCAAATTATTAATATTCCAGTATATAATTTCAGTGCTGCGCCTCAAAAAAACACCCTTTACCAAATTAGTATAAAAACCAACGAAAGCGCGAGTAAATGAGTGTGTGGTTAGGTTCGAGCAACTGTGCCGTGTGGTGCCGGCGTTTTTATTTTCGTTTTAGGTCGTCAACCCGCGCACGCTCGAAGCTGTTCATTTTGAGCGGGAAATCGGAAAACAGCCGTTTTGTGTTTTTATTGTGGGAAGCCCGCGACCCCCATTAAATATGAGTGGTACTCCTACACGCGTTTGCGCATTTTTATGCCAAGGGTTGGAGTTGTAGCCAAGCAGAAGCTTTAGCACGCTACCACCTCCTGAACCGGAGACCCAAACTCAGAGCCTGAAGTGTCAAAGCACACCGACTGAATGTAGCTGTTTGTGTATTGGCACGCGACATGTACATGCATGTTTGTGCATGTCCGTTTTGTATATGTGTGGGTGTGCAGTACAACTCCTTTTTTTTTCTTAATTTGTACAAAACTTACTGCCGCACCTTTTATAGTTGACTGGTGTTAAACTTTCACTAGAAACTTTTTAATTTTTTTTAAATTATTTAATTGCACTTTGTTTTTGATTTTATTTTATTTGAATGTTCACTACACTATATGCACGGAAGTCCTTTGCATATTTTTTAATTTAATATAAGAAATTTAACTCCAATTGAAAACTATGCGCAGCAAACAACTTTACTACTCGATTGCTCAAAAGCGAATGATTTTAAAAACGTTAAGCACGCTCTGCGCTCTGTGGCAAAGTTCGTTGAGTGCTTTCCAAAGCTCGGAACGGCTTGGAATTGAAACGCATTCAACAGACTTGAGTGAATCATACCAGAGATAGCAGAACCGAATACTGTTAAAAATTTGAATTAACATAACTGCTACTGTTAAAAAATAAAATGGCTGAGTTGTAACGGTATCTGACAGTGTTGTAGTTTTGTCCTTTTCCAGCCGGGAAAAATGACCGCTATTGAAAAATGTCTACTGATTTCTGGCCTGCACTTTACTTAAAAGGGCAAATTTTTTTTTTAAACCAGTTCCAGCGAAAATTTTGCGATTCCTTTTAGTTTTGAGCCTAAGTGAAAAGCTATAAAGACTTAGCAGGCTATAATTAATTTTTTTAATTAACTTCCTATTGTTCTATTGTCCTATTGTTTATTTATTTCTTACATTTTTTATGTGGCAACAAGGTGACCGGTTGCAAAAGGACGCATTTTAAACTAAAATAATTTCTTTGAGTTTGGTAGATTAACAATAATGTTACTAGCGGGTATCAGGAGTGCCTTGTTACACCCAAGAATTATTAAATAAAATGAAATTGAATGAAATACTCAATACGTAATTGACTTTGATTGGGAAAAAAATCTATTTTATGACCTATATGGCCAATTTAGACATGTTGAGTAATTATATATAATAGCATTTGCGTAATCAAACGCATGAAATTACCTTAACACTAAATTAAAAATTTTTCATCAATATTTGCGACTATCATATTCCAAAACCTTCCAAATGCCCAACCTATCGGAATATAACAAAACTAAATAAATAAATAAAAATGTTAAGAACCTACCACACATCATAAGGAAACCACGAAAAATTTAGTTTAATTATAATTGATAGATCGTGAGTCTATAAAGCACACAAGAATAACATTTAATTTTTGTTTTTTAGATTATCGCTTATTTTAAGTTATATAATTTCGGGTTGTCCCGACTTTACCCGTAATTGCAATCAAAACCGATAAAATACTTAAGAAGTCGCAAAGATATTCATTTGCCAAATTTGGTAACTAAGTATTTGGGGGAATCGGGTATCGATGATTTCTGAGTGGAAGCTTAAGCTTGTCACAAGGTGTTCCTTATGCATCTTTAAATTTTTTTATTTGCATACTTTAAAAATACAAATCCGGTGCAGTTTCTAACACAGGTAACTTTACAAGCATTCTGCTTTGGAAATTGAAAATGTTGAAGTATTCTATTAAACTTTATTTTCCAAAAATGCTATCCAATTTTGAGTTGCCTTAGAAATTACCGCGATAACATTTGAGCCTTGAAGTAGCCTTAAAGCCTTTAATTTATAGCCAAAATATGCAAATTTCTTCCACATCTATGCAAAAAACATTTTAAAGCTCAGCAACTTAGATTTACAAAACATATAATAGTACAGCTTGGTTTTACTTGTCAAATTTTTTCACACTTGTGTTAAACGAAAAAAAAATATTTTAGTTTCATTTCGATTTCGGTGTTGAAAGCAGCAGTTCATAAAATTCGTATTCTACTTGCTTAAATAAATTACAGAAAGTTTTATAAAATTCATATATTTATTTGGTAAAACAAAAATATTCTGTACTTTTAAAATTCGTTTGCTATAAATTTTTTTTTTTTACAGGGGCCAAAAAAATGGATAAAAAAACACTTATTATATGGATTATATTTGGAGTGATTCTTTTGCTTCTTCTGATTGTTTTCATTGCATTGATTATTATGAGGGGGGACTATAAAGGTGACTCATCGAATTCGGAGAGTGGATCGAATTCGGATAGTGGATCGCATCCGGATCATGGATCGAATCCGGATCATGGATCGAATCCGGATCATGGATCGAATCCGGATACTGGATCGAGTGCGTGAATGTAGTGCCTGCAAGAATTTGAATTGTTGAACACCACTCAGCTCTGTTCGCGTTCCAAAAAGTAAACATTTTTATATTAGCGCGCTCAGCAAAGCTGTTCAAAGCAATAAACGTATTCAGGAAGATCAAAAAAAATCGGAAGGTCAACCAATTGACAGTGAGAGAAACATTCTTAACGGAGGTCAATTCGTTGGAATAATGTGAATGTGGAATGTGAGATTTTTCTTTTCCTCGAACTTTTCTTGAAGAATCGTCATTTGAATGAAGTTAAAAATGTAATGTGCAAGCCAGATGGAAAGACAGTCTCAAAATTAATTTGTATAGTTGGCCACTTCGCCTTTGTTATAGAGTGTACATATTCCAAGAAACGATTAAATTAAATTAAATGAATCAAGTGCTTTGGTGTTAATTTTTCAGAGCAACGACGTCAGGAAAATCTTGCCAGTGTTGGACTTTAGCAGTCATGAGTGATTCCTCTTTGGATTTGTTGTTTAGTATTTCGTTAGCTCCGATAACATTTCGCTTGCTAAGACCAATGATGACTGCCAAAAAGGTTATTTTAAAATGCACTTCGATCTATCGAAAATTGCTCTGCATGGAAAAGTTGAAGCAGTTCGGTCTAATGATTGACACAAAAAATGTTAAACGTCTGTTCGTTCTTGATTACGAAACGTCATACTGCATAAACGATCTAACTTTGCGGGTATACCGCGCTCTCTCTGACGATGGGGCGTAGTATAGTAATAAATGAGCCCTGAACTCAGGCATGGAAAAGATAAGAGAAACAAGGACACATACATAAATGTATCTTTCCATCTCTTTCTTTTGACTGGAAAATCAAATCAAATCAAAAAACAATAACCAAAGAAAAGTCGACGGCTTATGCATAGTTAGTTTATTATTAGTTTGAAAAAAGAACAAGAAAAGGTTTTTTTGTGCGTGCAAGTACTAAGTAAGTATTTAGCAAATATAATTATTTAATGTTTTATTTTTTCTTCACAAAATAATTTAAAAGATATTAAGAATGTGGAGCAAAAGACGCCTAAATTCATAGCTGCTGATTTTTACAGCTAAGGTTCGGGACTGAAAGGTTCAGTGAAAAATGAACGCGTAGATTCATGGAAGTTACTGAAAATTCAGGCATGATTTCATGACTAATTCAAACCTGAACCGAATTTATTAACAAATCATTTTAAATTTTAAATTCATATAGGGAAAAGGCTTCTAAGTTGCTATACCTTGTTTTTTGTCTATATCTCGATATTGAATACACAAAGACATTGATGTAAATATATGTACCTTGGAAAGAGAAAAGTAAGTTTATTGATTTTAAGTTTAACGGTATGAACGGTCCGTGTCGGATTTTGCGGTATATTGTGGCTTATTTTGTTCTCTGGTGTGTTGTCAAATTGCCGAATTCGGCTTCGTGTCTGTGTAAAAACCAATGGAAACATCAAATAATCAAAGAATGGATGACCGTAAATAGCAATTTGAGCATTAGAAAGTTGGCAAGGCAAAGCTGCTGGCGAAAGACCCGAATTTCATGGAAAAAAAGGACCGTGCAAAGGGCATGATTTCCGAGATCATTTTGTTAAAAACGGATTGAATACCGTCCAATAGCACCCGATATGAGGTCATCGAAAAATCGAAGATGATTTTAATGGCCATACTGCAAACCGGTTATAAAAAAAGTTTCGAGAATTGCATTATTCGTTGGCATAAGTCCGTTGTAGTCGATGTGGAATACTTTTATTTTTTGTATTTTAGAATTTCTTCACTTAGCAATTAGTGTAGAGTTAGTAGTTTCAGTAGGCACTAGGTAATGATGCTTACCTCTTCCCTTTTATTTTATTAATAAATGCCTTGAAGGTAGGCAGACCACACGAGTAACAGGGAGTGGAGTTGACAACTACTCTATTTTAAAATCAATGCAATTAACAAATATACCAACAGATGACCCACCCTATACACAAAGGATTCGGCACAGCGAAAGGCGTTAAAAACCGAGAAGGCGACAAATTGGCAACAACAGAGCAGCTTACATCTTGATAATAACAGCACCTGCAATAGAAGTGAGCAGCGCGCTTAGGAACTCCAAAAACTTCCGAACCAACGAACTTGTCCATCTAATACGTTTGATTATTTTGAAGGGGGCGCAATCCGCCCTATAGTAAGTATATAACAAAGATCATATACAAAGGAAAAAAAAATTAAATAAATATGGAGATGTAGTTGTTCATAAAGACGGACAGACCGACATGGGTATATCGGCTTATCTAGTCATCCTGATCATAAGTACTTTAGGTAACTTGTGGGTGGTCTCCGATGTCTCCCGTATTTAATATACACTTTTGGCTTGATTAAACTTACTACATACTTTTACCATATGGTATAAGGTATAAATATGGCGAGGATTAAAGACTCGTAAGATACATCATCAAAGCTAATCCAAAAAAATTATCTGCGTGACAATAATGCGCATCTTCTACTTAAATAGTAATTCCATAGTTTAGTTTCTTAAAAAAAATCTGAGGAGGCTCGAACTATCCTGAAAAATAGTTCAATCGTTAGGTACATGTATGTAAAGTTTCATCATATTGCATCCGAAATTTTCGGACTTTTTACAGTGATTTTTGGGCATTCGGAAGTTATATGACAAATTGTGTCAAATATTTTTCTGAACTATGACAAATAAAAATGAGAGTATTCTTGAAGTTACTGGTAGTTAACTATGGAAGGTGTACGAGTTTGACTTTTCATATAGGGTAAAATTAAAAGTTTGTTTGATAGATCGCTGAACCAAGATAAACCAATTTTTAAGTTATAATTTTATCGTCTTCAAGTTGATTCCTTTTACAAAGATGTATCAGGTTTTTCAATAGGGAAGCTACAAAAGTAGGCTGATAGGGACAGAAAACGACGCCATATTTTTCCCGCTCTCTTGACATTTGTCTTCGGTAAGGTTTGCAATTTCATCATGGAAAAATATACGTTCCAACAAAGAGTCGAAATTATTAAAATTTAATACCGAAATTCGGAGTCAATAGCCTCAACTTTAAGAGCGTTACTTCCAATTTATGGTCGTCATAATTGTCCTGCCAGATCAACAATTAAGCGTTTAGTGGAAAAATTCCACAATACAAAATGTTCCCGTGCCAGTGAGACAAAAAGTGGCCGTAGTGTCGACAATATTGCTGCCGCTAGCGCATCAATTGAGGAAGACCCAAATCAGTCTCTCTAACGTTGTTCTCAAGCGTTGGGCATCTCTGTGCCGCCGTTGTGGCGAAAGATCTTGGCCTATATCCTTACAAGATCAAATGGACGCAAGAACTGATGCCGTTTGACCACCAAAAGCGTCGTATGTTCGTGAATTGGGCTGAGCAACAACTTAAAAATTATCCGGATTTTCATCGAAAAATCATTTTCAGCGATGAGGCTCATTTCTGGCTAAATGACTTTGTCAATAAGCAAAATATGCGTTATTGGTCAGGCAGCAATCCACACGTTCTCCATGAGTCACCATTGCATCCAGAAAAAATCATGGTTTGGTGCAGTTTATGGGCCGGCGGCGTCATTGGGCCGTACTTCTTTCGTGATGATCAAGACCGGAACGTTACTGTGAATGGGAATCGCTACCGCTCAATGGTAACCGAATATTTTTGGTCCGAATTGGATGATATGGACTTGGTCAATATGTGGTTTCAACAGGACTGCGCGATAAGCCACACAGCGAATGTCACAATCGATTTATTGAAAACCAAGTTCGGTGAACGTGTTATCTCACGAAGTGGCCCAGTCAATTGGCCGCCTCTGTCGTGCGATTTGACGCCATTAGACTATTTCCTGTGGGGCTACGTCAAGTCTATGGTCTATGCCAACAAACCAGCGACGATTGATGAACTTCGTACGAATATCGAACGTGAAATTGCAGCATTATCGGCCGATTTATACTTGAAATCCGCCGAAAATTGGGTTCAGCGTCTGGACTTCTGCAAGCGTGCCCGTGGTGGCTATGCAAAGGAAATGGAGTTCCATACATAATGGCATCGCAGGAATTGATATCCAAAACCGTTTTTGTTTTACTTAAAAAAACTTTTGTAGCGCTCTTATTGAAAGACCCTTTATATGTGTGTGGATAAAACAAGAAGTTTTTGTCTGCAAAATAAGGAAAGTAAGAAAAGTTAAGCATTTTTTTGAAACATCAAAAAGATGCCCTTAAATTGAAATCAAAAGTTGTATATTAATCTTACAAAGATTTGAAGGGTGCGTATTTTTTTTAAAGTTTTTAATACAGATTTTGTTGACTAAACTCGACACTTTTATGCACTCAAAAATGTCGTGCTCCGCTGGCAAATTAGCAAACTATTTGCCAACTTTTAAATGCTTTTAAAACAAAAGTTTTACAAGCGTTAATAAGCGGCACATTCAGACCATACTAACTTTCTGGAGCTGCCCCTTACAAAGGTCTGCTGCAACTGTTGCCACTGTGCACAAATCTAATTATGCAGCCGAGTGCACCTGCCATAAAGGTAAAGAAGCAGCTGGTTACCTTAACTATCAGCAAAATTGTCCAGAGCCTTGGCACAAAGGCTGCGGATATCAAAAGGACCAACACAAAGCGCCTTTTAACCACAGCCACTGACCCAATTATGTTAAAAAATTTTAACTTCAAAGTTCGGCAAAGTTGTTGACGTCACAAAGCGAGTTTAATCTGCACATGCGACATTGTGCAATCTTACAACATAATTGTCCGTATCTAGCCTCACTTAGCCCCTTCTTCGAATCAAAGACACCTGAGCCTTATTAGCTTTTAACAAGCTTCGTGTGGCATCCACTTGTTCTCGTCAGTCCAAACATTCGAGTAGCATACATACATTTGATACACGACTCCCATTGTCAGTAGGCATATGGATATTAAAAACAAATTTCTTCTTTTAACCCGAATCCTAAGTCTACTATGACGTGCGCGTCTATTACGTTGTCATAATCGGACCGTAGTGAAGCTGTTCCCTTACCCCACAACTGCGCATGTCTCCAGGCATCGTAACGTAACGATTCACTGTGCCCGCTCCCAATGTCGATTACAGTGAAACCGCGTCATGTTGCGGGTGTCACTGTCGCTTTATGGTGCACTTCCATAGCACCTGCGGCTTGTGCAAAGGAGAAGGCAACAGGTGCCTCACCTGGCCAGCGGTTAGGAGGGCCTTGCAGCATAGTTCGTTCCTATATAAACGCTGGTCGTTGCCGCGTTCTTTCTCAGTTGCGCCGCGTAGCTCTAAGGTGAAGTTTGCTTTTAAATGAGTGCAAAATCTACTCGCAGTTTTCGAGCTCTTTATTAATATGTGTGGATAATAATCTCTTGAGCTCCATAAAAAAATGTGCAATCGTTTAAGTACAGTTGAAGCTGCACCTGGTAGTAGCTAAAAGGAGCAACAAATCCAACTACAAGCACAATTCATAATGCTACATATGTGCCAAATGCGAAAAATTGTGCTGCTTCTGCTGCTCTTTTTTTCATCAGGTTGTTTTAAAATTCCCATTAAACCAACTCCAATTTCGGTTCAACACTAAAAATATTAGAATGTCAATACTTTGTCAATTATCAGTTAATCTCCAGCTTCGTCCAATCGTATTTATTTCCGCGATAATTACACAGGCACACAAGCAAAACCACCTTCGGATCGGAGTTTTCCTTATGTTTTTGGACGTCCAAACGAGGTCCAAAAAATCTCAGCACATTAGCGTTCTGGTACAATCTCAAAAAACTGAACAATATTTTTTAAAACCAGTTGTTAGATGATTTTTTGGACCGAATCCGAGTTAGCGTAACTCGAACACGACAGAATTTTAAGACAACCCCTAAAATACCTCGTTTCATGAGGTTATGTTAGAACTATTACAAGCTCGTGATTTTTGGACCTGGGATTGAGATGCGACCGCAGGAACATGTAACACATAAGGCCCTACCTTCGAAAATGAAAATAAATTTATTTCGGAAGCTGTATTACAACTTAACCTCAAAACACTCAATAAAAGATTTTTTTGAGCCCACACGTTTCTGAACCGTAATATTTTTTATGTTGTATAGCTTTAATGACATGGTAACAAAATTATTCGAATACCGCAAAATGCTAGGCTTATAAGGTAACTCCCCAAAAAAACGTGGTGCAATTATGTTAAAGCCTACAAAACGTTTCTAGCATCGCCGCATATAAATCCAACCTTAAAGCATCTTTATAAAAAAGAAATTCTAAAATGGAAACAAATTCGAATTTAAGCCATTACGATTGTTTTACATTTTGTGTCTGTTTTTTACGATTTTTTCTACGTTCCTAAAAAGACGTAATATAATTTACGACCAATTTTGTCATTTTCTAAATTTCTTTAAAAATTCGGAAAAAAATTTTTATTTTGCAGTTGATTTTGTGACAAAAACTGAAGTTTAAATTTAAATGTATTGTTACTCTTGACTTTACATAAATTTGAGATCAATCCTTCATCGTAGATTTCCATATGGCAGAATCCATATTATCCCTTATTTCCTGAGCAGATTAAGTTTGTTGAATTATATCGATATCTCCCCTAGTCTTCGCTCTTTTTAGCTAGACAGTTTCATATTCTTATTTCAAACTTGATAGAGCTATGCGACATCACTTTTCATAGAAAATACGTAGTGAGTAGAGAACTATTTGATCTCCAAGTCTCTCCAATTTTTTGAGTAATATTTCATAATAGTCCGAAATGCTTGCGGATACCGAAAGTAGAACGAAGAGTAGGGAAGGATGAAGGTGATCCAATAATCCGGATGAAATGTATTTAAAATTGTTGTTCTTTAGACACCGCAAACTGTTTTAAAAATCGAGAAAACTACTGAATTAACAGGGAGATGAGTCTGCAATTCCTAAAATTGGCGGATTATCTAAATGGACCATCCGACAGTTGGATACTTATTACAGGATGACTTTCAAAAAGACTAGGTCGGAATCACTCCTTATTGTTACTAAGCTGCATGTTAATGTAAAAAAGTAGGGAGGACCGAATCGTAATATTCGGTGCCATAGGTCGAAATTGATTTTATATCAATGGCATGCCAAGGCCCTAGATTCTATAATTGCTTAAAATATTTATAAAAAGGAGCAAAAAAAATACTGAATTTGATTAAAATTGTCTAATTTTGATGATTCTTATGGTGTATAACTTGAATTACAGACTTTAGGTGTAATTTGAACATATGTTAAGGACGAAATCAACTCGGAAAACCCTTCATAATATAGTTTACGATTAGCTGCAAGGATACTACCGAAAATTTATTTTATTGATACTTATTAGGAATAACTTTTGTGAACATAACGTGTTATAACTTCTAACAAAACATTTAAAGTGACCTTCTAGTGGATTAAACCCAAAATTGACTTTTCCACGTCAAAAAATTCAGCTTGATTTAATTCCTAAACTAACTAAAGGGAAATAAAATATCTAATTACATTACTTGAAGCTCTTGAAATAAGCAGTCAAAGATATACAAAAATTATAACCATTAAGTAAATAAATAATTAATTGTACAATTTTTTAAACTTCAGTATACTTGAATTGTCCTAATTAACAACATCATCTTTTTAAAAGATACATCTGATTCCAGCGATTACACCCTAATAGATCTGAGAACCGACCATGCTTGAAAATTTACTCAGATATTTATTAGGAGCACTTAAGTTAGTCTTCAACAATAAAAAATTGAGAGCATAAAAAAGGCTGGATTATTCTACCGAATTTGTCAACTGATCCATGTTCAACTATGATCCACTGTTTTAGCCAATACAATGGCCACCGCTAGCACCATACAATCGATACCGCGCAAAAGTTAGCTGGATAATATGAAATTTTCGTTAAAATAAACGCTTTAAAAGTGGCTTTCAAAAGGTACTTATGGTACTTCGCCTTTCAGCTGCGCCCAGTCCCAAGAGTGCGGCAAGAACGGCAAGATTGACGAATAGTTTCATTTTTCAAAAGATTTCAATAAATTACTGGTCAAATCTGAAGGGTAGTTATAGCTTTTTGAAAGGCCAGAAGTGTAATAGTGTAACTAATTGATTAGACATACATAAATCTATTGGACCAACCATTTTTAAAATATATACTGTCGGACATTAAATAATATTAGGTAAGAAACTTGAAGTGAGTTGATTAAATAAAGGGTTACAAATTTGAATTAACGTGGTATATAATAATTTGCTGGCTTTATTCAAGATGTGCTTGAGAACTCTAAAAAACTTTCGCATAACACATTTTGTTTCGCTATCTTTATAAGCAAACGAGTAATTATTTATTTGCCTTAAAAAGAAGAAAAAATTAAATTTAATATTGCAAAATAATATAACAAGGAAACAAATTATTTTTTACTGAAAAAAAATTGAATTTACGAACTTTCCAATTAATTTTAAATTCAATATTTATACCTATAAGTTCCAAAATCGAAAGTTACGTCATAGAAGCTTAGTAAAGCCGATAAAGGCGGCGGGAAAATTTGATGTTGGTTTGCTTATTAAAACCACATGAATAAACTTACCAAAATTGGTGATTGGTACCATTACGTTTAGTCAAAGATTGATAAAATTAAGTGGCAAAAGGACGTGAAATTTATAAATTTTTTACTATAACTTTTGTTATATTTGTTAGATTTTGTTAATAATAAAATTCATGTCTCTGTTAAATTTCAAATAAAAATATTAAATTAATTTAAAAAACTTCCGAAATATAGACGGACGAACGGGCAGAAGGACATGGCTCAATCGCTTTCCGAGTTTACGATAAGAATTTGGGTATAAAAGACTAGGGGCCTGCTACGCCTACTTGTGTCAGGTACAAACTTTGAACTAGTGTATCTAGGGTATAAAATATTTCAAAAGAGCATGGTTGATTGTTTACGAGGTCTTCTGAAACATCCTATATATGGGAGCTATATAATACAACTCAGATATCGAAAAAACCAAAAAAAAAACTTGTCTCACCTGACATTATAACGCATCTAATCTGAAAATTTGGTCGCATTAGCTCTTACCATCTCTGAGATCTAGACGTTCATAGCAGTTACCAAACTTTCACATTAGATCCCATATTATTCCATAGGAGGCAAGTTTATTTTATTTTTTTGATATCGGGGATAAATTATATAGCTCCCATGGGGGTGTTTGAGACGACCTCGACAAAAAAAGCGTTTTAGATGAATAATTCGTTTGTTTATGAAGATATCGTAACCAAATTTGGTATTCGAAAGTTTTTTACAGTTCCCAATCACTGTACCAAATTTGATCAAAATCGGTTGACTATATCATATAGCTCCCATAGGACCGATCGGCCAAAATAACTTTTTTAAAGAAAAATTCGCTATATTTCGTTTTTTAATAAAAATATCGTAACCAGATTTGGCGTTTGGAAATTTTTTAGACCACTTAAGCAATGTGCCAAATTTGAACAAAATCGGTTGACTTTATCATATAGCTCCCATAGGTCCGATCTTCCAAAAAATCGATTTTTTAACAAAATTTGTTGTGTTTCGTTTGTTTGTTAAGATATTGGGACCAAATTTGACATTCGTGAGTATTTTATAGTTCCTAAGCACTGTACTAAATTTAATCCAAATCGTTTGACTAGATCATATAGCTCCCATAGGACCAATCGGTCCAAAAACACGTTTTTTATACAAAATTCGATGTGTTTTGTTTGTTTGTAAAGATATTTGAAATAAATTTGGCATTCAGATCTTTTTTAAGGTATTTAAGCATTGTGTCAAATTTTATTAAAATCGGTTGACTATATCATGTAGCTCCCATAGGAACGATCGGTCAAAAAAAATTTTTGCTTAAAAATTCTTCTGTTTTTGGTTTTTTGTGAAGAAATCGGACTTTATTACAAGCTAGTGGTACAGGGTATCCTAAAGTCGTCCGCGCCCGACTTTACTTCCGCCATTTTTTAAAACAATTTATAAAATTTTGCCATTGTCAACGGTTTATAGTATATTTATTTTTTTGCCACCAAGCCCCATCGAATTATTTTTGCTCCATCTACGTCACAACTTAGACATATTTCATGGTGAAAGGTTAAACAATGACATTTTTTAGCCAATAATACTTGCTCTTGTATATATGTATACTATATGGATATTTTACATTAGCTTAATTACCTACGGACTTTAAATTAATTGCACTCCTTTTATCAGCCATTGAAATCTGTATAATAGCTATAACGGAAATTAGACTTCCTTTTGAAGTCCAAAGGTCTGTCCACTGAAGCAAACAATAAATGCGTGGGCAGTACCGTGGGCAAATTAACTACTTTGCCCATAAACTTCTTCTAACTACTTTCGCCTTTTTTTGCAATGTTTGTCCATGGCAGAACCCTTGCGTCGGATGCCCATGATTTACGCAGCATGGCCAACGACGTCATTTGAACTAAACAGCCAAACCGGAAACTCTTTGCCAAAATTTTCAAGTCGGGAAATGGCAAAGGAACAAAAAGAACAACAACAACAACCTGATGAACGCGAGTTTTTCGATATGACAATGGCAGGCCATTTCCCCAATGCCGAAAGCAATCTCGCACTTCCGCCTTACCTGAAGCGACGGTGGCGTCTTTTGCATGAACGTTATGATAAATCTTTTAAGCAGCTGCAGGTGCAACAAATGTGGGTAGATCTGCAATCTCCGGACAATTGGCGACACCAAGCAGAGCAAAAAGGCAGCAATTCGGACTCAAGCAATTTTTGGAGGAGCAACAAACGTACGCCAATTCAATGGCCACGTCCTGACACTTTGGATCAGCCAGTTGGAGAACCACGGTATCCCTACGCCATTGTTTGGCCGAATGAGCAGCAAACAACGCATACCTTTAAACGCGAGCCAGTGCTGCAAAAGGAGCATCAAGTGTTTCTGCCTACGATTAGTGCTGGTAAGTAAGCTTCTAGGTCCGGTCTGCATATGGGCCAGCTAAGTTTTTTTTAAATGTCTTTCAGGAGTCATGACCAATCTAGGTGATTTTTTTAACGATCTAAAGGCGAATATGTTATTCGCTGAGCAGTCCCAGCAACTAGGTGAGGCAGAATCTCAGCTGCTAGAAGGTGCGCATCAGCATCCATTGCGTGCGGCCAAATTCAAGCAAGATGAGCAGTCCCAGCAGGATGACGAGTTGACTCAGCAGGATGACTTAAAAACGGCCAAGTTGCTGCAAGCCATACGCAGCTACAGACCATCGCAAAAAATTCGCTCACTGGTCTCCAGAAATCCTGATGGCTACAGGAATTCACAGTTTATTGATCCCAGCTACATGTGGCTGGGCCTAGGAAAATAACATTAAGCACTGGAACTCTAAATCGTTTTTCTATGATTAAGTTACAACGAATGTGAATGCTACTTGTGGGTCTGCCCCATTCCTTGGCTCTTGATGTGACAATGGTCATGGAGAAAAGGTCGTAATGTGACCAACTATATATACATATATTCCTAAAGCAAGCATTAAAAACTACCCAATTATGGCGAAAATATGAATGATTTTTATTTTACTTGCCGTAGTATTCAGGTAAGTATATTAGTTATACGCAAAAAATTATTTTGCCCATATTAGCTTTTGTTATAAAAAGATGTAAGGCGGTTGGAAAAATAGTTTTCGGGATAAGCCACAAGTTTTGGAATTCCGTCAAATTTATTAATTAAAACGTGAACTATTTTTTAGTAAATACTTTCTATATAAAAACAAAAATAAACCTCAGATACATTGGGTATCTGTGTGCCGTCTGTATGGACACCTGGAACTTGGATTATCAAAACTACCATAACCAAACTTGAAATTTGAACTCTTTCAGATCAAGTATAAGGAGATAAAATGTTTTGACCAACTACAGTCTCATTACGCTTCGAAACAGAACTTATAAAATATTCTAGAGTTTGATTTATAATAAACCTGCGCCTTATGGGCAGAATTTTAAACGAGGTGTGTTCAAAAAGTATCGCAAATTTTGTGTTTTTTCAAAAATTATTTATTTATTCATGAATATCTATTTTGCCCCTTCAAAGTAATCCCCATGGGATACTATACAGTTGTGCCAACGGTTTTTCCAATCTTCGAAGCACTTCGATGCCGTCTTTATCTCGTCAATCGTAGCGTATCGTCGTCCTTTCATGGGCCTCTTCAGTTTAGGGAACAAGAAAAGTCACAGGAGGCCAGATCTGGGGAATAGTGTGTTGTTTTGGCCAAAAAGTCGCGCTCAAGCAACGATGTGTGAGCAGGGGCGTTATCATGGTGCAAAAGCCAAAACCCCAAACCAAGGCGTTTCTGGCGTATTGCTTTGCGCAAATTACGCATAACTTGCAGGTAATATTCCTTAATGATCGTTCTACCCTGTGGCAAGAACTCATGATGCACCACGCCACTGCAATCGGAGAAAACTGTAAGGAAAACTTTCACATCCGACCGAACTTGGTGGGTTTTTTTTTGGTCTTGGTTCGTGCGGCAGCTTCCATTGAGATGGTTGAGCTTTGGTTTCCACGCCATAACCATAAACCTACGATTCGTCACTAGTTATGACCCACTAGACCAAATTTGAGTCGTCGCGGACAGAGACCAACATCTCATTAGCAATGTTCATGCGATGCGGTTTGTGGTCGAAATTGAGCAATTTTGGTACGAATTCCGCGGCGATCCGTCTCATGCCCAAATCATTGATAAAAATCGAATTGCACGAGCCAATCAATATGTCTAGGTCCTCAGCAACTTCTCTAACGTCTGTTTTTCGTCTGTTGTTGAAGTGCTCGGGCGTCCGGCACGCTCTTTGTCGTTCACATCTTCTCGGCCATCTGAGAACATTTTGTACCACCGATAAACGTTACTTCGGTTCAATGTAGCTTCTCCGTATGCCACAGTCAACATTCGGAATGCATCCACGCACTTAATTTTGTTCTTCACACAAAATTTGATACAGATTCTTTGATCCATTTTTTTGAATAGGTAAAAATCGAAGACGAGCAAAAACACGTGCAAGCCAAGCAGCTGTCAACAATTAAGTGAACATTCAAAATGGCCGAGCTTGTCGGCATAAGTGAGAGACATGAGTATTCGCGATACTTTATGAACACACCTCGTATGTAGATAACTGCCAAACTGCATTTCAAGCGTGTAGGTCCACCAACGGTTTAATTTTTATTTTACACTAGATTTTAGAAAAATCACGGAAACAAAACGAAATCAAATATCATTTATTAATACATTTATAATATGAAGTCGTCTCTTTTTTTGCTACACCATAAAAGTTGATCCACAAAATTGTAAGGTTCACATAGGCCTTTATTAAGGAGACAAGGTATCGTGTCTTTTTTGCAATCTAGCTCTGGAATACTTTATCAGAAAATAGAAACACGATTTAACACCGAGGTAACCACTTTCTTTAAATCTGTACAAATACTTGCCAATGCGGACTTATGTAGATATTATAACTGCATCGATACCATCTATAAATGAAAGCTTTATAAACCTGAAAAAATAGGCCAAGAAAATGTGTCTTATAATAAATAATCAAAAAACCAAAATCCTGATTTCCATAACAACAGAAGCAATAAGACGATACGGTCAAAATATCAGCTTTGGTATTGACAATTTTGAAGTAGCCAAAATCTTTCAATAATATAGCGCGCATATAATGCATATAAATTCTATTTTGGACTAAAAAGACACTTGAAAATTAACCTCTTAGGCAGAGGGTGAAAAAACCCTCCAATGCCGCACTCTAATTGTACCTGTAACATGGCTGCTAAGCAGAGCACATGAAAACCAACTTAAAGTTTTGAACGTAAGATTCCGCAAATAATACAAGAGGAATACAAGAAAACGGAATATGCCGACAAAGATATAACCATGCGTTAAAGAGTATATACGGTCACCATAATAACGTTCGCCACCTGATTAGAGCAAACGATAGCTATCCTCCCATTCGAATAATGCTTGGCAAAATGCAGGTTACCGAAAAGGAGATCGAGCGAAGTTGAGATGGTTGGTTGGGGTCGCTCAAGGTGCGGTGGTAGGACTGAGACACAACTACAACATTCAAAGACCTTGGAATAACCCATGCAAAAATCGTAAATAAAATTCCTACGATAAGAGAGTAGAAATGCATGTGGTGTCATCAATAGAATGAATTGCTAGCATTCCAACTACGTCAAGATCTTACCAATTGCAACGAAAGCTTATTTAAAGTGCCTTAAAAAATCCTTAATTTGAAAGGAATAATGGAATGGCAAAAACAGAACAGAAAGTATCAAGTTAAACGACAAAATTAAACGCTTGTTTGCCGAAAACAATATACATAATGGGTGATTCATTAAGACCTTTTTTTTAATGATTTGGCAAATGCAAATTTCAAAGGAATGATGGGATCTTTATTTATGGTTTCGAAAGGATATTTTATGGCATTTATTTTTTAAAAATAATCTCGTTCAAATGTTGGCCGCAACTGCATTTTATATGGTACATCCTAAAGATCCAATTTTCCATGACTCGTTCAGCATTTCCACTGGTATTTGGCCAATAACACGAGTAATATTGGCTTCCAAGGCCTCAATCGTTGATGGTTTGTCCACGTAAACTTTTGACTTTACGTAACCCCAAAGAAAAAAGTCGAGCCTTTTGATATCGCACGGTCTTGGCGGCCAAGGTACGGGTCCCGTACGTGAAATTAATCGCTCACCAAATTGACCTCGCAATAGAGCCATTGTTTCATTGGCAATGTGGACCGGAGCGCCATCCTGTTGGAACCAAATGTCGTGGAGATCACAGGCATCAATTTCTGGCCGCAAAAAGTTCGTTAACATGGTCCGATAGCGTGCGCCATTGATGGTAACGTTCGCACCTTGCTCATTTTTAAAAAATACGGATCAACGATTCCACCAGCCCACAGACCGCACCAAACCGTTGTTTTTCTTGGATGTAATGGCAGCTGGTGAACCTCTTCGGGTTGATCTTCTCCCCAAAGACGGCAATTTTGCTTATTCACGAAGCGGTGGAGCCAAAAGTGGGCCTTATCACTGAACAAAATTTTGGTCCAAAAAAAAACAACGGATCTTCATCGATCTTACCAAGAGCTCATTCAAACAGCGACTTGCAGGAAGGTCATTCGGCTTCAATTCTTGACAGAGTTGAATTTTGTATGCTTTCTAGCCGAGATCCAAATGTAAAATGCGCCAAGTTGTTTGATGTTTTTGCATCAAGTTCTTCTTCTTCTGTATGTGGCCATACCAACTCCGATTACCGGGTTGATCGGCCTGCCTTAACAACGTCTCTCCAGGCGCCTCTGCATTGCGCGCGCCTTCTCCAGTTGGTCACACCGAGCGAAGACAGGGCCCCTTCCACTTCGTAGTCTTGTCCAACTGGAGACACGGTCGTCCTCTCCAGCCTGACGGCCGCTGACTTACCGCATCGAACTACACGTTTAACTGGAGTTGTTTTTTGATAAGTTGCTTAAATTAATTGAAATAAAAGCAGCATTGAAGAGTATTACGATATCCACCAATATATGAGAACGAAAATCCTTATTATGTTTGCTGGAATAAAAAGATTGCGTACGTTAATGTCGGGCGACTTTAGGATACCCTGTACCACCTGTAAAAATATATTTAACATATTTGTCACAAATGGTTACGATATTTTTATAAACATTAGAAGAAAAGAAAACCGACGAATATTGGACCAAACACGTTTTTTCGCCCGATCCGTTCTATATGGATATGATAGAGTCAACCGATTTTGATGACATTTGGTACAGTAAAAATCTTTCGAATGTGAAGTTTGAATTTTGTACAAAAAACTTTTTTTTGAAAGATTCATCCTACAGCAAGTTTGATCAAATTTAGTTCAGCGCTTGGGACCTATGAAAAACTATCGAGTGATAAATTTGGTTATGATATCTTAATAAACAAACGAACTATCCATCTAAAATTTAATGTTTTTTTTTTTTAAGTGCTCTGAAACAACCCTATGCGAGCTATGTACATATATTAAATAACCTCCGATATGGAAAAAAAATATGTATACTTGTCGCCCGTGTGATAATATGGGGTCTTTTCTGAAAGCTTTGTAGCTCCAGCTCTTACTATCTCTGAGATCTACGCGTTCATCCAGACAGACAGACGGACACGGGTATATCGATTTTTTTTGTCACAATGATCACACTCAACTTTTTGAAGTCTGCTTTTCAACACTTTCGGCTTGCACAAACTTAATATACCCTTTGTAGCATTCGGTACAGGCTATAAAAATGTCTTAACTGCAATTCGAACTCATTTTAAGCTTAGACTCTAACCCACCAACAACTCGGCAGCCCCCTAATTAATGCCGTTTGACTGTAATGATTTTTGATATCAACCAAAAGATTTGGTGCTAATATGCCTCCACATGAAAGTAGTGCAGCTCTAAACTTTGAATTTCGCACCCATTTTGATACTCAGGATATATGTGTCATCTTTTTCACCATGTCACATTCCGCTGCTCAAATTCAATACACTCCTTACCATTATATATACATATTTTTGCTTACGAATGAGTGGCCAAAAGAGAGACACAAAAAAAAATAATGCCAATTTCAAAACAAAATGAAATAACTCATAGCGTCGAATGCGTTTTATCCCAAACAATATGAGAAATTCATTGGAATTTTATATGGCAAAACAAGCTTGCAATTGCGCAGATAAATGCTTTTGATTAGTCGGGTAATCCCCGACATTGGAGTGCCCTGCACTCATATTCCACCCTGAAACACAACTCTAGCTAATTAAATTCTGTTTAAAAAATCCCAGATTGATAAAGTGCAGTGCAGATTTGCAAATCACAGTTTATTGTTGATGTTGTAGTTGTGCATTCAAGAGAATAGGAAGCATTTAAATATTTTATACAGCATTTAATATTGCTTATTACAAGTTGTGAAACAACGTTAACGACCTTTAATCTTGAAATTCTCGCAAACACTCTGCAGTGTATACATACATATAAAAAAAAATCGCCAGAACCGGCTTAAAATATAGTACATACATTTGTATATCAAATGCAATGAATTTAGTGAGAACAATAAAAATTAAACGAGCTGAGAACTTGTACGAACTTTGCTGGGAACTCGAAATATCGAAGAAATTGTGTTTTTATGAAGAATATTTTGTATATTTCGAATCATTAACAAAATATATATTATGTTTATTTATACGTACATATTTTACAAAATTAAATTTTTCATTGGCAAATTTCGTTTTGTTTAAATTATAGTAAAATTAGTGTAGATATAATTCGTATAATTTACAATATATGGCGTTTAAACGCATTTAACAAAATTTAGTTTTAGTTTGACCATTTCGAATTGTTCATGGTTGGCACTTAGCAGTGGATTAAAAGTTATTTGGCCGAGATTAAATGGATACCCATATCAGAAGAAAACTTTCGGAATATCTACAGCATCACGTGTAGTTGTTCGCTGAATCCCACATTAGATTTTAGTATAATTGGGATAACCCGCATTTGCGTGTTGTGTGGGCGCTGTAATGATTAGCGGACGCTGCTGTTCACGAGTAGCTTGAATTTGCTTGAACAGCGAGTAAATGCCGTAGTAGATGTAGAATTGTAGCACTGTAGATAAAGTAATGTTATGTTGATTTACTACAAACAAAGAAACGGGGGAAAACACAAATGACTCACTCAGTCCAAGAGATGAGAGCAAAATGCTAGGCAGCACTTGTAAAGCTTGCTCGTGTTGTGCAATTACAATAATCCAACCGATATTATAGAGAACGCTGATCACCAGCCCTATGGCAGAGTTGATAAGCCATGGCAGTAGCATCAAATGGCGTTCCTAAACAATGTTAGCGAAAATAATTGTTGGCTTTAAATTAATAATTAAAATATAATATTCATTTGTACAGACCTTAATGGTTCCTAGTACTAACATTCCGGATGACAACAAATTGATAATCGTTAGTGCCAAATACAAGCTGCCCACAAATATGATAACTGCGTATAAACGTTCATGATTATAAAATTAATCTTACTCTTAGTCAAATGAAATTTCACAACTTACGAGTTGTAATGTCGCTCGGATTAACAGTAGTTCCTTGATCCTTCATGGCATGCGCAAACATTTCTGCTAGTTCATCGGCATAGGCAAGTCCAAGGCTGAACAAGATCACTCCTACAAATGAACCCGCAATGCCTAGCCAGCCGATGACCACACCTGCGGTGTTAAGGCGCATGCAACATAATCCCTTCAACATGTTTACTTGTTCCGAATGCAATTACACGTAGCCAAAAAAAATACTTGAAGTGTCACGCAAACGACTATAAAAAAAAGAAACCACAAAACAATTGCACAATTATATATTTCACTAGATTTAGTGCAGCAGCAACTACGACGAACCTTTTTACTTGCTCTTCTCCAAACGAATGAGAAATAAAGAAGACTTCCGAAATGCGCAGCAATAATAAAGTAATGCAGTGCAGCTGCCAAACGTCAAAGCAACAGGTGTTGCCAGATGATTTTAAATATGTGCTTTAAAATTTTGAGTCAAGTGGCAAGGCTGCCTAAAGCTCGATAAGTTTAAAAATGCTTTTTTTCAACGTTTTCGTTCTGGTGCAGAGGTGATCGAAGATGCGCCACGGTCCGGAAGGCCTGTTGTCGAAAATTGCGATAAAATCGCTGAATTGATCGAAAGAGACCGGCATAGTAGCAGCCGTAGCATCGGCCAAGAGCTGGGCATGAGTCATCAAACCGTTATAAACCATTTGAAGAAGCTTGGATTGAAAAAGAAGCTCGATGTATGGGTGCCACACGACTTGACGCAAAAAACATTTTTGACCGTATGGATGCATGCGAATCGCTTCTGAATCGCAACAAAATCGACCCGTTTTTGAAGCGGATGGTGACTGGCGATGAAAAGTGGGTCACTTACGACAACGTGAAGCGTAAACGGTCGTGGTCGAAAAGCGGGGAAGCTGCCCAGACGGTGGTCAAGCCTGGATTGACGGCCAGGAAGGTTCTTCGTGTGTTTGGTGGGATTGGCAGGGAATCATCCACTATGAGCTGCTCCCCTATGGCCAAACGCTCAATTCGGACCTGTACTGCCAACAACTGGACCGCTTGAATGCAGCACTCATGCAGAAGAGGCCATCTTTGATCAACAGAGGCCGAATTGTCTTCCATCAGGACAACGCCAGGCCACACACATCTTTGGTGACGCGCCAGAAGCTCCGGGAGCTCGGATGGGAGGTTCTTTTGCATCCACCGTATAGTCCGGATCTCGCACCAAGTGATTACCACCTATTTCTGTCCATGACGAACGCGCTTGGTAATCGGAAGTTGTCCACAAGAGAGTCCTGTGAAAATTGGCTCTCCGAGTTTTTTGACAATAGGGAAGCGAGCTTCTATAAGAGGGGCATTATGAAGTTGGCATCTCGTTGGGAACTCGTCATCGAACAAAACGGCGCATATTTGACTTAAATCGCATTATTATAACCAATTTTATGAACAATTGAAAATTCAATAAAAATACCGCAAGACTTTTTTGACAACCTTATAATAATAGTGCTTCCAAAAATATATCCAAAGCACTTTTTTTGCTTTATGCCGAACTGTGTCCAATTCAATCCGTAATCTATATCTATATACGATACATAAACCTGAATTATGTTAGTTACAACATTTATAGCTCAAGAAGGGCTGGGTCGATTTTGACGATCTATGGTTTGTTGGACTTGTCTCCGTACTGGTTAGCAGAATTACTATAAAAACATAGCAAAATTCGCTTAAAAATAAGAAAACTGCGAAATTCGGTTAAGGGTGGAAAGGCCAGATATCGACATAAATTGAAAAGCTTTATCTTCGTTAATATGACTGACAGAGCCCCCTAGTAAACTACTATTTGATGAACAATTAATGTTAAATTATTCTCTTTGCAACTTTGCATTCTAAAATTTGTTTTAATAAAGAATCATTTATTGTATAACCAATTTGTCGATTAGTGAGCGAATACTTTGTTTTTTTTTTTTCTAAAATCGTTCCACTTACTGAATTTCTGTTTTAACAAATTTGATGCAGACAGCTATCCACCAACCAATGATTATTGAAAAACTTTAAGCTAATTTTGAGGCGCAAAGAAAAAAAATGCATTATTAGTCCATCTTTCATTGAAGAGCTATAAAAAGTTGACGATCCTATTGATATTACTGTCTATCAACAGAATTAAAATTCATCTATGCATATAAACTTATTAATGGTAAACCCTGTTTAGTTTCCAATATCCACTACGTGGTTAATTGGGCACGCTGGTAGCTGGATTCAATTCAATTCCGAAGTGCTGCCAATACACATATTTTTTACATTTTTGAAATGCTGTATTAAACTGTTTATGTGTGTGAAATGTTTGCTGGATTATCTTTTATATTATATACTCTGTAGTTGCACAATATATAATTGTGTGACCGCTGGAGCGAGAGTTTTATGTTCTCATTGGGCTTGCAATGCCTCAGCCAACACATAGGCACACGCACCCAGAGATGCACACACACACACAGCCATATGCCGACAGTGGCGCTCTCCACACACTGATGTTGTGCTCCCCAGCATTTAGAATTTGTGGCTTCATTTGTTGACGTTCGCTCTTGGCTGCTGGTTGATTTTTGTGGCTGGCATTGTTGTATCCAAAACGCGTGCGCGCTTTTCTTTAGATATCAACCGGTTTTCGTGGAAATTCAAAACATTTTTAAGCCTGCAAAATGAAGCTTGTTGTTGACCAAGGACCCTGCCAAACAGATCTACGCAGCTGGTGTTTATCCATTGCAATATATTTTCTAATTTCTATTACCTTGAATGTGATCTTTTTGCCAAATGGTGAGTAAAAATCTGACGTAGCTTGATGACTGCTATTCTACTATTTGTGTGAATGACTACTATATATGTATGTACATGCCTACATATGTGTATATAAATACGCGGGGCGCGGCAGCTTTCGGAGATCAATGCACGGCCCTTTTGTGGTGCTGGCAAACTATTTTAAATAGTAGCTTTCGATTTCAAACTGCCAAAAACAATAGCAAGTGGTTATTTTGGGGTTTTTATTTAGACTTTTATGCTTGATGTATGTACATACATACATATATGCAAATAAAAGTGGTTGTTGTTGTGCCATATATGTATGCATATTATGTATATCTATCGTATAGACGTAAACATATATATGTTTATAAATTGAATGTATAAAGCATGAGCTAATACTTTGCACATCACCAAACTTGTTCTCGAAGCGAATATTTTTGAAATTCTGTCGGATTTTTTACGGGTATGACGCCACCACCGTGGCAACGGATAATATGACAAATAAAAATGCCATCTGCCTAATTTACTTACCTACATATTTAATTATAAAAAATACCACATAGCACAAGCAACACAATGGCTTAGCCTTGAGATAAGTAGATTCTGATGCAATTTAGTTCGTCACTTCAATTTCTTCTTTGAATTAGTCTCAAAACTGCAATTTCATTCTTGATTCACTTACAGTTGTCAACTTTATCACATTTGCTGTGGTTGTTATAGGCAATGTCTGCTTGCTGTTCGGCTGCCTGAAGGTATGTAAAAGTTTTTATCTTTTCCTAGAATTTGTGGCACAACATACTGAATTGCTTACATTATTTAACTCTTTCTTGCAGTACAATCATTTTCTTGTACTTATTTGGCTGATAAACGCGCTGTTGTTTGCCATTGGTTGGCCCTTTGCCATTTTTGGAACCATTTTTCATTTTGGCGGATATCGCGAGGCCACCGGCTTCAACAATGTTATCTTGGCATTAATATACTACATTATAGATCTGAGTAAGTCAAAAGCTATGCCATTAATGTGTTTTTTGTTTGATTAACAAACAACTTATTTGTTTCTGTGTTTTTGTAGTACTCTATGCTTTCTGTACCCGTCTCGTCTACTCGTATCACGTACAACTTAAGAACAATCAGTCTAATCCACAACATTCAGTGGTTGTTTGAATCTCCAATGCCAATGTTTTGTTTTTATAAGCTATTCTATTTTTTGTAGTTTCTTTCAATAAAATATGTTCTTGTATTGAGTTACAAGTTAACGTTGAACGTACAATACATAAATCATCACTTTTGTCACATTGTATTTATCAACAGTTTAAATATAGTACACATACATACAATAATACATTAAAGATTTTAGCTGATATTCATATTGTTTTAAGAGATACTTTCTTATGCCTTACATTCGCAACAGTTAAAACATAATATTTATAATACCCCCTCCTCACTACATTTTTTTAACACTTCAATTATATTTTCTTCTTAGCAGCTCTATTCAAATTGTAACTACTCTATTCTCCGGCTAGGCTTTCTTTTACACTAAACATAAAATGGAAAGTTGGTCTTCTTGGTAATTTGCGTAAAGCTTGTCTCAGCATTTTGGTTTGTAAGTTTTGATTGAAAAGCAGCAAAGATCCGGGAGCTCTGACCAATTTCCGGTTCAATATTATTACCGGCACTACGTGCATAAGTTAAAGCTGACGTGCCCATGTCTAACTCAAGCTCAAATTGAGCCATGCTTGTCTGCCTAAAGCTAACTGCCGATTTTCATCTGGGAGTTGTAATATTCGGCATTTTCTCCAAGAAATCGTTGGCCAGCACATGTTCAACTTCCTGCAAACAGCTTGATACATCTTTCTTAGTATCTGCAAAGTTGCGTGGGTTGGGACAGCAAATGCTAAGCGTTGAGAAAAATGGGTAAAGCTCCTGCAGCGATTGAATTTGCTGGAAGTTGAGCATCAAATGCTTGCCAGGTTTTCGATTCAGCGGCTGTAAAAAGTTGTTTCTTGGTTATTACGCTAAATTGCATAGACTATAAAAAGCTTACAGGTGAGTGACTTGTATACTTCATGTCCATGAGACGCGCCACACGCTGCACATGGGGCACATAAAGCGAATTGGGCAAGTAGGCTGCACTACTATCAATGCTGCCGTTTTGTACCGGCACCTCCTCCAGAGCATCAAATTCAGTTCCAACAAAGGCCCAACGATACATCTGGAAATGTGGCAAGTTTGTGGCTGGCAACACGCAACCCAGCTCCAGCAACTTGCAGGCCTCCAACTGCACCGATCTCCAATGCTGCATGGGTGTTTGTGAGTTAATGCCATTACCATTGCTGGATGTGGTTGAGGACCAAGACATATCAATACCAGATAGTAAACGCGATTGTGAGCTGCGAAAAATAAATCAATCATTGTGATATTTATTTACAGGTAGCTCAGAATGTTTAGGTTACTTACCTGCGATCATCACCCTCGGACTTAAGCTCTTGTTCCATGGCTAGAAATACTTGCACCATTTCGGCAATAATAATGGGCCACAATGAAGTTACATTTTCGGGTGACATTCGCAACAGTAGAACACGGGAACACAAAAACACGGCAGCCTGCACCGCTGGACCCAAGGGCACAAGACGCAGACTATTTACAAGTTGCTCTGTAAGTTAACAACGAGAGAAATATGTTTCAATTGTTTCATTAGATAAATAAATAAATTATTGAAATAATATATCAGCACATCTTTTCTTTAATTACAAAAACATAGCTTAACCGAAAGCTTACGTTGTCAGCGCTTCAATTATGTTGTCTTTAGTTTGTATAAATTAAGCTATGTTCTGACGACATAACTAAAAACTTAGCATAGAATTTAGTTGAAATATAAGCTTTCCTAAATACAAGAAGCTCAACTCACCCTGAATATCCGGCATGTACTTGTTGTGTTGGCCAAACTCACTGCTGTAAATAACAAAGGCCAGACGCTTAAGTAGCATAGCGCGCAGTTCATACTCCTGGTCTCGTGATGCAAATATATTAAGGCTACCAGCCTGTGAAAGCGATACACGCGTCATAAGCTCACGGAATGTGGTGTTATCGTAAGTCATAAGGCTGTCCAAAATTTGGCGCCAGAAGGGTAGACACGTTATGTCCATTTGAAAGAAAGAATTGTCCAGCATTAGATCCAGCATATCTTTGCGCCAAGCCTTTCGCGTATATTGATAGCCACTCAGACTGGCCAGCAATGCAGAACAAGCATAGAATGATGGTACATTTCGCACCGTGTGATTCTTCAAATAAGGTGTAATATTGTACAGTAACGTTGTTACAATGGTCACCACTTTGTCTTTCTCCTGTGAGCCATAGGCAACATCAAGTAAATTCGATAATATGCCTGCCAAAACACTTTGAGCCTGAAGTGAATATTGCTGTATGCCGCCCACGCTGCTATCTTTGGCATTCCCATCGGTATCCTCTTTGACGGCCAAATTGCGCCGTAACCAAGTAGTCTGCTCCAAACAAGCGCCAGCTACATTTGATAGCGAGTCGACCAGTCGCGAGGTAACATCATGCAACTCGCGTACTTCCTTTTTGTCTTGGAAAGGCATTTGAGGACAGCGCTGCACAAACTCATTCAGCAGCATTAAGAGTGCAAACTGCGCTGGTGGCGTTAGATTCATTCCATCGCGCAGCAGCACGAGCAGCGAGGCCCATGCATCAGCCAGTTGCGGCGCAGGAGCTGACTTCATGTAAAAATAGAATAGCTCCAAAGCGCTTACCTCAATGCTCAGATATGCTGGCGGCCTATGTATTGGAGGCGGTGATTTCACCACTTGATGCAGCGTTTGCACAAATGAGTCCATTGGCATTACTCGTATGCTGGAAACCAGTGAGACCAAACTTAACTGCTCAGGGCAGGCCTGTAGTGTAGAATTACGCTGGAACAATTCAGGTATGCTTAGGCCGGCAATTTTGCCCTCGGCTACTAAGCGTCTGCGATGTACCTCGCCGCGTTCTTGCCAGGTAACAGCCACAGCGGTCAGAAAATTACAGCCATGATGCAAAGACACAGGCGACAAAAACTCCATTAGCTGCTGTTTTACGGCGCGTACTTGGCCTAGTTCACTGTCCCAAATCACAGCAACGCTTGTCATTATGCGCGACAAATGTGAGAGCACGGCATTGCGAGCGGCCTGAAGCTGTGGATTACGTGGAGCATGGGATTCATTCGCTGTACCACTGACATTGTTGGATAAAAATGAGTGTACAATATTGTTCAGCAATTGCCCGGTGTTGGAACTTTGCGAGGCCACGCTTGTCTGCGGATAAGCTTGGTTAAACAGGTGTGATAGTGCCGTCTGTTGCGTATTGTCCAGTAAACAATAATGGCAGAGTATGGTTACTGCCTCGAGCTGTGAAACCACATAGTCGGGAGGAAACTGTTCTTGCTCCTTGAGAGTGAGCTTGGCAATGCGATCTATATTGTTGCAAAGCTGATGCACCACACTAATCACAATGTTGGTAAGTGAACCAAAACTGAAGCAGTTAAGCGAACTTGTCACCAGATCTGTCCAGTTGCGATGCACATGTCTCAGACGGTCGTCTTGAAGAGCACTCAGCACAGCAGCCAGAAACATTGGTTGTTGACTAATGAGGCAGTTGGGCAAATACTTCACATTTGATGCCGCTACATCTGCGCTGAGGCGAGTCAAGCGTGTAGGTGAGATGCTACCCGCCGCATCGGAATCCTTGCCTGTGCTAGCCGTTGCATTATTGGTGGCCAAATCGTTGCGCAGAATATCTACTTCAAACTCCAGCTTAATGACGGCCATTAACAGACGCAGCACCTGCACCTGGAAGCACTCTGCATGCAGGTGGTCATCTTGTGGATCATTAAAGCTAAGCACCTGCTCGGCAAAGCTTCCTCCTACGCTACGAAGTTGCCGCTCATAGGTGCACACCGAAGAGTTAAGACAATGTAATATAACCTTTTGCAGCTTAGAACGTGCCATCAAATCAGCAATATAGCAAGCCAGTCCTTTTCCCATGCCCTTTACAATGTCAATGAGTTCGGTGCAAATGAGCGTTAACAATTCAATGCTTTCCAGCTGTATACGACGGTTGTTTACTATGTCATCCAGTGTAGGCGCTTCGTTTTTGGCATCCGCCGAATCGCGATGAAAGTAGCCACGTGCATAGAAGAGACACAATGTGACCAGTAACTCCAAATGCATGCATCCACGATAGTTTTGAGCGTATTCAGAGTTACTAATGCTGCCGTTAAAACCTTTGCCTGAGATACTTTTGCGATGGCGTATTAGCTGCTGCTTTAAGCTGCCACTCGAAAAGGATGTGGTTATGGACAGACAAAGAAAAGTGCGTTTGTCACAGCAGATAATGTTGCGCAGCGTTTGAAAGGCGTACAACGCTTGTTTGGTATCATAGATGGCCAGGTAGATGAGCAAATGATTGTGATATAAATGTATAACGTCAGTATTGCTTCTAGTAGAGGAGCGATTGCTATGTTCCTCGGCATTTTGTGCGGCATTTTGACGTAGGATTTCCACATTTTGTTTACTCTTTTCAAGCGTCTTCTGGGTAAGCTCCCAATCCGGCTTAATTTTGCTTGTCTCCAAGCTAAGATTGCGACGCTTATCCTCCACATTAATGGTTGGTCCCGTATCGGAGCTTGCGTGAATGGAGACGGTTTGCGATTCAGACTCTGCCGCCTCATCGTCGCTTTGGTTGAGCTCCTTATTCACAGCAACGCCAGGTTCGGCATGGCTATTATTGCTATCTGTAGAAGTCTTTGAAATACAACTCATACGCTTCTTTTCACTGCTATTAAGCAGCTTCTTGCGTTTACGCTTTTCTTTGGAACCGGAAATTATGTGGCGCCTTAGCTTTTTGTCTATTTTTTTTGCTGATGTATCGTTTGCCTCATCTTCAGCGATGAGCAGCGGCTTGACCTCATTAAAATACTCATCGGCAGGCAATGCGTTTTCATTATCTGCTGTATTCACTGTGCCAATTGAAGAGGCCTGTTCATCTGTTGTGACTGAGTTAAGGCTCGACTCCCCTGGAGTTTTTTCACGAGTTACATGATAGGTCTTACCACTTTTAACGCGGTCATGTCGCAATAAAACTTCAGTCACGAGCTCGCAATCGCCAGCAAAACGTGGAACATCATCGTTACAACCAGCGCCTACGCTTATGCCTGCACTTGAGCTTACCGTGAGACTATCCTCCTTCTCAATACTAGTTTCACGCATTTCCGAATCGGACTCAAAATCGCTACTCTCAGAATCATCCGTTAAGTCCTGTTCAAATTGCGCTGAGGCTTCCTGGTCCAGCGAGGAATGTTCCATTGGTTGCACCTGCTCGCTGTCGTTAATGGCATTTGCGATTTTCTCCTCTAAGGGCGTTTGCTCCTCTTTGTTGCTTATTGCCATTTCCATGCGTGGCTCTTCAAAGTCCGTTTCATCATCAAAATCATGTGAATTCTCTAGCGGATTAATGATCAAGCCTATTTTAGTCAGATCTTGTGATGTCTCAGTTACCAGTGATGTTGGCATGGGCGGTTTATCGCTTACAAAATTAGAAGTTTTATTTGATTTGCCACTAAGAGTAACGCCAAATATTTTTTTTGGAAGATTACGTATCGGACTTTTCTTTTTACTACTAGATGCTTCCATGTGATGATATTGAATGTTGCCATGCTCTGAGCTTATCGCATAAACGTCACGCTCAAAAGTTCCGTCAAAACGATCTGCCTGATTAGTTGATTCGCTGGTTCCAGTTAATTCATCTGCCTCTCTATAGAGGTACTGCATGTGAACGATACCCACACGCTTGGAGTTGGCAGCAAGCAAAATTTTATAGAGTGGCTTGGTCAAGCGTGATAGATCTCCGCGCAAAAGCGCCGACTGCAGCCAGTTGGTTACAAAAGTGCGCTCAGACATAAAATGTGGCAGTGCTAAGGTGTCCAGCACTTTAAGCAGTGTCTTTTCAAATCCACGCGTAGTTTGTTTTTCGCGCCCTAAATGCCAAAGCAATTCAAACTTTTTAAAACTGCGCGATTTGCTCTCTTGCAATCGCTCTATTGATGGCGATGGACATATCATGTGCACGTCGGCTACGCGGTCGAGATTAAAGCATTGCAGAGCACTTGGCGTGCGCGATTTGTGACCAGTTTTTCCAAGACCAAATCCATCTGCCTCAAAGTGTTGCAGCAAGTATTGAGCG
The DNA here is from genome assembly GCA_037043745.1 of Chymomyza amoena. Taxonomy (NCBI): domain Eukaryota; kingdom Metazoa; phylum Arthropoda; class Insecta; order Diptera; family Drosophilidae; genus Chymomyza; species Chymomyza amoena. The sequence continues at coordinate 462,405 of JBAMAX010003189.1, forward strand.
TACATGCGATTGCCAATGACTGATTCGACAAGACCGCTTTCCAGGCAGCTATGCAACTGATACAACAAAGCAGCGATTTGCGCAGGATCAATGCCTGGTGCGCCTAGGTAATCCCAAAGTATGGATGTGACCAGCTGAAAGATACGCGTGCTCTGTTCAATGTAGCTGACGTGTCCAAATTTTAAAAGCGGCAACATTACTACAAATGTCACGCCCGGACTAGTGGTGTGTTCTATTTGAGAACGCAGCAAACTGTCGGAAAAGAAAGACGCATTAAAGCATTGTACATAGTGCTATACAAAGAGATACCAAACACCTTTTCATTTAATTGTAATACAAATTAAATAGAATTCTAGTAAACAATAATCACTCTTACTTCTAACAAAAAGTATAATTTCATAACCTTACCTGATAAGATCAAACATCGTTGTTATGGCTGAGACTTGCAACTCCTTGTCGCTTTGTGAAAAACAGGCAACAACACATAGCACCTTCAACCAATTTGGTACATCTTGTTCTGCAAAACAGCAATGGCATAAGCATTTTCGATCATTTATTTCCAGTGCCTTCTTACCGCTTTTGTCCACCACAATATGCTTATTGCAATTGGGAAACGTTGACATCTCGACAAGCAAACTAGCAGCCAATTTTATAGCAGAACGCAGTGAAGAAGTTACCTTTAGCTCTGTCAGTTGCTGAACACTTTGCTGTGTCTGTGCATCTATGTTAAGCTGCTCCCGCTCCGCATCCGCATCGCTATCGCTGCTAATCTCACTGGCAGAAGTGAACTGCGGCGGTAGCGAGCGGTTCAGTAGGCGCAGCAGCTGTTTGGAGCGTGGCACAATGTCCACGCGCAACAGCTTAAAAAGACGCTCAATTTTCTGCACTCGCTGTGGACACTCATGCTCGAGAACATGCTCCACCATAAAGAAATTTGCAACTTGCGCAGTTGACGCGACGCCACTAGTGCTGCGTTGAAGCTGCACTTTGACAGCGCATTTGTTGGGATCGACAATGCGATTATCGCTTACACTGCTAATTTGCAATAATTTGCGCGATAAAAAGACTTCGAAAAAGATTTCGTATTGGCGAATGCATTTTTCGAGTATGGAAAAGCCACGCTTTGCAGTTTCTTTTGCCGCATCGTCTATGAAGAAAGGATCTATGTGATTATGTTGATTAGGAGGTGCACTTTTGGGTGTCTCATCAGTTTCGTCGTTAACTTTAGGCGCTGCGTTTTCATCGTTCTTGGTGGTCTGTTGCAGTACAATGTCTTTAGGTCGTGACTTTTTAGGGCTGCTACGTATGCCGAATGGCACCTTGGCTTTGGCTTTGAGTTTTTTTATGCTGCGCGGCGTGTCCAAATCAGAAGAGGACTGCTGTCCCGTATCCGAAGCACTTATCTAAAAAGCCGACAATAAGATTATTGATAAGGGATAAGCACCTAGTTCTTGTTCCAAAAATTCAAAAGTGTTTAACTTACATCTTTGTCCAGCTCTGAGAGACGCGAAAATGATTTAGCCTTCTTTTTGGGACTATGACGCCCTCCGACGTTTTGATTTGAAGCTGAGCGCCTTATGATCTCATCCTCGTTGTCTTTGTGATTCAAGGAATTATCTGCAAACTGATTAAGGCGTGAATCAGATTTGCTCTTCTCCAACGAAGCAGTGTGCGTTGAGTTTTCAACAGCTTTGCCTGATGTATTTATGCCTTTGTCTTCGCTTGAGGAGACACATTCTGCCATTGTCGGATTCAACTTGATGGGGCTCCTGCAAGAAATCAAAAATGTTATTCATTTATAAACTGTTACATTAATAATGTCTGGTCACTTACGTTATCATAGGCTGCACGCGTGACACAATTTTCATGCACAGCTTAAGCGATGCTGTTATCTCCTCGCTGCTCACATGATCCATGTGTAGGGATAGCAGCTGTGTAATGGCTAAGAATACTTTTGGCAGATAAACACGCGTTGTTTCCGTATACATTTCCAGAGATACGTTTTCCAGCAGGAACTCGGTAAGAATGCAAATCTCAACCACGCAGGGATCGCCAGAACCCACGTCGCATGGGTATTTACTCTCATTACTTTGTGCAGGACGCGCTGGTTGTGACTGTTGGCAGGCCTTCTCAAACATATTAGTCATAAAGTTCCATATATAAGCAGGATCAAAAGTAGCAAAGAGCAAGTTGGCAGACTTTAAAGCCTCGGCGTTATCACTAGAAATGTACATGGCTCGTATTATATCGCATAGCACATAGTCCAGCACAGCGCTGCCAATATCGGCTTTGTCCAGCAGCGAGAGCATAATGCGATACGGCTTTAGATCCATTGGCGCGCAATCCAGGCTAATGCGTAATGTACTGACCAAAGCGCGTATTAATATGTGGCGCGAGTGCTTAACAAAATAGGGCTCATCCTCTACAGGAACTGCATCTAGTGATAGTGTGTCATAAGTTGGAGAGTTTTTGGCCACTTCGGCGCCAAGAAGCCAAGAAAATAGTCGACGGTTCAGCGACATGTCACGTCTCAGTATGGTATTCAACGCATTGCTGACCAGTTTTACCAAATCATCTTCGCATAAAAGCGTTGTATGCATGGGAAAGCCAAGCAAGAGAAACTCCAAGGTATTGCGTTGTACCAATATCACAGAATCATTTAGACACACGCAGAGTGCGGACATCATGACCTCGCGATTGCGACCTATAATGTACACTTGCTCGCGCATGTCCAGACGTTTGTTAAAGTGTTCCAGCAAGTAAGTAATAGCGGGCAGGCGTATGGCTGCATTTGTGGCCACAGACTCCCATAGCACCGTGTAAAAATGTGTGGGATTGACGGCCATGCAAACATCTTTGAGTAGCGAGCTGGTACGTTCAAAATGATCCAAGCCGCATTCGTAGCCGGGTAGCACGCCATTTAAAAAACCGCTCAGAGCAGGTCGCAACTTTTCGCCCAGTGGCACAAAGTACGTTTCATAGATGGTCAAGAGAGCGGGACGTACATTCATTGCCGCATAGCCAAGTAAAGGAAATAGTCCGGCGCTGTTGTTGTATTATATAAAAATATATGCTATAGTACTTGCAAAACTAATGTGATTACTTGCTACTTGCCTATAAATGAACTCCGATGCCAAGCGTTCTGGGCCTGTTTTGCTAAAAATAACTGAATATGTTTCCAATGCCTTCAGGTGTACTCCAGAGGGCAGAGCGGGATGCATACATTGAGCTAGACGTTTCGAAATCTTAAGCCGCCTGGGTATAACCTGGTACTGAGTATTGCTTGATATGGCCTGCAAAAATAAGAGTTCATGAGAGTTTGTCGGCAAGAAGCTTGGTAATTTTATATGATAACAATAAACGAAGCCTACCGATAAGCAAAAATAAAAAAATATATTACAAAGTTAGATAAGGAAACATTGAGACTAATAATAACAATAAGTGATGAATCAGCAATGATATCACTTTGTGTGAAAGCATTTTATGCAAATATGGGTCATCTATTTAGCGTAAACGTTCAGATAGTAGTTATAATGCTTATAAAACAAATTATACCTTGCTTAGCTTGCCTAATGCCGATATCAAATCCGCCCACTCGCTAGTGTACTCGAAATTGCGCAGTGCTTTGTCAATACTGGCCATATAGTTGCGGTACTTGGCCTCGGCCATGAGTTTCTGCTCCTCCAGTAGTGCGTCTGCAGACTCCATGGCGACGTCTTTTGCCAGTCGTTATCAAGCAAAACACGATAAATTAATGAGTGCGCTCTGTAAATGAAACACACAATAATAATAACTAAAGCAATTTAAAATCAATAGCAATTAATCACAGCAACCACTTGTTGGCTAGAGAAGGTTTAAATGTCCTTGGGTGGTTTAAAACCAGCAAAGTTTTACTTAATTGTTATTGAGTGAATATTATAAGAGCGTGGCAGCGGCAACACTTGTCCGTGCTTCATAGTATACACATAGAATTACTAAATTAAATTGTTGTATTTTGAGTTGAAGTAATTAAAGAATAACTTATACGTGCATCACATAAAGATAAGCATCATAATATTCAAAAATAGTTATCGCAACAAACGTATTCTTTGTTAAATGATTCTATGACGTGCTTCTAATTTCACTTAATTGATTTCGTAAACAAATTTCACATTTCACCTTATTAACCCTCGGGGCAGTTTATTTTTTATTTAAACGCAGTTGACAATCAATGCAGTTGTTTTTAATTCTTTAAAGCAGAACCGCAGCGTAGACCCTTTTAGTTGCAGCCCATTCTCCATAATGCGTGGCAGGAACAAAATTTTATTTTGTGGTTACTGCGACTGCAACTTTGGAGCTGCCAGCTGATGACGAATATCTTCTGTTGTTAATGTTTTACGGGCAGGCGCGTGACGGCGGGGCTCAGACTTGAAGCCCTTTTGTTTGTTTTTGTTTGAGTTATTTACTTAAAATTTTTGGTGTTGGTAATTACTCTAGAGAGTTTTAAAATTTTACTTAGCATAGTTAAGCTTAATATTGCACAATATTTGATTGATTTACATAGCAGATTTGCAATTAAATTCTGCAACTTTTTCAATGGCGAATTATTTTCAATGTGTACACAACGATTGTATATAAAATATTCCAAATATCGATAAGTATAACACAAAACATATCGACGGATTGCATACTATCGATTGATGGCAAAAAGCTAAACAAAACAAACTGACAACAGCTGTTCAACGCGCCGCAATTAAACAATTTTTTTTAAATACTTCGTACAATTTTTGTATGTATGTAAACACTTATCTCTATATTTTTATGAGTTTATTGTAAGTTCAAATATAAAAAATCCTATTAAATATATACATTTTTCCTTACCATTACAGCTCATTGTAGAGCCCTAAATGCATACCCAACCAGAATAATGTTACGTCCATTCTGTTTTTCCCAGTTAGTAATGCGAAACACAGCAATATAACATTCAAATAAAGGATGGCGGAAGAGGCAGAAAATCTAATTGTTATGCATTTATGTTTTTGGATATAAAGTAGATAGCCACGAGCTTAGAAATTGTACACACGGCACCTTATAAAAAATGCATTGAGATATGTACTTATGTATATTGCCTCTTAATTTTGGTCTAATGGCCATTGCATACCTATACCACCTTCATTACTATTTAATACATTTTTAGAGAAAAAAAAGGTAAAATGGACTTGTACCATTCAATAAATTATTTAATGCATAATTCAATAATTTAAAATAATAAGAAAAACATAAAAAATGCAACAGATGTGAAAATACTCGAAAAAATTAAAGTCTCCAAAATGTGTCCATGTAACTCTTAAATTATTACAATTCAATACGTGAGTACTAGATAGTTGAGGTTAGCTTGTGTCCTTTAAACTTAGTCCAGTCCCTGACTTATTTTTTTGCAGCCTCTAATTGCTTTTTTAAATCCAAGAGAACATTCACCTCTGGTTGCCACACACTTTTGTCTTTCGTGCTAGACTTCAGCTGACGTACTTTCTCACCTTGGCGTTGTACAGCAGCCTCTAATTCCTGTACGGATTGCGTGCCACATTGTTTAGCTACTGGATTGGCAGCTTTTTGGGCAGCTTCAAGTTGTTTCTTTAAGTCCAACAATTTGGCTACCTCTGGTTGCCACACTGTTTTGTCCTTAGTGCTCGCCTTGAGTTGCCGTACTTTTTCGCCCTGACTTTGAACCGCAGCTTCTAATTCTTGTACGGATTGGACGCCATTTTGCTTGGCAGTTGGTGCAATTAAAGTAGTTTTTTGAGCGGTTTCCAGCTGCTTTTTCAACTCCAGCAGCTTACTAACTTCTGGTTGCCACACAGCCTTGTCCTTTGTGCTCGCCTTCAGCTGTCGCACTTTATCGCCCTGGGCCAGTATGGCTTTTTCCAAATCAGCGACGCTTGTCTGCTGGGAGTTGGTAGTTTGTTCCTGAGAGCCTCCATATTTACTCTTGAGTTCATCAATAAAGGCTTGCTCCAGCTTGGCAAAAAGTGGTGTAGGTTTGCCAATTTTGTGTCCAGCTGGCAACAGCAAGGTTGCCAATGGTTTTCTGTAAAAACACGACAATTAGAGTACTTATTTTACTGATAATCCTAAAGTATGACTTACTCGGCGTTTAGTTTAGTTTGCTTGGCATTAAGCTGGTCAAACAAAGTGCGCGCCGTTGCTGGCATATATGGAAACAGCAGATTGGCCAATAAGCATGCAATATTAACCAACAAGCCAATAATGCTCGCTGCACGCGCCTTTTGCTCAGCAGTTCCCTTGAGCAATACCCAAGGCTGTTGCGTTTGCATGTAGACATTACCATGACGCGAAATGGACAATAAATGGCGTATACCATCACGCAGTTTAGCCTTCTCCATGGAATTAATGTAGCCGCGCAATTCGCGATTTATCAACGCCAGCAAAATCAGCTCATCCTGGGTCAAGTCAATGGCTGGCACAGTGCTATTAAAGTTCTTCTCACAAAACACCAGCGCACGATTTACAAAATTGCCAAGATTATTCAGCAGCTCTGAATTGTTACGTGCGGCCAAATCATTCCAACTGAAGCTAGAATCCTGACCCTCTGGACGTGCTGATGCCAAGTAGAAACGCCATACATCAGCCGGTATGCCCGTTTCTTGAGCATCGTTGCCAAAGACACCAATGCCACGACTTTTACTGAACTTTCCATCCTCGTAGTTCAAGTATTCAGTGGCCATAATGTGGGAGACCAACGTATGCCCCTTGTTAATGGCCAACAAGATGCTGGGCCATACTACCGAATGGAAGGGTACATTGTCCTTAGCCATAAATTGGTACAGTTCAACATCGGTACCCTTGGCTGGCTGCCACCATTGCTGATAATCTTTCGTATAGCGTTTGGTCATAGAAACATATCCGAAAGGCGCATCGAACCACACATAAAATACTTTACTCTCAAAGCCCTTGTGTGGCACGGGAATACCCCATTTGAGATCACGTGTAATACAGCGAGGTTTCAGTCCTTCACGGAGCCAAGCACGCGTTATGACACGCGCATTGTTGGTCCACCCATTGTCGACGCGATCCACATATTCACGTAATAGAGGTTCAGCTTTAGGCAAATCAATAAACAGTTGGTCGGATGAACGAAGCACAGGCGCCGAACTGCATACTTTACAGCGAGGGCGTATCAGTTCAGTGGCATTTACTAGCTTGCCGCATTTGTCGCATTGATCGCCCCGTGCATCTTCATACCCGCAGCTGGGGTGTGGGCATGTGCCTTCTACAAAGCTGAAGTAAACTGGTTGTTACAAAAATGTATTACAATTGGATTTATGCAAAACTCACCGATCAGCCAAAAATCTATCGCACTTTTGGCACAGTAATTGTTCCACGCTTTCCTTAAGTATATAGCCAGCATTAAAGACATCCTTGAAAGCCTCTTGCACAATGCTGGAAGGCGAATACCATTAAATTGAGAGTCAGATGTAACAAATTGGTAACCCACACTTACTCGGTTTGCTCTTGTGTCGTGGTGCGTCCAAAGTAGTCAAAGCCAATGCCAAACCAGCGGTAAATGGCATTGTGCAGCTCAAAATACTTGTCGCAGATCTCACGTGGAGTCATCTTTTCAGCTAACGCCTTGTTTTCGGTTGCTGTACCATATTCATCAGTACCACAAATTAGCAGTGTATTATAACCGGCTGCACGCGAATAGCGCGCAAAAATGTCCGCAGACAATACGCAGCCGATGATGTTTCCTAAATGTGGAACATTGTTGACATAGGGTAGTGCGGACGTTATAAGCACGTTGCGCTCGCCAGACTTAGGCAGCACTGTGCGTGCCTCAGTCTGCTGCTTGGGCTTTGTGTGTATAAAAGCAGCACGTGCGGCATTTATTTCTTCTTCTGTAATAGTATCTGCTAAGTTGGAAGTTGTCTCGGCTAGCAGTTTACCAGCATCAGCAGACGTAGACATTTTCAACGGCACATGATGCAGTCCACCGTAGCGATTGGAGTTTTGCAATGCATTAAAGGTAAGATCTTTGAGTGGTTGCTCTGCTAGAACTTGCTGTACTTCAGGTAAAGCCTTAAATTTATTATACCACTCGCGTAAGGTGTCTAAATGCTGTGCGCCCTTTAAGGTGCCATCAGGTGCCAGCAAACACCAAACCGAAATATCAGCTGCTGTTAGTTTATCTCCGGACAAGTAAGGCGAAATTTTAAGACGATCGTCTAGCTTTTTAGCCAAAGCATTCAGCACTGGCAACGCATTAGGATCAGCACGATGCCCAACTGCCATGTGATGTGCCAAAGCGGGCGCTAGCAGCGTTATAGACCATTCCAGCCACTGTGCGTGCGAAAAATATGCGTTAAAATAATTGATTTAACCTTGAAGGGTCATTTAGCAGCTTCAAAATTTGTTTGTGCTGCTGCAGCAACAAAATAAACAAACATGTGTTTTTACCTCATCTCTGAGTTGTCCCTCGTCAGGAAATAAATATTTGGCAATAGCGACAGCTGAAAATAGACGCATTCCGTTATCCAGTTCAAGCGTTGGCAGCAGCACAAAATCCTTAGACTGGGCATCTGCAATACAAGTAATTATTGCATCATAAAATGCATTTCCACAGATAAGTCAACCAGTTTTGGTAATTGTTTTTAGTGTAGATTAGTCAATATTTTTACGCACCATTAAGGTTAACTAGCTGGACTTGCACCGCCTGTTTGGCGAATTTTGCCAGCATCAGCAGCTTTAGGCCGAGCGGATTACCCTCATTGGTATAAATAATCATTTTTAATTGAAAAATACTAATTCGAACCACAAAATGACACTGTTAATTCAATTTACGTGGCAAAAAGGCTTAAAATCCATTAGCTTGCACACACGCGAAATTGCCAATAAAGCTAGTATAAATACATGCGTCTGCTGTTGTGGAAACAGAGGGACCAGCTAATTGAATTGCTAAGAAACTCGTGTGATGGCAGTAGAACTCATGCGCAACCATTCGGGTCTGGGCACTCTAAACATAGAACTGTTGTACGTTTGTGAACGCTGCATTGCCAGGGCTGCGAATAAAAAATGTGCGCATAAATCAGCTGTTTTTCATAGCTTGTGTTTACCTTGTGCAGGCAGTGGCTTTTTTTGTATTTTGGATAAATTAAAATTATTGCTCTAAAATGGGTGAACGCAAAGGACAAAATAAGTACTATCCGCCGGATTATGATCCCAAAAAAGGAGGACTTAACAAATTTCGTGGCACGCATGCATTACGCGAGCGTGCACGCAAAATACATTTGGGCATTATTATAATACGTTTTGAAATGCCCTATAATATTTGGTGCGACGGATGCAAGAATCACATTGGCATGGGCGTACGTTACAATGCGGAAAAGACAAAAGTGGGCATGTACTACACAACTCCAATTTACAAGTTTCGCATGAAATGTCATCTATGCGACAATCATTTTGAGATACAGACTGATCCGGGTAATTTGGACTATGTTATACTGTCAGGCGCACGACGGCAGGAAAACCGCTGGGATCCTTTGCAAAATGAGCAGGTTGTGCCGGAAACAAAGGAAGTGCAAAAGCGCTTATTTGATGATGCTATGTACAAACTGGAACATCAAGCCAAAGATGCCAAAGCGGGCGAGGATGCAAAGCCGGTACTACAAAAGTTGGTCGAGCGTAATAAAGGCCTTTGGGATGACAGCTATGAGGCTAACTGTCGGTTGCGTTCTTCATTTCGACAAAAGAAACAAGAAATCAAAGGACAGCAGGAGTTAGATCGGCAGCTGCTAACAAAGAGCAGCTTGGACATAACGCTGTTGCCTGAATCAACACAGGATAGAGAAATGGCTGCACTTATGAAACTTCAAACTAAATCGGCAAAGGAACGCGAGTCTGAGCAGCGCTTAGAGCTGCTTATGCGTCCAGCTTTACCTGGCGCAACAGTAACAACATTTGGTGGGCTCAAACGACAAAAAGCGCTAAATGCCAATCTACAGCTACAGGATTTGGGCATTAAGCGCAAAGAAGCTGTAGCTCCTGGCACAGAAACCACACACAAAGAAAGCAGTTCTTTACGCTCTGCCAATATTCATAATGTACCTGTTAATAGTTTAGCTCTGGTTAGCCAATATGCTAGCTCGACTTCTAGCGAAGGCAGCCCTACTTATAATAGTTAAAGCCAACACATACAATGCGCACTTGAAAAATATATTCTAATTTAACAAAGTCTAAATATCTAATATTCCTCATCATCGTTTGCTACCTGGTAGTCAACGCTATCAGCATTTTGGAGCAGATCATCGTCATCACTACTGCCAGAAAACACTGCGAAAATACGTTTACAAAAAGGCACATGTCTATTATTTGACAATTCAAAATTAGCAAGATCCTCAATTTTGCGCAGTTTGGCGTAATGTTCATCGCGCAACTTGACTGCGTCATCGGCTTTCAAATTAAGCTGTTTAAGTTCGTTGCGCAAATCCTCTACGGTGAGATCGCCATTTTCATTCCTATTTCTCTCCGGTTTAGCAAATGCATGTGGCGTAATTTTTTTGAGCACCGGTGCATTGGCCATGGATTTCATATTTTCCAGACCCGGCGCTTGGGAGTCAAAGAACTTTTTAAACCATTGTAGAAATTCCAAATTATCTTGAAATCGTTTTTTAATCAAACGTTCAATCGGAATGGTCTTGTCCAACTTAAGACGCGTAAGTGTATCCTGAAACAGTTTTAAATTGTGTAAATATTCATGTTCCAGTTTAGCGCCCATTTTAACGCGCTTTATATTTATACAATTTGGTTTGATAAGATTCATCATTTGGCAGTAAGCGACACCTAATGTGTAGAATATTGTAAGTGTGATCATTAATTCAACAACTAAATGTTATACTCAAAGTTTGCACTTACCGGAGCACAATTCTTCAATTTTTTTAAAATTGCCATCTACCATCTTGTTGACCCAGTCAAGCAAGTCATGGCGCGACATATTCTCTGAATTCACGTTGGTCAGAGCTACGGTTAACTTTAATTCGCTCATGGCCGCAGTTATTTGCTTAGTTTTCTTTGTAATTTGAAACAATTTGCTTGGTTTCTCCTTACAATCCCGAATCTGTTGATTTAAAATGCAATGGCCGCTGTTTTTTGTAAATTTAAATTTTGCCCTTAAGTATTTTTTTATTTTTCTGCTTTTAATTTCGGCTTGCTTTTTCACTCCTCCTCTCTGTTTCCTTAGCGCAGCCGGTCTAACGTCTGCCAACACTGAAAAATAATTGACAATCGGATTATGCGCCAGGATGCGAGCACTATCATCAGGCAAGTTATCGAGAAATAAAGCTTTCATTCGATATTAAAAAGAATCCACTGTTTATTAGTGCTTACAGCGTCTTAATATTAAATTTTTTCTCCACCTTTTTGACAAATTCAATAAAATCATTGTACAACACTTGGGGTAGCTCAAGTGCGGCAAAATGTCCGCCCCTTTTGTGGTAGGTGCTATGTATAAGGTTTCTGTACTTATCCCGTAGCTGGAAGTCCAAAAATTGCATTATGTCGCCCTTAAAGCGCGCACAGCCCGTAGGCACCCTCGTAGGCACACGATCCAGTTGTAGTGCAAGCTGCTCCTTTGTGTAGGCCTCGTAGTAGATGCGCTGCGATGTTGTTATCGAGTTGGTCAAATAGTATATCATTACATTATCCAGCAGACCATCTAATGTATAACGCTCTTTCAGGCCACCATCAGGCAATGAGCGGTAGCTGGCATTGGTCCAAGTAGAAAACTTCTCTAATATGTAGGCAGCCAGGCCTATAGGATTATCAGTCAGCGCGCTTCCAATTGTATCGGGTTTAGTGGCTTGCAGGTGAAAGTAGCCGCTTTCCTCCATTAAATAGCTGAGCTCACGCGATTTGGGAAAGAAAAAATCCTCAAATCCCTTGGGCGCAAAGTAAGTGGGCAGGAAACTAGCAAATAGGCCTTTAAGCGCTGATTTTGGGCTTAAATTTGTGCACATATTCGAGTGGTAACCCAGCACATTGTCCGGATAAAGCGTAGCAATGTGTGAGCCAATGAGTGAGCCCCAATCTCCGCCTTGTACAAAGAATTTGTTATAACCCAAACGTAACATTAAATTACGAAACATAACAGCCATTTGAGCGGGTCCTAAACCTTTGCGAGAAGTGCCCTGTGTGGAAATCGTGAAAGTCAGTAGATACTTTGATGGATTTTTGTTTACGTTTTACCTGAGACCAGCCAAAACCGGGCAAACTGGGCACAACAATATTGAAGATGTACTTGTTTTTGGCATCTAAATTGGTTTGATACAGCAGATGTATTAAGTTGTAGAATTCACGCACGGAACCGGGCCAGCCATGTAATAGTAGTATGGGATAATGCTGCTTGCCAACCTTGTTATCATCATAAACCATCAAATGGAAAAAATGCAGGCGTAAACTAAAATAAGTAAGTGCTAAAGTTAGACACGCAGATAATACTTATCAAAGTGCTCAAGGCATACCCCTGTATATCGGTTGTGAAGTGATTGAACTGCCACAAAAAGATTTCACGTTCGCGCCAACGCGGCATATAGTCGTCACGCCAATAGTCCACCACTTTTTTTAAATAGTCACTATTGAAGCCATATTCAAAAGCCACGCCTTCCAGAGGCGGTGTCAGACGTAGTGTGGTATTTAAACGTTTAACTAAATCCTCTATAGTCTGCAAAAGAAGAGACACAACAATTATTATGTTGATACCATTTGAAACTCTGCCACTTACTGCAGCTGGATAAGACAAACGATTCCCAATGACTTCCGAGCTATTGGCCAGGTATGCTTCATAGTCTTTTGGCGATTCCTCATCACCCCACCATTGTTGTGGGTTCAGTTCAGGCGCTGCTACATCACCCCAAAACTCGCTCACATTTTTGTATACTAACCCTCCGCCAAGGGCTAATAGTAATACCAAAATTCGAGTCACAGCTGACATGTAGTTTTATTCTATACCACCCGGGAACTTGACTAGTTCCGCCAAGTTTTATATACTTACTGACCATAGTTTCTAATCATATAGATAACATGTTTGTTCCCTGCGACTTGTTTAAAGTAAAAAAACAAGTCGCATGATGATAAGCACTTTTTATTTTCATAGACTATAGGTAGACATGCTTGAAGGCAAGGAGTGCCTGAGCCATGCTGATTACACTGCAAAGCGTTGATCATCGTGCCGTGTAGACTTTTAGATGACTGGAGTTAAATTCAGGTAAGATTAAATGCAATATATTTAGCAAACTTGAACTTTGCGCGATTACTACATAAGCATTTACATTTTTAGTCAGCGTGACTTTCGATCTGGTGTGGTCTACATAAGGCTTGTGCTTTGCACCAAGTAAGTATCTGTATGTCCGCTTATTATGTTTCCTTTATTAAAGAAGCTTAATCTTTCAGTACCAAGCCCAACATCTAATGCGTACTCTAGTGCGCCACAACATCGATTTTGCGGTTTACAAAAACAATGACTATACTACAAGAGAATTTTATAAGAAAACAAACATTTGGATTATTTCTTTGGAAATTCAATGTAAACAGATTCTTTATTATGCCGGCGCCACCCATTAACAACAAAAATATGTCAACCACTAATAATAATAATAAATGCTGAAACTCGGTACCACCTTATGGGAAGGCTTTCTTAATAAATGCTACAAAATCGGCGTAAAGCTGTTCGGGCAACTCAAAGGCTGGAAAATGTCCACCATCGGTATAGTGAGTAGTATGTATCAAATTAATAAATTTGTTGGACAACTGTGAATCCGAGATATGGGCCAGTTCATGCAGGAAATGTGCGCAACCTGTGGGCGCCTGGACTGGCACATTATCTACATTAAGCGCAAACTGTGCCTTGTTCATGCTCTCCGAATACAGACGCACTGAAGTAGTAATAGAATTGGTTACATAGTAAATCATTATGTTGTCCAACAACGCATCGTAGGTATAACGTTTGGTTAGACCACCATCTTCCAAGTGCTTGAACTCGATGTTGGTCCAGGTGGAGAATTTTTCAAGTATGTATGCAGCCAAGCCTACAGGGTTTTGGGCCAAAGCGCTGCCAATGGTGTCCGGTTTGGTGGCCTGTATGTGTGCATAGCCAAATTCCTCAAGTACGTGCTCGAAAATACTTTGTATACCTTTGTAGAATTGCGCATGCTCGCGGTCAATGAAAAAACCAGGAAGGAATGAGGCCAAAATCAGTTTAAGGCTGCCCATGGGACTATTGTTGCCGCACATGTTCGAGTGATAGGCCAGCACGTTTTCGGGAAACAGTGAGGCAATATTGGAGCCAATAAGCGATCCCCAGTCACCACCTTGCACCACAAACTTTTCATGGCCTAGACGCAGCATAAGATTGCGCATGACTATGGCCACCTGCGCCACGCCAAAGCCTGTCTTAGAAGCACCCTATAGTATGAAAAGTTATAGTTATTAAAAGCTTAAAGTATAGCCGCAGTATCTGCTTACCTGTGACCATCCATAGCCTGGCAAGCTGGGCGCTATCACCTCAAACACATAGTCACTCTTATCGCTGGCAGTGGTCAGTAGGGGTATAAAATCATAGAATTCGCGTATAGTACCAGGCCAGCCATGCATGAGCAGCAAGGGCAATACCTTCTTACCATCGGTCTTGGTCGGTTTTACGTGTAGAAAATGTACGTTCAGACTGAAAAACAACAACAGTTGGTGATTATTTTGCAAAAACTTGGAAGCCAGCTAATTAGCTAATCACAACGAAGTTAAACGTGAAATTGACTAAATTATAAATGCGCCTGACCTGTTCGACCATAATAGCCCAAAGGTTATGCTCACTGCAGCTTAGCATTATGTAATTAACCAAAGCTTGTAATATTTGTGGAAAGTTGTAAGTTGCGGTTTTACCTACCCTTGAATTTGGGTTTGATAATGTGGGAAACTCTTCAGATACTGCTCACGCTCATTCCATTTGGGAAGATAGTTATCGCGCCAGTATTTCACTACCTTACGCAATTCTTTGGCATTGAAACCATACTCAAAACCGACGCCTTCCAGAGGTTCTTGCAGCTTCAGCGGACGACTCAGTTGACTAGCGAGATCAGCTATAAGCTGCAAATGCCAAAATAATAATTATTTTTTTTTTTTTAATTTTGTTAGAACCCAAAACAAGTTTTCAGCGGGTCAAAGTAGCGCACAGCTGCGCCATTCGCATAGCTGAGGTTCTACTACCTCTGCACCCCTGAAGCTCTGCTACATACCGTGGGATCAACGCTGATATCAAAGGGCAATACAGCTTTGTTCTCTTTGTACTCCTGCGTCAGCTTCGGTCCCCAATACTCATTGTTATCCAATTCAGGGCGCGGACCAGGCTTGCTCAGATCGCGGTAGTTCTTAAAACCCACTGCTATAGCAATGGCTATGGCTCCTATCAAAATGCGCACAATAGTACCCATCACGGCACACTTGCAAATATTTGGACCGAAATTCCGCTATGTAATAATGATTTCACAAAAAGTCTGGCGCTTTAGCAATCTATCACAACCGCACAGCCCAAGTCTCCTATTCCAACTGTAATAATTGGATCCGCTGTTCGTTGCAAAGAGCGCAAAGCTTTTCGGTTTGTTTGCTGCTAGCCGGCTTTTTGTTTTTTGCTTTGTGCTAGAGCGGAGCGCGATCCGTGAGCGTGAGTAGACATAACAGCTTGAACACATCGTCAGCGTGCAGAAAAGCTTTTAAGATCGCTGTGAACACAGTCTAATGATCGTATTTAGGTCTCGTCATTCAAATTTATCCAAGAGCTTACGTTATATAGTGACAAAAAGACGAAATATATATTTTATTTCACTTTAAATGAAAGCGGTTTTTATATAAAATCTTATTGAACATTAAATTGGTTACACTTTTTCAAAGAATAGTGTGTTTTTTTTTTTTAAGTATTAATACTATGATTTAAGTCTTCGTATTGTGCGATCATCGATTGACTTAGAACATCTTGCTAGAAATTCGTACTTTTTTTTGCAGTTTAATTAAAATCGGGTTACCCTTTGTCTAACATTGTCTTTTTTGAGAGACCGTAGGACTAAAATTTAAATGATTTAAAATTTGGTACTGTTTGTTCAAATTTGTTATTTTTGCTACTACTGAGATGACTAACTTCTATACTACAGGGTCTATAGTTTTGGGTTTCGTATGAAAAATAAAATTGTCCGACAAAATTTATGGAGAAAAATGAATTTGATCCCCTGTCTAAGTTATTGCAGCTTAAGTTTTTCTGTCAACCGAAATTTAATTTATTCCACAGTATTCTGCTTACTTATATAGTTCCCGTAGGGCTGTTTCAAACGACCTCCAAGTGTTAGATGGATAATTCGTTTATTTATGAAGATATATTTGACATTCAAAAGCTTTTTGGATATCCCCAGCACTGTAAAAAAAGTTTTTAGGGCATAACTCCGTTGTTTATAAAGATATCGTTTGACTATATCATGCAGCTACCGTAGTACCGATCGATAAAAAAAAAGTTTAGGACATAACTCGGTTGCTTATATCAATTTCGAAATGCCAAATGTAATCAAAATCGGTTGACTATATCATGAGACCCCATGAGACGAATCGGTCAAAAAACTTGTTTGATGTAAAATTCGACTTTATTTTTGTTTGTTTATAAAAATAACGAAGCCAAATTTGGCAAAGAAATATCTTTTGGTATTTGTAAGCAATAAATCGGATTTGGTACAAGGTACGCTATCTTTTGTTTGTGATTTAGCTGAGTTCCAAAGAAATAGTAACATTAACATAATTTTTACAATTATTTCTAAGAAAGTAGCTTCGAAAATTATTTAAACTTTCATAGTTATAATATAATTTTAACAATTGGTTTATTATCATGGTGTTTCAATTATGAAATCTAAAAAGCTAATAAATAAATTTTTTTCGGCAAAAAAAATAATTATTTTATTATACTTTTTCTTTATATATTTGTACAAAATCTACATATTTAACGTTCTACAAGCTTAATTTTGTGTTATCTTTTTTGTTTCACAATCTTATAAAATTGAGGAATTGCTTTTGCTTTGAGCTTATTTTGGGCTCCGGCTTATCTTTGCAAGATTGGTAATTAGTTATAAGCTGTATAGTTATTATAAATACCTTTAAAAAATTACGTAATAGATGGATATCAAGGCTTTTGCATAAAATTATTGTTCCATACAACATTCCAAAGGGTCTAGCTGAATATGGGTAAAAAAACTGCCCCAACTATTTCAAAAGAGTAACTATGCAGATCCATTTATGTGTAGAAAAAAAAGTGACTAAAAAGTCAGTCTGATCGCGTCTAAGATCGATGTTTTGTCACGAGCCCCACCCTATTAAACATGACGATTGTGGATTGCATGTGGGCTCCAAGCTTACGTCTCTACGGATCTGTATACAATTTGCTTTTTGTTATTGTACTTTTTTTCTAAATATTTGTACGTAAAAATATCGCAGACTGGGCATGATTGTGCGTAAAAAAGTAAACGCAAAATGACACCAAGCTGTTATATTATATACCAAAAGTACAAAGCAATGATGATACTAACTGCTAGATAAGTTAATTGGTTTAATTAAGACGCCAAAAGCTCAAGGTCAAAATGCCGGCTATGTGCACAAATAATGTATTTGTTTTTTTTATTAAATCATTTTATTTCTCTTCAAAATCAATCTTTTGCACAAACTCTTGAAAGTCATTGTACAACATGACTGGCATTTCCAGGGCTGCAAAGTGACCACCCTGTTGGAAATATCTGCTGTGCTTGAGATTGGGAAATTTGTCGCGCAGCTGCCAATCCGTAACCGAGGGCAGATCGTGGCGGAAACGTGAGCAACCCATGGGCACGGGTGACTGTACGCGATCCAATTGCAAGGCCCGATACTCTTTGGACACATTTTCGGCATAAAAACGTGCAGCTGTTGTGGCTGTATTTGTTATGTAGTAGATCATAAGATTGTCCAGCACTGCCTCGATTGTATAGGCTGTGACAATGGCGCCAAAGTCTTGATTCATGCCTGGGCCCGTTGCAGTTTGGAATTTTTCCAATATATAGGCAGCAAGACCAACTGGACTAGAGTTGAGCACGGCACCAATGGTATCAGGCTTAGTGGCCTGTATGTGGAAATAGCCGCTCTCCTGCAGCAACATCATATACTTGTCCCAGATTGGAAAATGGTGTTCAATGAAAAAGCGTGAAGGCAAATACTTTTCCGGATAGTAGTTGGCATAGATGCCCTTTATCAGAGCTAAGGGAGAATGCAGCACGCACATGTTGGAGTGATAGCCCAGCACATTCTCGGGATAAAGCGTAGCAATGTTGCTGCCTATAATACTGCCCCAATCGCCGCCTTGTATAACAAACTTCTTGTGTCCCAGACGCAGCATTAAGTTGCGCATAACCGTAGCCATTTCGGCGGCATTGAAGCCAGGACGCGGAGCAGCCTAATGGAGAAATGAACATGGATTAGTGTTATATGGCTGGTTATGTGACAGCTACTTACATCGGACCAGCCGTAGCCAACAAGCGAAGGTGCGACCACCTCAAAGGCGTTCTCTGTAATGTTCTGATCCTGCGTGACCAACGGTATAAAGTCGTAAAACTCCCGCACAGAACCGGGCCAACCATGCAACAAAAGCAGCGGCAGCACACGCTTCTTGGCGGCCACCTCTTCCGACACACGCTCATGTATAAAGTGTATGCGTAGACTGCAAAAGATTAAAGTTTCGGTTATATGCATTACATAGAGCTTATTCCCAAACATACCCCTGTATCTCTGTGGTGTACTGCTTCAGAGAGTTCAAATAGGTTTGACGCTCAGTCCATTTAGTCAGATACTTATCGCGCCAGTAGTCCACAAACTGCTTTAGCGCATTGGTATTGAAGCCATATTCAAAGGCCACGCCATCCATTGGCTCCGTCAGACGTAGTGTGCGATTTAGCTGCCCGCGCAGATCATCAATCTCCGCTTGAGGCACCTTTACTGCAAAATCATAAATCTTCTCATCGGGCTTGTACTTCTTGCCATCACCTGGACCCCAATATCTGTTGGCATCGACTTCGGGCTTGGGCAGTGGCCGCGTCAGCTCTTTAAACTGCAGATAACCAAAGCCGATAAAAGCGCCAAAGAGCGCCACTATCACTCCAAACACTATCAGGCACTTCATAACGAATTTATTTATGGTCAGTCAGTAAGTCTGACTAAAATTTTAATTAAACTACAACAGGTTTCACTTTCAGTGTGCTCTACTGGTCAAAATAGAAATGCGTTCATCCAAAAGCTACAACCGTTTGGCAAGAGAGTAGCCCGACGACTGATTCTCAAATTGTTTTGCTTGGCCAAAGTTTTCGCTTATCTATTTTAATATAATAGAAGAATTGTAAATATATATACAGTGGGTATTTTCTGGCACTGTGGGCGGCATTGTTGATTGGACTAACAAATATTTGTTATTGTATTGTTGATGCAGGAAAACGTTTAGTAAAGAATTGAAAAAAGTTGCACCTAATAAAAATAGGAATTGTATGTAACACATGCTTCTCTGTTTACCAAGTGGGATGGAGATGGGATACAGCTGTTGTTCGAAGGTACAATTGTAAAAACAAACCAAAAGCTTGGCAAATTATCAACTTACTAGTAATTTATGTGAGAAATTAAAAATTCGTTTGTTTTGTATAGGGGAGTCAAAGGTTTATTCATATTTATAGGTTTTGATAGTTTAAATGTGTCAATGACGGTTACGACTTTTTGTTTCTAGCTTGCATCTTTTTTCTGTTGAACGATCTTTGACATATATGAAGTAATATAATTTTTCCATTTTACGTTTTTTGACATATACTTATAAAGTATTTTATTGGGAACTAAACCTCCAACATATCGAAGATTTTTTTGTAAGTCGACTTTGGTATATACTGAGCCCCTTATGCCTTACATATATAGACTGCTCTATTCAAATAAATTAATCCAAATTTAATGCAAAAAAATGGTTTCAAATTTAAAGTCGATTTTATTAAAAGGTTAATCCCTAAAACTTTTTCCATTCTACTGAAGGAAATTTTGGAGTTCATATTTCGTTTGGAATGTATGTAAATAATAATAAATAGTAAATAAATTAGCGAATTAGTCAGACTAAGCCGTTTTATATACAGATTAATTCAATTGGTCATTTCGTGCTTCGAGATGACTCCCTTTTCCACGAAATTAGCTTGTAGAACAGATCCAGACTTCAATGAGAGCAGCGTCATCCGCATTAATAAAAGGCACAATTTTCTGGTCTAAGGTGTTTATAAGCAAATCTGCCAGGCTATACATTAGTGTTGGGTCGTTCATGAACGAACGAACGAAAAAGAACTATTCACTTAAAAGAACGAACTGAATAAGTTCAACAACATCGTTCTTTTCGAGTCACTCGTTCATTGTTCGTTCTTATTCAGTCGTTCGTTCTTATTCAGTCGTTCGTTCCTATTCACTCGTTCGTTCTTATTCAGTCGTTCGTTCTTATTCAGTCGTTCGTTCTTATTTTATTCTCCTACTGTTGGTCGTTCTTATATCGGTCTTCTACTGTTGTTCGTTCTTATATCGGTCTTCTACTGTTGTTCGTTCTTATATTATTCTTCTTCTGTTGGTCGTTCTTATATAGGTCTTCTACTGTTGGTCGTTCTTATATTATTTTTATACAGCTGTTCTTTGACTTTGCATCTGTTAGGTCTGTTTTTCTTAGTATGGCCACATTATAAACAAACCGGCATAAAAACGAACGACTGAACGAAAAGAACGACTTCGTTCACTGAAAAAAAAAGAACGATTGAACTTGTTCAGTGAAATGAACTAAGTTTACCCAACTCTACTATACATCCCTTTCCATTTTGGTGTGCCAAGCCTTTATCGCCCTGTAACATTCATTGAAAGCGTCCGATAAAGAACCGGAGAGCGACATTGTGCGAATCCTCTCAAGGTAGCATAGTGAGCCTTGCAGTGATTACTAAAACATATCTCCGGCTCAGTTTCTGCAAGGTCCACAACCCTACATCTGGGTGCTGCGCAGCGTGCTAGTTTCGGAGGTAGTCTAAAGAGCGGACTGCAGATTTCTTTCCCCAGCGTCTCTTCACAAAATAGTTGCGGCTGGTTGGTCTTGCAGCAAGCGGCTCGTTATAAAAATGAGTTAACAATGTGCTTAGTCATCCAAATAGGATGTGACTCCTACTAGGTCCCTGCATTATAATCAACACTGACAAATATGGCTTAGTGATGCGCAAATATAAATGTGGGTTTAAACGGCATTGATAATGTTTCTCCAGAAGGTAATCGAACATAGAAAAATCCTCGAAGGTTGCGAAATTCCTATTAACGTAATTATGGGCTTATTGTAGAAGAAACCTCATTGAGACTATATGCTCCTCAAGGAGATAAAAAAAGTAACAACAACGTACATTGATAAGACGAATTTGAAAATTTTGTTGTTCTCTCGTTGCAATCGGAGAGATTTTTACAATAAATATAACTTGTTTTCCGTTTTTAAGAAGTTTATATTGGTTAAAGGTTGCGTTTTAATCGGTTTGTGCTTGTATAGAAACATAATTTTTGAATTCAAGGAAGTGAGGAAAATTTTACTGTTTGATATCCGGGTTGTATTAACTAGCTCCCGCACGGATATTACTAAGTTCATCGAGAAAAAAAAATTAAGATGTATTAGATAGATTTCCTGTATCATATAGCACCATAGAACGGCTTTCGATCGGTTTTGAGATCTTTGATTTAAATTTAGTTTAAAAAACTCAATTTAATCCCATAGTGCGTGGGACCCTTCACAGATTTCCTGTGTCGTGTGCTGAACCGTCTACTATTTTTTTTTATTGATTTTTTTACATTTCATTTACGATACGTCTTAAAGTGTTTTATATAATCTCTATAGTAGGAGTTATCTTATCACCATGCTCAATATATTGTATTATTTATCAGTGCATGCTTTCTAGTAGAGCTTCCGAATCTCTGGCGGACTCGCTGATGTGGCCCAAAATTGATTAATAAGCAAACACTTGACTTGATTCAACATCAAATTATGTTTGACAGAATTTTACGTCTAGTCATTATAAAATTTACATTTTGTATAAATAGAATATTTTGGAGTTTCCAATTTTTTTACTTCTTGTTAAGATGGTTGTATTATTTTAACAATGTCAAATCCAGGAAGCGATCTGGCAGTTAGTGACTTCATCATGGTCAAGCTGCAGAAACCAAATCGTGCTGCCGTCAAATTTTACTTCAAAACTAGTATGCCGCTAAGGAATTTGTATCTGGCCTACAGAGCGCACTTTCATTTGTTCCAGCATGAGCTGTATATAAGTTTCAATGGCGCACAAATCAAAGGTGACGATACAGCTTTATCTCTGGAACTTGAAAATGGTGACCAGCTGGATGTCTGTGAAGTGCAGCATGGGGATGGTCCTTAAGAAACTGCTTTAACTATTTACGTACATGCTATATGTATATAACAAAAAAAAAAGTTTGTATAACCAACACCAACCAATTGAAATGCCGGATTCGATAACATCAATATAATAGAAAATTCCACGTAGTCATATGTCAATGAACTGCTTCCTACTGGCTTAGTGGGTTACAAAATGCACTTGGCATGTCAAAACCCGCAGGGGCGTTACCAGACTTGGGGGTGAGCTTGGTTTCTGTTGGCTCCGTGTGCTGCTGATGCAGTTAACCGCAACAGTTAAACAATTCAGGGGCTACAACGGTGAGCACTCTTTGGATAATTTATATAAATTGTAAGCCAAACAATTATGTCGTCAACATGCACAAGGATTCCGGGGTACCGGCCAGGCGCGTACACTTGCAGAAAAAATTAAGCAAGTTAAAAAGGAATATGCGTTGAATTAGAGGTTTGATTTTATGTAGCTTTTTAAAATCCTTTAGATAATGCACGCAAGCAATCTTATCCTTCTTACATGGATTTAAATTATGAAATCTACACTCTTTGGCTTTCAAAATTTTTTTAAGACTTTTTTGATCAATCTCAGTGTTAGAAGCCGTTTTTGCATACGGTCCAAGAAGAAAATCTTTTTTTTAAGTTATATAACTTACTTAAATCCAATATTTTTGACTGACTTTATGCATTTAGGAATGTTAAATACCAAGCAATACAATTATTCCTAACTGCAATTTTAACAGTACTCATTTTTTAATGATCTTGTCAAGGAGTTACGCAACAGTTCCTTTTAAAATGACCACCTTTTCTTTATACAATAAGCGCGTATCCTGAAACACTATTGTTTTCCAAAAATCCAACCCTTATTTTAACATAAGACAATTGCATCCCAAAATTATGCAACAAAACTAAAAACATTTCATATAAAATTCACTTAGAATTCACAACTGGTTAAATCAAATATTTGTACAATAAACTGGTTTTAGCATAGGAAATTTACTCTGGCTTCTCTTCAGTTGTCGAATAAATCTTTCGCCTTTTACTAAAGATTTCCGTGGAGAGGGGCACTCTAATGAGTCTAAAATAATTTTTTGTCGTGCCCTGTCGTAAGATGGGGCCATAAATAATACATTTACAAATTTATTTGTGGAACTCCTTTAATGCGACCTTTTGGTCGAAGAAGGGTTTGGTTTTGGGTGATTTAAATAAAAATCAATATTTTTTTTAGCGTCTGTGGACTTGTTGACTTGTATGTCGAGTGGTTGATGTAATAGATCTGGTTAGCTTATTCTTTTTTTTAGATGTATCGGGAACACTAAAGCCTTGAAGTTCGTTTGAATCAATTTGAATTCATTACTAAGAAGAAGAAGTTTAAAAATTCTATTCTGCTTCATGTAAGCATCCGTTTGAAACCTGAACTAGTCTTGGATGACATTTAGAACACATCAAGATCTTACCACAAAAATTGAAAAAATATATAACATATGTTATACTGGCTCTGAATAATCCCATCTGCATTCCTTTCTTGGTGAATGACTAGAATTAAGCCATCCAGTTTTGGAGCGTACCGGCTTGCTCCTCAGTACTGCATGCGAATGGTACATATAGAGTTCGATATTGCACCAGGGCCTCAAGCAGCAAACCTTCTAAACGGTACAACGAAAGACAGAAGGACATCGCAAAAGGCCGGCGAAGATCTTGCTAATAACAACCTAATCCTCAAAGAAGTAGATAACGAAATCGTGGCCATTTGGGTACAATGTGGGATCCGTTAAATATATCGATATAAAATGTACTCTACGTTTTTCTGCCAGTGCATAAGTTTCCGGTGCACTAGTTGGAAGTCCTCAGCCCAACGAAAACACCCTGAAGAAAGTGTGCGCCGCTCGTAAAAGTGCCGGCAAACACGCAAGGGAAAGCGAGTCGTTTCAGACTCCTCCCTAGGCGTTGCGATGTTTGGAACTATGGACAAGGTAAAAACAATTGGCAATGTGAAATGTAATTTAAGCAAAATTAACGCAATTATGCTACAACTTGGCAGCGGCTCAATAAACCGTACTCGATTTCAAAGGAAATGAATGCCGGGCTCTATAGACGTAGTCGTAGCCATATTGAAACCATTAACTTTTGCCCAATGAAACACAATGGACTGCAGCACTGCAGAAGGAAAAGTTAAATGCAATTGGCAATTGTCGAGCATTTGGCAAAGTTTTTTGTAAATGGCTGCCGCCTCTTAACATGATAACGCCTTGGCCAGACCCAAAACATACTGTACAAGAACTTGGCACTGGAAGCGTGTCAAACATCACACCAAACCAAGAGTGGTACGCTCGGATCGGTGGTTAATTGTCCTATGTTGGTTTTCCGTTGCCTAATTTGGCACAAGTTTAATGCACTTTCCGCCTGATGGAAATTGGTTTTGTTTGTTTTCATTTTGCAGTAGTTTGACTTTTTATACCCTGTAGACCAAGAGGGACAAGGGTATAGTAGATTAGATACTAGACAAAAATAGGCGTGGCAGACCAATAGTTGGTTTTAGCTAAATTCACAGACTGGGGTAGCGCTTGAGCTATGTGTGCGGGTTCATAATACTAGGCGTACCTTGGCGTATGTTTTGATAAGCAACCGTTCTGAACTGGTTCCCAACCACCCCGTAAGGGCAATTTGTAATCTATTAAGAAAGCGACTAGTTTTATCTTATAGTTCTGCATACTAGCTTAGGTTATTTATTTGTTATTTATTTATAAATATACACACTTATTTATTATTAGGAAAAATATATTAAATAAAAATTAAGAATATTTTTTCATATTTAAGAAATTTTTGCTAAAAAATCACTCGGGAAATGATAAAAATATCATGCATGAATCACGTATGATTATTGTCGGCGTTGAATCAGCAGGACATGAACGTGATTTGATGACTAGGGACATATATAACTGAGAGCGTTTACTAGCTCTGCCAGGTGAAGTGATTTTCATATAACATTCGCAAAAAAAGACTTTGTTTGGAAAAAAGTGTATTCCACTTTCGGACAACGCCGCGACTGTATTAAATTTTCATTTATTGAGTGCTGTTGTTTTAGTTTCAGCCGCCCCTTTTGGGTCCTGTGACAGTTGTTTTCCCCTATAATGGACGCAATTATTTTCCAACTGACACGCACTCGTGGCTTTTGTGTGTTTGTCTGATGGATGTTTGTAATGTACACCACCAATAAAGGTGCAATGAACTGTGCAATTGATTTTTGTTTTTATGACTTGCCTACTTACTATAAATAAATTATTGTTGTGCTTTGTAGGTTAAACTTGTGTAGAACTTTTTATATATAGATATTCTATATACCAGAATTATTTTACATTACGTCGTACTATACATATTGTTTAATCCCAACCATAAATTGGAAACTCGTTAACGAATCTTAGGCGGAACGAGGTAGTGCACCCATCGGAAGGCCTAGATTTTGTCAGCATTTTTACCGGGCTTCTTGTGATGTTGATTCATTTCGGCGCATATTGTATCAGGTTTAAAAAGACTTATTTTGGGGCATTTTTATGGGATTCTCAGCAGGGAGCCCTTTCGCCAGCCTATTAAACTGTCTTCTTATACATTCTGGTTTGGATACGAAGCGATTGGAGCGAGCTGTCATACCCGAGACAACTCCATTTTTTATTTTTCGAACGTGTGCCTAAAAATATGCAGCAATAAATATTGCATACTCTTGGGCGGCGGTTATTATGAAAGCCTTTATTTGGGTAGGTGTTTTAGGTGCTTTAACATAATAATTAATTTGAATTGTCATCGCACGATTTTGGCGATTTCGGTAATGATAAATACAATATGATATTTTTATAAAGTTACATCAATAATAAAATATAAAGTTTTTAAATTAATAAAAACGACGTCAGTTAAAATTGTTTTCCAACAAAAACTAACTCAAAAATACTCTTTCAAAAAAAGCTTGAAAGAATTTTCAATTTAAAAGGGTAGTTACGATCTGGCTTCCCGACTTTTCTTATCCCAAACAAAATAAAAGTTTCAATTGCATTTAATAAATAATAATTATATTTTAAATATTTGTAATACGTTTAAACAATTTAAAATCTAAATGTGTACATGCCGCCTGCGCCAAAATTTGGGCGGCTGTTGCCATAGGGTCCACCCAAATGCTGCGAGTACTGGCCGGTTACATCGAATTGATGGCGTCCATTGTTGCTCTGCCGCACTGGTGCACGGCCATTGACACTTAAATCGAAGCCTTGATGCGGACTGCCACCTCCTTGCACATTTAATTGACGACGTACACGATGTATACTCTCGACGGAGTCAAGTCCATAAGGGAGATCCTGCTCGTACAGCTGCTGTTCCTCAGGTTCGAGATCGTAGGGCTGAGGATAAGCTAACACCGCGCAGATGGCGCAAAGCAATACAATGAATGTGGCCTGCATTTTGCTCGACTTGTCTTGAACGTGTGGATTGATAAGCAGCAGAGAAGACGACTTACTGATAATGTTTGGCTCTAGTTGAGGCGCTTTTATAGGAAGTTGCTTGGCTACTCAGCAGCATTCTCTAAGGAACCCCCGTTTGTAATATGTAGCCTTAGCTTATCAAGTGAATCCCCAATGCTTTATTTGATCTTCGCTTTATTTTTTTGATTTCAATACAACAAAATTAGTTTCGTTGCTTATTATTATAACGTTGAAAAGTAAAGGTTGTTTGGCAAAAAGAGCTCATATTGCATGGTGGATTCCAGTACGAAAAGTTTGTATTGCTTTGCGGATTCCATTAAGAATTCTTTTATGCTAAGCTCGAAATCGAAAATTTTTTAAAGTGATTTTTAGAGTGGGCATCTGTTTATATTTTCCAACAAAGTATGAGAAAATCGATGACTTTTAAATGTAGGTCCCTCAAGTCTCCACAAACCAACAGATGATCCACCCTGTATTATAACTTCCTCAACATATTTAATTCCAATTATAGAGTGTCCTTCATGGTGAGTATAAATCCTAATTTTATTGTGCTAGAATAGTTTAATAAAACTCTCTGCAATGGTTTACGCTTAAAATTAGCTGTGCAAATTTATATATATAGAAAAATTTAAATAAGGAGATTGCTATGAAGGAGCGTTGGCAAGCCTTAGGTTCTGGCTACGGAAATTCTAATAAAGCAAGTGCAAAAAACAGAAAGTTGCACAATCTTTGTTAAGGAAGAGATAAGCAAACTTAAGGAAATCGAAATAGTAAATATTTTTATTTAATTCCATATTGCTATGCGTTGTTCAGCATCCAATTTCAACTTGCCCTATAATTTTGAAAGACTTAGGGTCTTCTACATCGGTTACGTGCTGTATGAAAGAAAATCTGATATTCTGAAATATTTTAAATGCACCTTAAATTGAAAAATAAAAGCGCCAATTGACTTAATCTATTGCAAAGAATATGAGCATCAAAATGTGTGTTTTTTTTTTAAAGGAATCTGTGCACTAAAAGCTAATAACTTTAGTAACTAATTATGCCAAGCGTTTTAAAAAAATGTTTTTCATACTCGAACTTAAATATTGAAAATATTAATTTTTCCAAATTTCATTTTTTTGTTTCCCCACTTGTTCCACAAATCAGTGATACCTTTGAATTGGTATAAGGTATAGATACCATGGGAACCATCTCCGATATTTGATTACAGCTTCTTAGATTTGTTTTCTTAAATCCGCTTGCTAAAAAAGTAGATTTTTTCGAGCTACATTCAGTTCTCAATTTGAATAAACTTCCATTAATATGATAAGGATCACAAAAAATAGCACTCGTAAAAACTAACTTTTGAAATACAAATATGAATTTCTGAAAATTATAATTATTAAAAGACATAGGATCCTAACTTAAATACTAAAAAGCAATCGCTCTTTTTCATCCCACCTACTAATCTGAGGGTTTTCTGTTTATTTTGTTCATGCACTGCAATAAAAAGCTAATTTTTCTGCATATGGAGAATTGGGGGTTCACTTGATAATATGAAGCAGCATAATATACACGGGGGTTCCTTAGAAAATGCTGCTGTCTAGCCAAGCAGCTCGTTTCCTATAAAAGCGTCTCAACTAGAGCCAGACATTATCAGTAACTCATCTTCTCTTCTGCTTATCAATACAAAACTTCTAGCAAAATCAAGCAAAATGCAGGCCACATTCATTGTATTGCTTTGCGCCATCTGTGCCGTGCTGGCTTATCCTCAGCCTTACGATCTGGACCCTGAGGAACAGCAGCTGTATGAGCAGGATCTTCCCTATGGACTTGACTTCGGCGACAGCTTGCATCGTGTACGTCGCCAATTGAATGTGCAAGGAGGTGGCAGTCCTCGTCAAGGCTTCGATTTAAGTGTCAATGGCCGTGCGCCAGTGTGGCAGAGCAACAATGGACGCCATCAATTCGATGTGACCGGCCAGTACTCGCAGCATTTGGGTGGACCCTATGGCAACAGCCGCCCAAATTTTGGCGCAGGCGGCATGTACACCTTTAGATTTTAAATTGTTGAAACGTATTACAAATATTTAAAATATAATTATTATTTATTGAATGGAATTAAAACTTTTTTTTCGTTAGGGATAATTCGTCAGTCGGAATGCCGTTTTCATTTTGTTTCTTTTTAAGTTTTGCCAAAGTGGAAATTCTTTACTTATTATTGTAAGTAAAATATCTAAAAATAATAGACTTCCCTTCTTTGGTTTCGAATTTCGGGATTTTTTTTATTTTATACACATTCTGTCTCAAAGTAAACATAACTTTGTGAATAAGGTCGTATCTGTTCATGTCTATTGACTCTCAAAAGATACATTCTTTCCAGACCTTCGGTTCGAATTTCATGTTTGGAAATATGGAAGCAAAATTATTGCGTTTTAACTGACAGTATGTTTGTGCGATCGGTACAAAAATTCTCAAAATGATGTTCAGGTTTGCTGATAATGTCTGGCATTTGTTGACACACTTTTAAAGGAAGGCGCTGCAGCATAAGTTTTATTAAGTATTTTCTAAAATTCAAAAGATAAAAAATTGGGCGCCAGCAGGGACATGGAGGCGTAAAACTTAAGATGTACTTGATCAAAAACTTTAAAAATTCACATTATTCATTAAAATCGATATTTTCTCCTTCAAAGTACTCCCCTCGACTAGATAAGATTTTCTTAGATTTTCCCTGATCTTATATTCTTGACCGACCGAACAGTAAGAAATCGTAGGAAGCAATGAAGTGGATTCGGTGGTTGTTGAATTGTATTTCTTTCCGTTTTTAGTCTCGTCTCTAGTTATGATCCGTTTGAACCGTTTCTTTCTTGAATGACATTCAGGTCTTTCTTCACCAGCATTGCAACGACACATCTTCACCCAAAATGTCTCCAGTGGATCCAAAAGCAATGTCCAACCCATCTGCCATCTCTGTCATTTTCAATTTGCATTCTTTGATTGTGTTGATATTTTCGTCGGTCGATATCGATGGCCTGCTACTTCTGAAATAATCGTTAATTTTCGCTTCGCAAATTTAACATTTCTAAGGAAAGTGCGCCACAAAAATGATTTAGGTCGGATAAAAACTTCACAAGATCTACCAAGTTTAAAGCCATTTTCTTGTAAAATGCTATAATATTGCAATAAACAATTTTAGGTCACCTTTTTCCACCCTCCCCTATTATTTAAATTCAAGATTTTCCAAAACAATATATCAAAAATGAACTAGAAATAACCAACCGAATTTAAAATAGTTTCAAGTGCATTAAATAAATAATAATTTTATTTTAAATATAAGTATGTAATACGTTTGAACATTTTAAAATCTTAATGTGTACATGCCGCCAGCACCGAAATTTGGGCGGCTATTGCCATAGGGTCCACCCAAATGCTGCGAGTACTGTCCGGTGGCGTCGAATTGATGTCGTCCATTGTTGCTCTGCCAAACTGGAGCACGGCCATTAACATTCAAGTCTAATCCTTTGCCAGGGCTGCCACCACCTTGCACATTCAACTGGCGACGTACACGATGTAAACTATCGTCGGAGTCAATTCCATATGGCAGATCCTGCTCGTACACCAGCTGTTCCTCTTGTTCCAGATCGTAGGGCTGAGGATAAGCCAGTACGGCACAGATGGCGCAAAACAAAACAATTACTGTGGCCTGCATTTTGTATTGATAAGCAGAAGAAAAGACGACTTACTGATAATGTCCGGCCCTTGTTGAGACACTTTTATAGGAAGCTAGCTGTTTGGTTGGACAGCAACATTCTTTTAGGAACCCCCGTTTGTAATGTGAGGAGGCGTTTTGCCACCTCACAACATTGTTCCGAAATTGCCAATAGGGCAATATAAAAACTGCTTGAACTGCTTGGTGAGAGTAGCGGTGAAAGCGCTCTCACTCTCACCAACACTAAGTCAAGTATAGCGTCTTTGAGCTTGGCGCCAAAATAATTATTTGGTATTAGTGCGTAGGTTGATAGTATTAGTTTATAGGTGTAAGTGGAGAGTAGGAGATAGCGATAGTTTTAGGTACGGCGGACTCTCTCTTTATTATGAGAATAGTTATGTAGATAAACAGAGTGCCGTTTAGGATTTATAAGTATAGTTTTGGGCGGAAATTCCAGGATTTGGCGGCGATCGAGTTCCTATATAAGGCGGATCAACAGCCAAATCTGGGTCAGACAGAACACACAGAACAGAACAGTCAGAACAGTGAGTGATCAAGTGAAAGTTAGTGCCGCAGTTAAAGGCGACCGCGTCGGAGTCTAACGTTTCGTGTACGAGCCACGCCAAGATCTCTGCTACCAGGATTTGATATCTGGGTGAGCGTATCGCCGTAAAAGGGCGGATTTAAGTATAATTTGTAAAATCATAAATTGTTAGTTTTAATTGTAACATTGTGTTCCACAAATATTTTTGCTAAAAATATTATTTTGTGTAAAACTAGAGAGCGTGCGGGCTCGATTTAAGTGTATTGTGATAATTGACCGCAAAAAGGCGGATAATATAATTTTAAAACTTAAAGCAAATTGTTTATTGTTTAAAATATCGAAAGTCTCAGCAAAATATAAATTTTGTTGTGACATTAACCCTGGGCATAGCTGAGCTATCCCAGCCGTTGTTCTGGACAAACCAGAGGTCGTTACAGTAATATGATGCCTTAGCTTATAAAGTGAATCCCCAATGCTTGACTGGATCTCTTCTTTAGTAAACACACCAACGTTTGTCGCATTGCTTATCAATGTATGAATAGAACTTCCATAATTACCACATACCAAAATGAGTATGATCAGTGGCGTGGAAAATATAGATTGTATATGTTCGATCTTTGAGTGGTGGTTTCCAAAATTAATCGTGTATTGTTTTAGCTAGAAATTTAGCTAATTTAGTACCATTCGTTGTAGAGTATTTGTAATCGTATTGGGTATTTTGATTCATTGAAAATTGGATTTTTTAAAAAAACTGCTTTTTATTTAGAATAGTTTATTTTCTTATTGTACAACCAAACGTTGTTTATCTATCTATTTCCGTTTCCCAAGAATTCGGCACATATTTCATGCTTGGCGTATCCCCTTTCTTCTTTAATTCCGAAAACCACACATGATCAATTAATGAACAGAAAAAAAAATTCTCCATTTAACTTCGACAAGGAATTTTCTCCACTTATTCCTTATCTTTTCTAACACTATAAAAAGCTCAGATATGCAAAATTAGAGACTATTAGGCTGTGCGTTGATTGCTAATCAGTTAGCCAGGTCAAATACGGTATAGCTCTAAATAAAATGCGAAGTCCATCAGCGTCTATAAAAAACTTAATCAGGGCTTTGCATATCTCAAAGATTTTCAAGCAAAATTTCATTGTTTTCAATAAAACTAAAATTACACTGGTCGACAAAAAAACAACTTTTGTGTGTAACATGAAAGCTTTAATCTAGATATGTAAAGGAGAAGGATAAGGATAATAGAAATAAAATATGGATGCTTCAAATACGAAAAGTTTTTTTTTAATCTGATATTATATATATTTAGAAAATTTCAGATTTTATTGACGAAAATAAGTTATTTTATCATATTACAACATTAATTTAAGTAAAGCTTTATGATTTTCTTTTGTACTTTGCTTCAGGGGCATCTCGTTGTAATGAGCAACAGTAATCCGCTAGCATACTTGGATTCCAATTGCCCTGGAATCTTTCACCATGTTCATTGCTGACGGATCCCAAATTTTCAGAAAAGAAGTTCAAATGTGAATGAAGGAAGTGTATTTTCAATGACATATTACATCCCAAAGCCTTATAAGCAGATAGCAGCTCCGCGACAATAGTTTTATGGTCATTCAATCGGTGATTACCAAAAAAATTGGAAGTTACTTTCATAAAAGATTATTAAGCCGATTTTTGCAAATCACTGAGCTTTTCTTTCAATATGTCGTCTTTCATCAATTTTCTGATTTGTGGGCAACAAAAATGCCCTCTTTAAATTTTGCCTCACTCTGTTTAGGAAACTTATCTTTCAAATATAAAAAGCCGTCACCACCCCTGTCCACAGCTTTCACGAAGTTTTTCATGAGTCCAAGTTTTATGTATAAAGGTGGTAAAAATATATTATCAAGCTGAACCAATGGAGGATTTTTTTGTCCTGAAGTAAGATATTGCCTTTTGGGCCAATCTTTTTTAATATAATGATGTTTTCGATCCCTGCTGTCCTACTCACAAATTAAACATCAGAATTTTGTGTACCCCAGCTGTCATCCTAAAATTAGGGCAATCTTTAAATCTCCACAAATGGTGTTTTTTCCAATATAAATTCAATTGTTTTATAGGACTCTTTCATGTTGGAAGCCTCACCTTGTGGTATAGAGGGAAGTTTATTGCCGATAAACGCCACTCTTCTGTTTTACATATATTCTATGCTCAAGATAGTCATTATGCCATAGACATTATTACAAAATACTAGCTAATCATCTTGTGAAAAAAACCTTTTAGTTCTTCATCTCGATTGCGTAAGTACACACTTTTGTTTTTGCTTGTAATAAATTCCATCCCTTTAATCGAGAGCCCAAAAGTTCTGAAAGTTGTTTTGACAAATTGAAGTCACGTACCAAATCATTGAAATCTCCTTGAGATAGTAGATGTGGCTCTTTAGATGAAGAAGCTTCTTGAAAGTCAGGATCTAATGTGTCGTTTTCCACTGTTTCTGGCGTAGTGGCCAGATGGAATGATGGAATCAAAATAAATACGAGGGTGGATTGATAAGTTTCCGGCCTGACCAAGAAAAACAACGTTTTTAAGAATTTTTTTTTTATTTCTCAACATAATCTCCTCCAAGGCTGATACATTTCTCATAGCGGTGTTCTAGTCTAGTAGTGCCGTCTCTATAGACTGATTCGTCAAGCTCCTCAAAATACCCATTTACAGATTCGATTACTTCTTCATTGTCCGCAAATCTCTTACCGCCAAGCCATTTTTTGAGGTTAGGAAACAGATAATAGTCACTCGGGGCTAGGTCTGGAGAGTAGGGAGGGTGCGGCATCAATTCAAACTTCAGATCGTTGATTTTAGCCATCGCAACGATTGACTTGTGCGCTGGTGCGTTATCGTGATGAAACAAGATTCTTTTCTTCGCCAGATGAGGTCGTTTAATTTTCACCTCGTGGCTCAAACGTTGCAATAAGTCTGCGTAGTATTGACCAGTGATAGTTTTACCCTTTTCAAGGTAATCAATGTATATAATACCTCTTGCATCCCAAAAAACAGTAGCCATAACCTTGTTCGCTGAAAAAATTGTTTTTGCCTTCTTTGGAGTTGGTTCCCCTGGTCCAATCCACTGTTTAGACTGTTCTTTTGTTTCAGGAGTGTAGTGGTGGACCCAAGCTTCGTCAACGGTTATGAATCGACGCAAAAATTCGCTTGGATTACGCTTATACAACGTCAAATTGGCGGTAGAAATGTTTTTTCGAATCAATTTTTTTTTCCATTTTCAAGAAAAACACAGAGGCGTCTTGTTCAGTGTGCTCTCAAATCTAAACTAACATGGCGATCGGGCTGAAACTATAGCTACAAGCTATCTAAGGATGGTACTTTCGAACGCCACCTCAAGGTAGGCCTAGTGGCGCCATCTCTTGGTCAGGCCGGAAACTTATCAATCCACCCTCGTATGTTGATAAAAAATCTTGTTTCTTGTTACAAAACTTTGTTGACCAGTGTTATTTATACTCAATATTTTTGCATAAATTATAATAAAAAGTTAAAGGTAAAGTTGGGTTTGGACGACCTTGGGATATCCTATACCACCACATTGCAAAAATATTTTATATCTTTTTATACAAAATACACTGGTGAAGGAGGGGCTTGGGTTAAAAGACAGGAACTAGATGCGTAAATTTGGGACACAAATCTTTCACAAAACGAAAATTCACATATATTAACTTTTGTAGGGTATTTCATTGTGCCAATAGACTCATTCATGATTTTTGTTTTCCAATTTGTGGGTATTTCTGCCTTACCTCACTATTTCAGATACAGCGGCAATTGAATAACGATATGAAAAAAAATATATAAATTTGCTTGACTTTGTGGCGATGACATTGCGATAAGCATGCAACAAAAACATGCCCCAAAATATAAACAAGCCCCAATAAGTAAATTTTGTAATTTTTCCTTTTTTGCGCTTGACACATGAAAATGTCATTGGCTTTTATTTCCAGCAGACATACAATAAATCTCTTATCCTAAAGGACTACCTTTATGTACAAGTAAGAAATTATTAAAACATTATGTTCAAACTTATTGACTAATCAGTTTGTGCCTCATTTGCACGATCTTCGCTCCATTCACCCTGTGCATCATCCCAAACTGGAAACCAAACTTTTGTAGCTCCATTTCTTCGCTCGTCATTGCCATAATCGTATGCCACATTTTGTTGTACCTAACAATGAACGATTAGATTATTAAATTATTATAAAAATTTATTACAATTTATCTTACCAAATAAATTAAGACCAATAAAGTGGCTAAAATGCATGTTGTAATAAGATTAGATTGCATTTTAAAGCCGTTTTTTGCTGCTTTCCGTTTGACAGTTTACACAACACTGACTCATATTATATATTTTCATATATATACCTTATTTATATATTATATTTTTATTTGATTTGCATTACTGCCGGCGCTGAGTGCGCAAAACATGCTGATAAGAGGTAAACATTTAATAAATTACTTATGTATATAAATATGAATTTGTATTTGTTTTATATACTCTGCGATAGAAGCGGGATGAGCGGGATGCTTCATTTAAAATAAATTTTGCAGCTGTTTGCACACTGTAAAAAAAACCTATGAACTTGAGATTATTGACGAATGAAAAGTAGTGTAAAAATCTTGATGTAAAAGATATATAATAAAAACCTTGTTTTTTGAGTTTTTATACCCTGTACCGTATGGTACCAAGGGTATATTAAGTTTGTGCAAGCCGAAAATGTGTTTGAGACGACCTCGACAAAAAAAAAGCGTTTTAGATGAATAATTCGTTTGTTTGTTGGCATTCGAAAGTTTTTTATAGTTCCCAATCACTGTACCAAATTTGATTGAAATCGGTTGACTATATCATATAGCTCTCATAGGACCGATCGGCCAAAATAACTTTTTTAAAGAAAAATTCGCTATATTTCATTTTTTAATAAAGATATCGTAACCAGATTTGGCGTTTGGAAATTTTTTAGACCACTTAAGCAATGTGCCAAATTTGAACAAAATCGGTTGACCATATCATGTAGCTTCCATATGTCCGATCTTCCAAAAAATCGATTTTTTAACAAAATTTGTTGTGTTTCGTTTGTTTGTTAAGATATTGGGACCAAATTTGACATTCGTGATTATTTTATAGTTCCTAAGCACTGTACTAAATTTAATCCAAATCGTTTGACTAGATCATATAGCTCCCATAGGACCAATCGGTCCAAAAACACGTTTTTTTTACAAAATTCGATGTGTTTTGTTTGTTTGTAAAGATATTTGAAATAAATTTGGCATTCATATCTTTTTTAAGGTATTTAAGCCCTGTGTCAAATTTTATTGAAATCGGTTGACTATATCATATAGCTCCCATAGGAACGATCGGTCAAAAAAAATGTTTGCTAAAAATTCTTCTGTTTTTGGTTTTTTGTGAAGAAATTGGACTTTATTACAAGCTAGTGGTACAGGGTATCCTAAAGTCGTCCGCGCCCGACATTACGTACGCCATTTTTTTTAAATGAATTCTAATTTCAAGAATTTAAAGTAAATAAAATAAATAAAATGTAACTATTTTGACAATTGCACAGATTTTGAAAATTTGTAGCAACATTTTTGTAATTATAGAGATTATCAGCTTTATTATTTGCGAAGAAATAAATTATATAATTTTATTGCGAAAATACTGCATTTTGTTTTGTGTATTTGAGCGTATTTTCAGTATATAAAATTTTATCATCTACGATGTTTCCAGCAACACCAACTTATTTTTCTCTTCATGCATCAACATATTTTAACATATGATCCAAACGAAGTTATGTAGGTCCTAAGATAAAGTTTTTGTTTCGATTTAACGGATAAAGCAGATGGTTATGACCTGTCTATGCCTATCGCACCAAAAACCTCTAATCTACAACCAAAATACCAAAAATTCAACAAAATCATAAAAATTCTTTTTGACGTAAATTTTTGAAATTTATTTCTGAGGATTTCAAAACTTGTGACTTAATCGATTTAAATTGAAAAAAATTATACCAAAGGCATATTAAAACCAAAATTTTGCTGAAATCACGTTGAAAATATTTTTATTTTCTACAACTTCGTTTAACTTCACAAAATATTCGGTGGCAGGGTTTAAGCAAGAAACTTGGAGATGAAAATGCTGTGAGCAAGATGGGTGACAAGTTTGCCTACAATAGAATAAAAAAGTCCCCGTTGCGACGGTCAGCCAATAGCATATATGGTCCTCGAATGGTTATAGAGAAAAATCGACTGAATTCTGCACTAACCCTAACATTAAGTATACGCCAAGTGTACGCTGTGTGTACCATATCAGCAATTACTAAGACTTGTTTACAGAGTGACCCATATTCCAACTCAACATTATTTTCATTTTTATTCTTTTAGTGCATGATATTAAAAAAAACAAATGTCAAAGGAAAAACAAACAAAAGTTCAAAATGAAATGCAAAAAAAAAAAAATATTTAGCAGACAGCTGTTCGGTAGGGTGCTCCATGTGTGTGTGGGGGAGGGGGCGTTTGACAATGTCATGTTGAAAACTTATTCGATTGTTATTAAAGCAAGAGTGAAAATCGGAAATGACAAAAAAACAAAATAATAATTGATTTTCTTTATGTATGATTGAACTTTGCAATAATTTTTCAAGCTGCAAAAACAAAGCACAAATCGATGAACAACTCTTCCAACTCACACACACTGGGACAACAACAAGGATGTGCAGTGGAAGTCACAAGAACAATGGTAACTGCCAAGTGGCACAACTTCAGGACAAGCGGGCAGCAGAAAAAAAAAATCAATTTATAAACTTATTATTTGATTGAAATTCTGCGAGTTTGGGATTGGAGCAAGTTAAAAAATTCAGCAGCAGCTGTACTTGGCATGGACATAAAGAAAATCCCCATTCTTCAAACGCCAATTAAAGTAATGGGGAATCACTTGATAAGCTATAGCGGGGGTTCCTGTAGCAATGCTGTCTAGCCAAGCAGCTCCCTATAAAAGCGTCTCAACTAGAGCCAAACATTATCAGTAAGTCGTCTTCTCTGCTGCTTATCAATTCACACGTTCAATACAAGTCGAGCAAAATGCAGGCCACATTTATTGTATTGCTTTGCATCATCTGCGCCGTGCTAGCTTATCCTCAGCCCTACGATCTCGAACCTGAGGAACAGCAGCTGTACGAGCAGGATCTTCCTTATGGACTTGACTCCGTCGAAAGTTTACATCGTGTACGTCGCCAATTGAATGTGCAAGGTGGCGGTAGTCCGCGTCAAGGTTTCGATTTAAGTGTCAATGGCCGTGCTCCAGTTTGGCAGAGCAACAATGGACGCCATCAATTCGATGTGACCGGCCAGTACTCGCAGCATTTGGGTGGACCCTATGGCAACAGCCGTCCAAATTTTGGCGCTGGCGGCATGTACACATTTAGATTTTAAATTTTTAATATGAAATATATTTTTAATATTTATTGAATGAAATTGAAGGAATTTGTATTAAGGGTTTTTATCTGACAAAGAGGTGGGAATTAAGCAAACAATATTGGGGCCTTGGTGGGCTAGCGGAAAGTGCGCTAACTCGTCAAACGAGAGGCTGTCGGATCGAACCCTACGCATGGCGAATCATGAGAAAATATCCTCCTTCGGCCTTCGATCAAGTAGACAGAGCGGCGATATGGCGGGCATTGGTGCGGAAAGGAGTGTAGCTGACTTGGTGGTATTACAAAATGGGAAAATTAGTGCACCTTTCCAAACATGCACTGGTATCAGGCAAGGATGCCACCCCTATTAACACTACTATTCAATATAGTAGTTGACGTGGTTATGAGAGGTGTATACAGGTCTACGCGTGGGATTACGTGAAGTCTGAACCGTCATTTGGAATACCTGGATTATGCGAACGACATATATATGTCCCATCTCTCATTAACTTAGTGGGATCCAAACCAAAGACAGCCAAGGTAGCATAGCTTCTCATACCTCGGTACTACAACATCCAACAGTGGGTGGGTAAAGATATAGAAAAACGTCTCAACAAAGCACGATCAGTATTTAGACGCTAGTTCTTCATATCGAGAAACCAGAAAATAAGCAGCAAATGGCCCACCTGGATATAAAACGCAGATCTATGGCACTGTACAAGTAAGTTCCTATCTGCACTGAGATAAGACCACAAAAGTGGCGAGGGATCCGCCATGCTCTCAGAACACAACGAAGCAGTATTGTTAGGATATCTCCAGAATGGAGCCCTCTAGGAAGCAGACGCGTGGAAGGACCAAAGGCAACCTGCCGAAGTACAATATTAAATGAATTGTCCCTACTGCTGATGTTGTAGCTGGGACACAGCAAAACAAACTGCGCCAAACACAGTCCGGTAGAAAGATCTTGTAGAAGCCCTTAGCTTCAGTGTATTTTAGGTATCAAGCAGAAGTAATACCAGCGCAACTTGCGCTTGTTGTCGAATACTCAAAACGATTTACCTCCCGCCTCCCTAATCGTTAGGTATTACAAAGGGGTGTAAGACTTGCTTGTAATCTCGATTTGTATTGTCTGCCCAATTCAATTGAATCTAACCTATCCGTATATCAGACAGAATCAGATGCGAATTTGGTATCAATGAAGTCGCGTCCAATAGACATATAGATCTTGCATAGGTATAATATCTTAGCACAGGTAAAGTTGTCGACACATGTTATGGGTTTCACCCCGTTTGTACGAAAAAAAAATGTTGCACAGAATACTGGTTGGTTGTCCATGAGCCCGACTAGTATTTTCGCGCCGGTTTGTTTCCACATCCACGTTTTCAACTTGTTAATTGGTGGTTTATATCCAGATCGTGCGGCTTAGGAACCTTTGGAGGTCATTTTCCGTCAGCTCCCCAAGCCTATTGAAAAGCGGCCTTTCTAGTGTGTTTTATAAAGGTGGTCAGGAACAGTTTTTTTTTGCCTTCGGACTGGTTGCAATTATGACAGTAAATATTTTGAGGAAGTCTCATTTTGGCGCCTGTTCTCCAATGGGTCGGAAGTCAGTGATGACAGCCGTCAGTATAGACTCTAAAGTCATCTCTTCATTTTCTATTCATGAGAAATGTTGTTTGTTTGAGGTTGTATCTAGACAAAAGGGATCTACTAATACTGCATATTATAAGACTATTCCATCTACGATCCACTATTTAAAGGTATTTTGTGTTGACCAAATCATGGCAGACACATTTTCTGCCAGTTTGTCGTCTTTTTCGTTTCCCCTATATATTTCGGAGTCCCGAGACCCAGATTAGAGGTAATATTGGTTACAGAGGTGAGGCTCATTCTGCTTTGTTTCAGCATTTTAGAGGTTGTGATGGCCACTCCCATCAGGGATTTTGGTTCTAATCGTTTGCACTTAATGCTTAGCAAATTTTTGGCATGCCAAATTTTAATAATTTAACGTTGATTTTTTATTGTATGCACATGCAAATTATGATGAGTTAATTTTGTTCTTAAGCGCAAATGATAATCTTGCCAAGCTTATCCCTGGCCGCGTTCAGTTAACCCGGAACATGCTGCAGCACTTGTTCATCACCATGTGCCTGCCTAGCTGATGAGTCTGCAATGTGGCTAATTGTAGACGTTGTTTTTTTTTTTTTTTTTACCTAATCTCGGAGCTGTGTACTAACGAATTAAGCGCACATGCTCAAGATGATGATGACGCGACGCACAGTGGCTCGGCAGCCGCAAAAGCCGTTGCAAAAATCAAAATTTTGATGTAATCGTTTTATTAAACCAATACATGTATCTTATTTAGAATTTTCCAAGGATCACGAATATATAAATTTTATTCAATTCGGCAGAATAGCTTAGTTCCTACATCCGCTCAAAGATGAGTATATTTACAACTACAAAAAAAATCTTAATTTTTGGAAAAAAATTTAATGTTTAAAGTTGTTTTGTAAAAAAACAATGCAGCCAATTGCTATTTTTTTAATTTCTATAAAAAGGTATATAAAATTTAAACATAAACGAAAAAAAAAACAGTTTCAATCTTTTCTAGTTTTTTTATTATTTCCGTTTGCCTGAACCACTATATTTGGGCCACTTTTTCAACTTTGGAAGAAAATAAAAAAAAACCCAATTTTATGTATTTTTGTGTTTTAACGTAAATATGTTTGTTATTAATCTATTTACCTACTCTAAAAAGATTAATTGCGTGCATTTGCGTGTTTGGCTGTAAGACCAGTAAAAGCCTGGAAACCCAACTACAAAATATACTGCCGCAGGTATAAGAAGAAGAATATGCACTAGATGCAGGCACTAAATTGAGAGTTGTTTGCTTATATTTCGACTTTACAAAAAAATAGCCTACCTGTTACATTTGAAAAAAAGGGTTAATCAATCCTTTTTTTGTATTTCCAGGTAGTTGTAAAACATATAATATAATTTAATTTGTACCTGTTACTTTTTCCTGGATAAAGGCTTAATATTTGTATATATTTGCCTGAATACATCAGAAACATAACAGTTTTGTTTTGACTTTAAAAGAACACACATTGCAGTAAAAAGTATTTTTAAATATAATTCGCAAGCAGTGATTTTATAAGTGTAACGATGTCTTTGGAAAACGTAAAATTATTTGAGTTGTTCAGAAACTCCATAACTTCGAAGGAGTTCGTTTCGGCAATCGTGAAAGAACTTAACGTTGAGGAAGCAAATATAGATAAGTTTGATGATTTAAAAGCCAAACTTTCTCTTATTTACGCCCAAATAAAAGCAAAGTGGCAAAATTGTAGTCGCTCCAAAGGAAATTTTGTTAGGAGACACGAAAACTGGCTAAAAGGGTTTACGCTTATTGAAATTTTGCCAGAAGAACCTCAAACGTCTACGCACCGAAAGAGAGGAAGACCTGCCAAATGTTTGGACGAGTGCTCAAATTTTACTCGAAAGAGAAAACTTGCCGATGCCACTGCCGATATATCCACGGATCATCTATCGGAGGCTCTATCATTAAAGTACAGGAAGGATGATGAAAATATAAGGTCGCATATAACAAAGGTGGTTGCTGATGCAAGCCCTTTGCGACTTAATAGGATAAAGGAAAGCATCCCCACACCGCCAAATTCCCTACCTATGGACTACAGCGCTGAAGAGGCTTTGGCATTGTTTATGGAGTTGAATCTGTCCAAGGGAAAATATACTATGTGCAGGAGATTCGCTAGATTCGGCACAATGTTCAGATATTCTTCCTGCATACCACAAAATTGGATCGGCTAAACTGAACGCAGTACCACAACCAACGATAGTGACGGAAGTCTCAGCAGAGGTCAAACTTCAAGACCTCATGGATCATACTGCAAGACGCCTCATTGAAAGTTTTACTGATAATGAGATGGAGACTCTTCCGGAGAACACTCACAATTTTAGTGAATGGGGCTGCGATGGATCTCTGGAAAACTGCTCCCACACTTCACAAAATTTTGGCACATGGCCAATCTATAATAGAATATCATTGCCTACCCATTGGGGAGATGTCAGAAGAAGCCCAGGAATCAAGAAACAAGGATTATAAAAATTTCAGAGCCATAAATACTTGTAAAATATCGCGATCAAGGGAAAACCAGGACCTTTTTAATATGTTGGCGGCCACATCAGATCCACTGGTTGCATCCCTTAGATATGTGCGATCCAACACTGAATTGCCAAGTAGTTATTCAAAAGAAATGTTAAGTCTTTTAGATATCCCCTCAAATGTAAATGTTGATGATTATTTTACAAAATATGCTGATATGCGAACAAATATATAATTAAAATTTTCTTCATAAATATGGCGAATATTGCACAGGCAATAAAATCCAACTTCAACAACATATTGCGCAGCTCTCAGACATCGTATCATCACATATGAGTACTTATTTTAAAGCCTGAACATATTCCTTGTAACTACAATTTATTTCATTAAAATATCTTAATTGGATTAGAAAATATGCAAAAAATATGTACATATTGTTCAAGAGCGAATATTGCACAGTCCACAAAATCCAACTTGAACAACAAATTGCGCAACTCGTAGATATCGTATCACCATGTATGAATACTTATTTAAAAGCCTAAAGATTTTTCTTTCAATTGCAATTTAATTCATAAAAATATCTCAATTTGTTTAGAAGATATGATTTTTGCAACGGATTTTCAGCTTTTGAGCCACTGTGCGTCGCGT